>OY754979.1:8204590-8804590 GCA_963576475.1 Molanna angustata | reverse complement strand
TAATAATATACATATTATCAATAATATACATCTTCTTCTTCTTCTTCAGCCCTCTGTCGTCCACTGCTGTATATAGGCCTCTTCCATACCCTTCCATTTCTTTCTGTCGGTTGCTGCATGCAGACAATTTTTACCAATTTGACCATCTTTTTTGAGATCATCCGGCGACTCTCTTGTTTTCCCAAGGTCTCTATCTTAATATTTTAGGGGTCCATCTTGTGGGGTCTTGTCATATTATTTTATTGTCATATCATTATTGTCATATAAACTTAATTTAATATGACGTGTCTGCGTGTGTTTAATTTTCTTTATTTATGTATATATTTTTTTTGTTGGTTATATTATGTATTTTTACTCCTCACCAGTGGCGACTGGTAGATCGTATTTTTGATAATTTTTGGTGGTGCAATTTTTTCCTGAATTAATAATAAATTAATTGGTATTTAATAATTTACATATATCTACATAGATATATACGTCTACGTTGGTATATTATGGATAAAAATGAAATAATATACATATTCAAAATATTTTACCTATTTGTAAAGAAGTTCAATCCTGCGCTGTTTCTATTTGGCAAAAACTTCAATCACTCGTTTGTTATTGATCGATATCCACAATCTAATTGTGTTCTAATGTCAACAGTATCTAAGTTAGATAAATTTATTGTATTGCGTAAAAGAATTTGTGAAGAAATAATTTCTCAGATAAATGAGCCAAATCACTAACACCTTTTATAATCCAAGTAGATATAGTCGCCATCGAATAGTAAACATGGAAAACAAAATAAACTATTTAATTTGTCAAACCACATAACCATGATGCATTATCATAAAACTGCATTTTAAAAACACGAACAAAATTCTAAGTTCTAATTTTGCATTGTTGTTTAATATTTAACATTGGTCTTGGAAGACCTCCACGATTTATTTTTAATTTATTTTCAAAAGAAAACTTATTACTTTTAATGTAAAACACGTCTATTAATTCACTCGTTTTTAAATCTATAAGATATCTGAACTATACACAAATATTTATTGATTTAGATTATCTTGTAAAAAGCGATAATATACGATATAAACAATGTTTTGTTTCAACTGACTAAAACCTGACAAATTACTCTAATTGCGCATGCTCAATGCTCATGTATACCTAGTGTTTACATTACGAAGAAAAAGATAAAACGCGAATATTCATATTTAAATACTAATTGCGAACATATTAGAGAGAGCGAGATAGAGATATACATTCTAAGTACATCTAAGATATGATAATTTGGTGTAACGCACGAAATTTGTGAAATGAATGCATTGCTAGTAAGTACAAGTATCTCTTTCTCATCTAATACGGGACTATCTCTGTCTGTTCATACATACGCTATACAATAGACAATTTTAACTCGGTGCGTTATTAATATCGCACGCCGTACTAAATAATATTTGTATTGCGGTAGATTACATAATATTATATCGATCGCGAAGATATAAAGTATATGGACATTGTTTACTTATTATTTTTTTTTTGAAAAACTAACAGTAATAAAGTAAAGCGTAATATTATTTTTAAAACATATTTAAATATTATTTTTTACAATATATCATTTAAAATTGGTAGTGCAATTGATCCAACGCATTTTATATAGAGTCGCCGCTGCTCCTCACTGCCCCAAGGAGGTGTTGTGAGGAGCTGTAAATTCGCAAATTTTAATCATCAGGTTTTTTATGCATATTATCAACAAGTATCATGTTGAGATTCTATTCTGAAAGTTTCTTCAGAATGTATATGGCTGTATGTGCTGAGTACCTACTATGCTATGTACCGCGTGTTTATTCTACTTATCAATAATAGACTAAAGTACCTACTCATTCGATTATTTTTCAATTTTGCGAATTTGTATATTTAATTAGACTCAATTAGATTTTGAAGGATATCTGATCAGTGATTCACATTTTTTCTAATATTTTAAAGTGACCCCAACCTTAGGAAACTTAAAATTTGATATATTTATTTTCAAATTGCTAAAAAGGCACATCACTTTCATAAAATGGCATTGAAGAATTATATAGTTTTCATTATAAAATATTTGAATCGAAAATAATTTAGCAAACTCATTATTTGAAAATTCTGAACATTTTTCATACAAAAGTTGAATATTTTACGAAGTGACTTGAGAATGAGGAGTATTGGGTTAGCTTCAACACACTTGTTTTACTATATAATTGTTTTTTTTTATCATTTTGTAATCAACGCGTGTATTTTATATTTTTGCTTGTCGATTTTAAGTCGTAAATATAATTATTAATTTCTATGCCTATTTTCTGTTTAGTAATACAATATTATAACATATATTTACAAGATATATGATATTTACTATAGTAAAATTACGTAATTACCTCATAAAAAAAAATAAAAAATTGTGCTTGATGCAGGATTGAAGTGATAACAAATACATATAAAGTGAAATTATAATAATATAAAACAAACACTTTATTGACCCTGCCCAAGTGGCGAGTTTTTTTGCCATATGGCAATTTCTTCCAACAAACCAGTGTTTCCAGCCCAGAGAAGTCGAAGCAGAAAGTGTTTGAAACACACTATGGGAATAAAGAACAAAGAATCACATTTATATGGGAATAAAGTATTTAAATTGCCTCCCAGATGAAATAAAACAGATAAATGATTATAAAAGGTTCAAACAAAAACTGGTAAAACATTTCACAACCTAAACTGGGTGGCAAGTCTGGTCCAATCGGCGAAATCAAAACCCTCGTGATTACCCATATCATGGATATAATTATTATATGGGGTTCTATAATATCTTTAGATGTCGTAGAACTCCAGATGATAATTACATCCATGATATGAGTCACTAGGGTTTTGATTTCGCCGGTCAGACCAGACTTGCCCCCCAGGTGTATGCAATGATGTATGTATTGATATGACCAAAATTGTTTCGAATTTCTCGTTTTCTATTGTTTTTTTATGTATATTTGCTTTTTTTTCACCGTTTTATAACTATGTATTAATTGTACCTATTATCTAATCTCAAATGATTCCCTCATCAAGCACAAGGTTTTAATCTTTTTGATGAGTTAATGAAACAATTTTACCATATTATATCATTATGTATCTTGTAAATTTATTTATAATATTGTTAAAAAACAAGATGTTAAATAAATAAATGTATTTAAAAAAATGTATTAAAATGTATTTGACACATGTAATTGACATTAGATTTAGATAATTGATGTATCATATATACCTATTATTAATCCATGTAATCAAACTATCTAATGTTGTTTGTGTTAATTAAAAATAAAATAAAATAAATAAAATAGTAAAATATACAAATAAATATTGTATATCCACCTTCTAATATTGTTAAAATATAATTATAACCACGAATGAGATTCGTATTTTTTCCGATGTTCATGTCGACTTTGAACGTCCTACTGATGATTTTCTTTTTCCAAATTAGTTGCAAGCGTACCAAGGGCTGTTCTCTCTGCCTGCCCGACTACCGGAGAACACGACGACGCCTAATTGGTTTCTCCCCCGACATCGGGACCCGTGACCAATCCAAATGGATGAATGAACCTGCGACTCGGACATTAGCGGCCTCCCGCAATTATCCTCTCAGCCACCGGTAGATACCTACTCGAGGTACATCCTCACAGACACGTTTATAATCTATCAAAACATATCAAGGTGAATATCAATACAGACTTAAATATAAAACAAACGTGCTGTGGTCCAGCAAGAAACAGTTATATAGTAGGTACGTTTAACTTAAAAGTGCACTTCATGACCGTCAGTCAGTCAAATAAACTAAATAATGTTGCCATATTGTCAAATATTTTATTTATTTTTTAATTTATTAATCGAATAACTTTCAATTTACTTACATATTTACTTGAATATGGTAGTCACCTCTGGAGTGGCGCCCCCCAATACCTACTGAATACCCTCGACACTGTCCAAAGGCGTGCTATACATCTGATTGATGATCCATCACTGACTGATGGATTGCAATCACTAGAACACAGACGCAGAGTCGGTATTTTAAGTTTATTCTATAGATACTACCACGGGAATTGCTCAGAAGAACTTGCATCTTTGGTCCCTCCTCCACCCACTCGCAACAGAGTCACTCGCTTCACTCAATCGCAGCACCCATTCACAGTGGACCTTCAACATATACGAACAAGTCGCTTCTCGAACTCCTTTATTAATACAGCAGCCCGACTGTGGAACGATCTTCCGAATTCTGTGTTTCCACCTTCGTACAACCCGGGTCTTTTTAAAATCCGAATTAATAAACTTTTTTCTAGATTGCAAACCCCTCCCAACGCTACGTAGTGCACTTCTTCGGAAGAGTATGACAAGGTGTACAAGTTCCCTAATATACTTCATTATTCATTCATTCATTTTGTCCTTTTCCTCATGACTGAGGATAGCGGCTGTAGTCTGTCGCCACACGTATGGCCCGCCTCCATGACAATCTGTTTTGGGCTGAACGCAGAGCACCAGTCACCGAAGACCCCATTGTGGACTTAACCAAATCGCTCCATCTGGTCGGTGAGCGACCACGAGATCTCCGTCCCTCCACGCTGCCCATCACAACAAGCTTCTCGAGGCAGTCTGGTTCCCTTCTGGCAATGTGTCCAAAGAATTGATACTTCATTATAACCCTGTTTAATTGAGACAAAATCTCGTGTAAAAAAGTGGGAGTATCTATTTTATATTGCTACATTCACCAAACATTGCACATCTACTAAATAATTCATAAAACATTCAATTACTAAGGTGTGGACATTTATATGAAGAAAAATCAAAAATTAACATGAAAGAATTATGTAAAGGTTAAATAAAATTTTCAATACAAATAAAAAGCTACACAAAAACAAGAACGAAAAAAAACAAAAAAATAAATCAGTTATATTCTTTGAATTTATTCTTAACTATATATTGTATTTTTTTAAGTCTAAGACTCAAAGGATTTCATTAGACCATTTTGTTCCTTTATACTTATAGTAATATTGTGAGGGAATATGTTCCATATGTATTAAAAAAAATAATAAAAAATTGTAAAAATAAACAAAGAAAATTTTATATGTATGATAGAATGAAACACGTCTTCTATGGGGATTTTAAACAAAACCTACTTATTATAAGTAAATCGGCCTTCGTGGCTCAATTGTTTAGAAATCCGACTGCTGAGACAAAGGACCCGGATTCGGTTCCCGGTTGAGACACAGTTTTCAATTGTGTTTTCAGTCTGGACCTGTGAGACGATCAATATCGTAAGTCTCCAGAATTTGGCAACTTGTTATTGGGTGCGTGTTAAATTAATATATGACATAGTACTTGTTTGTTGCTCTAGAAGCAATACAAAATAAATAAAAAATATTCAATATAAACCACGTGTGAGTGTTTACATTCGAACGTTTTCGAAGCTAACCGCCTCTTCCTCCGGACTCACTTCTCTCAACCGTGTGTATTTGGAGGACATGTGCCTTGAATTCAACATGAGTTTTTAAGTGCATTAGCGCAACAAACAAGTGTCTAATTCGAGGCCGTACTTGCCTCCTAATCAACACGGAAAGGTAAATACGCGGCCCGAACTGCCACATTAAGGGTCGTATTACAGGAGAAATTTAAGAATAATGTAAGAAAAAGTTGAGGACCCGTAAGCAGTATTCTCGCAGAACGGGACCTTACATTTTTTTTTAATTTTTTTCAAATAAATCTTATAATACGACCATAATGAATGATTGAAAAAAAAAATTAAAAAAAAACAGATTCCTGTTAAACAGATTTTGTAGGTACATATTATTCCATACGCTATGTTAATATTATCCCATACGCCGTATAGTTACATGCACATGAAACTATATACCATATCATAATATAAACGTGAGTCAAACAAATACATACTTCAACTTACTAGGAATTAATTACTGTGAACATTTATGCCCGTGCGCAATTCCTTTCAGCCATAAAACACAATGTTGCAATATTTAATTATGGAAGTTCTCAGATCGTAACTGACTGAGGTGTGCTGTGTGTTTTCGCTCCGTAATATAGGGTGTTTTTTTTAGAGTTATGGGTCCGAATGCAGAGTCCTACCTAATACTAAATTCTAAATACTAACCATGTTTTCATTGCACAGTGAGAAGATCACGTGGCTTCCTAACTAGAGGATGCTACTTAGTTTTTGTATGAGAATTGCATTGCAGAGACATATCTAAATACTTAGCGCATGCGCGTCAGCGTAAACAAACATTTGCGAATTGTCAAAAAGTAAGGTTGATAGCGAGGAACCTTACGAGTGGTTTAATACTAAAATACGAGATTTTTTCGGTGGATGATGATTTTATCGGCTTCGTTGAATATGTATTTGGTAATTTTGTCAATTCAAATACCAAACAGAATATTCAGCGATCTATACGAGATGCCGAATATTCGCTCTATACGAGGCGGACATGTGTTAACACCTTGAACAGGTTGGAAGATTTTGAGATGCGGTTGCATGGCAGAGTGCTCAAAACCCCTTGGACAGATCTGGTTGCATACTCAGAAGTCTTAAGTCGAGCCAAACAACCAGGTAACTCCTGTCTACAATAAAGGTCCGCAAGATCGCATATCTAGGGTACATAAAGAGGGAAAAAATATACCATTTTCTTAAATTACTTCTGGAGGCCAAGATAGAAGGTTGCCGAGGGAAGGAGACAAATTTCCTGGCTGCATAATATCAGGGAATCGACGGGCTTCAGAACTGTGGAGACAAAGAGAGATTCGCCAGAGATGTCGGGGGTTCCTGACAGGGCACCAGAAGAAGATATATTACATATTTTGTAAGCTTTTTTATGGCAAGAAGGCAGTTGATTGTGAAATGGAAAAATGTACTAAATATATATCAGCTATCGATAGTCAAAATGGGTGTCACTATACTGATAAAAGAAATGTTGATAGTTACAAAATTTCATGTTAAAATTAACCGAACTGTAGTGTTTTGCAACTATGTAAAGCTATTGGTAAATAAGTGAATACCAACTAAGCGGTGTTATGCTGGTCTGTAAACTTGACTCCTTTTAGACCAATATACATTACTCTGCATGAGCTGACTCCGGTAGGGATATAGCTCGTTGTACTGTTTTCGAGTAGCTTCTCGACGTGACGTGCTAGAGAAATTATATTTGATTTTATTATTAGGGTCACCAGACTGAATAGTCAATCGAACTAAGTGAAGCTTAGCTTGATGTAAACAAATTTTCATCATGGTGAATATTAAGATACCCGAGTTTGTATTAAGATGCACTGACAGTGGTAGAGAGAATGAAAAGAAAGAATGGTTTCTCGAAGGTGATCTACATGTCACACAGCCAAATAGTACAATCATAAATAGATAAAGTTTTATTTAGTTCGGTTGTCATAATATTTTTTTCAGTGTAAAAACAGTGATGCCAACTTAAAAATACAACCTTTTAAAAGAACAACACCCGATATATAAACAATAATGTACTAATATGTAGGCTGAATGACTGGTCTAACACGCCCTTTGGATTTTACTACATTTCAGCAACAAACCAAGTCTGATGGACGTCTATCTTATACTCCAGGAATCCTCAAGCAATATCCCTCCAAAAGTCGTTAAACGCCCACAATTGGAATAACAACAAAACATGATCGTAATAAAAATTGTGTCAAAAAAGAAAGGTAATTTATGTATGTATTCTGATGATGCTCGTTGAAGAGCGATTCCACTTAATGTTACAAGTAATCAATATTTGATCAGTGAAACATTATGGGCCTTACTTACTATTTATAATACGAGTTTAAGCCAATGCTAAGTCAGTTTTGGCCATACAAAAAACTGGGTAAGTATCAGCTTAAACCTAAATTACAAATAGTAAGTAAGGCCCTATAAGTTTATTTATGTACCTATTTAAAGAAAAGAAAATATTTTTTTATAGGTACTTACCAATAAATACTAATTGTAGTCTTTTACTCGCTGATTTCACTGCACTCAATTTTATATAACACTGTAAAAATAATAAAATAAAAAAAAATAATCACTGTAAATACTTTGACTTGTAATCATATTTAAAAATACTATATAATTCATCGTATTAGAGTTGTAGTTAAATATCTTGAACTTTTAGCCGAGAAGGGGGGCGATTTGCACGTAAACCAACGAAGCAAAAGACACAAAATTGCACTCTGCGCAACCGGAAGATGTTTGGCGAAAATCATACTAGATTTTTTTCATTTTTAAATAAAATCAAATCAAGTAGGTATTTGATGTGTATTTACTGTTGTCAGTTTATTACCTACACGCGAAATAAAAATAAAAAATCTGATATAGTAATTTATATTATTTTAATTCATACGGAAAAATTCATAGTTTTTATTTACTTACAAATATTTGTACTGTTCAATGTGAGTGAATTATGAATGAATGAATGAATAATTTTACCCAAATTAATAGTTTATAGACCGGTATTATATTTTATTTTTTAAAAATTTTTTTCAAAAAACAAAATGAAATGTAACTACATATTCAGGAATGCTGAATGTTTTGTATTATAAAACAAATGTATCGAAACTTTTCATAATCTGTCATTAGGTCTTAAACCATAGACGATAATATTGAGGTTAAGTTTTTTTTGAAGCCGGCTGTTTTGTTATCCCGCTCTTTATTTTCACAACATAACCTAAAATTTGCCTTCAACACTCGCGCCTTTCACGTCAACTCGCGACAACAGTACACTTGTACGCACGGCCTGTCCCTTTTGGACGAAAACCCGCGAAATATCCGCGAAAACCGCCATTTTTCGAGAGCGCCGCTCATTAGCCCGGTTAAAAAAATTAGTCGATACATAATTAAACACGGCACAGTATACATACCGACGGCGAGGAAGCGAAAAAAAGTATATGTCGTCCAACTTTTACCCGGCATAATTTGTGTTTTTTTTTTCTCGTTTTTTCCCTCCTTTTTTACGGCTCCACTGCGCAGTGCCGACTGCGCACTTGAAATCGTTCCCGACTGAACCTTGCAAACGTCATCCAAAATGAAGCGACAAAATTTCCAAACGACAAGAAAAGTCCTTTGCTCGACTATGAAATGGATTTATTTTTGGTGCGTTTGATCAGTCCCTTTTGCGGAAGGAAAAGGGCAATTTTTTCGCATTATCGGGCTGATAATTAAAAGTGTAATGTTATGCAGAAGGAAATTAAAGCGCAGTACAAATTTTCCGGCTAATAATGAACTTTTTGATACGGTCCGTACAAAGGAGTCTGGATGAGAGGGGGAATCGGTTTGGATGGGTTTTGCTGAGTGGTGATATTTAGCGGAACGTCGCTGTCAAATTCATTAGACAAAAGGATTGGTCGGTGGGTTACTTACACAAGGAAATGAAACCAAAACTTTTCCAAAATTTAAATGGTGACATCGTTATCTTAACGAATCCGTTTTATCTAAATTCAAATCGTCATAATCTGTGTCGTCTTCCTCATTGCTAAGGGTCGTGACCAGCCTCTCTCCTCGTCATCATGATAACAATTAATAGGGATAACTTCACCTCAAGCGCGATTGGAATGATGTTGTGAATTGTAGACCTCCGTTTCTCCAGATACACCGCCATCCTCATTGCTCCAACCACTGATGTACCAGTGACAGCCCCAATCTGGTCCGTCCATCTTGTGGCGGATCTCCCTCTTTCCCTTCAACCTACAACCACACCAACGTCAACCAGCTTTTCAAGGCTATTCTCATCGCGTCGAGCGATGTGTTCAAAAACTGAAGAGCGCGTATGAGACGTATGGCGGACAACCTGTCTTCTATCTTGAGCTCCTTTATGATGAATATATTTTTTATCTTTTTCGTTATCGAAACCGGAGACACTGAAGGGACGGGAGGCACTGAAGGGACGGGAGGCACTGAAGGGACGGGAGGCACTGAAAGGACGGGAGGCACTGTAGGGACGAAATTATAATTATAAATTTCAAATTACATGAGGTTCAACTATTTTTAATTATATACATGCAGCAAAAAATAATTTATTTTTATTTTCCCTGTTGCATTAATGTTGGCATAATTTAATTTATTTATCGAATAGGTACTTATATAATATGAATAGGTACTTATATAATATGAATAGGTACTTATATAATATGAATAGGTACTTATATAATAATGAATAGGTACTTATATAATATTAATAGGTACTTATATAATGAGAATTAAGTTGGTGTTAAATTATTTATTTATTTAACGCCCACAGTGTAGGACCTTTGGTGTTAACCAAAATAAACTTATTATGAATTAATCATTACAATCACGTCATATAAGGACTTTTATAATAATAAAAGTCCTTATATGACGTGATTGTGAGTCCTTATATGACGAATAGATGGGTCGATGGCAGAGCGGTTAGCGCGCTGGGTTAGTAATCCAGTGGTCGCGAGTTCGAATCCTGCCTCGACCGATTTCGTTCACCTATAGCACAAGCATTTATTTGCTTATTTTAGGGAACGTAGGAAGATGTATATGTACTTGTTTAACAAGGACATATTCATTTAAAAAAAAAAAAGAAAAAAAAAAAAGTTTTAGTTAAATACAAGTTTAATGTTTTTTCTGTCAGATATAACGCAAAAAAAAATGTGCCACCTCGGTACAGGCTCAGCCTAGTGAAGTGGTGTATACCAAAAAATACTATAAAAAAATGTTTCATATAACTTATTGTACTTTTTTTTAATATTTTTATTGTTTGTATATTGTTATATTTTGTTTGGTTTCAATAATAAAATAAAAAATAAAAAAAAGAATCAATTTTGAAACAAAATTCAAATGAACATTTGAAAGGTTGTTAGTTAGTAGCAGTTGTGTATCAGTTGATAACGGTCTTTTCAGCCAAAACGATCGCCCTTGTGGAACCTTAACCTAGTGATTATAAAATGTCAGTGCCGTTAGCATTTACAAAATAAAAATATTAAAAATCGATATCAATATGCTTGTATTGGATTGTTTTTTTTTATTTCTTTGTGCATATAATATGATGTTAGGAAAAATGTTTTGTAATCGAATTCGAAAATTTAAATTATGATGCTACTGCCGCTTAGTGAGCAATCAACAAGTGATTACTTACGTAAAACAAACTCATTCGTTAAAATATTGGATTGTTCATTTCAAATACAAAACCAAATAGTACGTGAAGCGTTGTCCCTTTTGCAGAGGTCTCTTAAATACTGAATATTTCACGTGCGGATTTCGCTTGAAAGTAACCCAAGACTCAATCCACATTTTTATATTGCTTCTACCCTTCAACCCCCGAAATAAAAACTCGCTCATTTTTCCGATAAAAAATGTATCGGCGTCTACATCTAGCGGCCGTCGGATGAAGCTTTTAGTCTAGATTTTTTTCCACGTATAGAAAAATTATTTTCCAAAGCGCGATATTGGTTCTCAACAATAATTCGTAATGGCGGGAAATTTGAAATAATATAATCTAAAATTATAAATTGTTCTAAATCGAGAGACTTCGAACGATGCCATCAATTACACGCACATTATGATGTGAATTTTTCCCTCCGATGGCCGCTTTTTGCCGCCATTTTTTTTTTCAAACCGAAAACAAGAAAAGAACGCCGTCCGTCGTAACGAAAAGCAAATATTTGAATTTAGTTCTGTCGTTCCATTTTTGAACACTTCGGCGTTACAAAGGCGGGCTTTTTTTCAAACGTTTAAGAATGATAATATTATTATTTAGAATGTACTCGTCATTACCGGCAAATAATGGCAGTCGATGCATTTTTATAGGCGGCAATAATTTTATTTTAATACATTTTTATTTATTATCAGTTTTTTATCACGATTCGTTTGTATGTTAAGTGAGTCGGAAAATTGCAGCTATATTTTCTGAAATAATTAGTTTGATATTGATGGTATTTTAATGAATTTGTTAAACAAATATTCTTCTAAAGGCACCAACGATAGTATTGGTGAAATATAATTAGCTTTTAAATGAACTCTCATTTACAACTCTCTACTAAAGTTACAAAAATAAAAAACTACCTAAATATAGAACTAGGTAGGTACTTTTACTATTCAATACTTTCTATTTTGAAATATGAATTTTAAATGATTGTAAGATATGTGGTAATAAATATTTATATTTATTTATGTGTATCCAAGGGCGTTGCCAGCCCAAGGCCCGGGGGGGGGGGCAATTTAACCCATTCATAGGCTTTTCTCCGTATACCCTATACTATGGAGGATGAGAAAAATATGAATTGTTACATTTTTTTAATCTCGAGGGGGGGCAGGTGCCCCCCCCTGCCCCCCCTTGGCGACGCCCTTGTGTGTATCTTTACTAAGGAAACTTGTAATGTCTCCTCTGAGCCGTCTCCTCTACTACGGACGGTTTAAAATCGGACCAATAATTTATAGACATGAGCAAAATTTCTTGGCACACGTAAGAATTGGTGTCATTCAATATAACGTACTTATATGAAAATTTTCGGAAAGGTTCAGAATGAAAATTGACACTAATTTTAAAAAGTACCTACCGTCATGTTGTTAAAGAAGGGATTTAAATTACAAAAAGCAAATACTTTTACGTTTTTGGGTGAACCGTGCCCAATCGAAAATACAACAGCAATGAGGTTCACCATCACCAGCCATTTTGAATTTTGCATTCTAAGACTGGTGTGAGGGTGTAAACGCAATAAATAAATGTAAATAAATAATTGTACACCCGCACACCTTTCGCTGGTTACCTCGCATTGTGGTAGGTATATTTATTTATTTTTATGTATTTCTGATATGCCATGATGGTATGAATGAATGGACGAACAAATCTTTTCACCATCAAATTTATTTGAATGAAATATGCAATTCATATGATAAACAAATGATTCTTTTCATTGTTCATTTCAATAATATGCATAAATAATAATTTTTATAATGCATATGCGTCGTATAATATTTCAACACACATGTTACAAAAAAGATGATATTCTTAGCTGTAAACGTCGTAGAGACCCACATAGTGTATCTGGCATTCAGTAATCCTTAAATAAATCACGAATTATATAAATGACTAGTTATATAAATCATTTTTTATAAACAAAAAATTAACGATTACTAATTATATAAATCAATAATAATATAATTCATTGATTATATGGATCTTTAATTATATAAATCACTATTATATGAATCATTAATTTCATGAATCACTAATAATATAAATCACTAATTATATAAATCACTCAGCCTTTATAAATATATAAAATTCACGTTATGCCAAGGTGACTCGGCATTATCAAGGTCTAAAATGAACCTAACCAATAAAAAAAAATCATACTTTACTAGAATAATTAATAATAATCTTTAAGATGGGGTAAAATGATATTATATTCTTAATTCTCCAGTTATTCACATACCTGTAATATATTCTTTGACTGAAAAATAAAATGTCTTGCATGTGGTTGGGGTGGATGAATGTAAGTAAAGGATAATTAGCAACCCCCTGTCGTGGAAAAACCTGGGGAGGAAAATTAACCAGGGTAAGAATATATGCATTAGGAAATTCAAATGTTATTTTCTGTTGTCTGGTAGAAAATACAAAATATAGATTTTTTTGATAATTTATATAATACAGAGTAAGGAATAAGCTATGACATTAGGCCAGGGGATTGGTACACAGATTAAGGTGGAACGGGGGTATCCCAAACACATTCAAAGTTTAAAAATGAACAAAATGATATCCGTAGTGTCAGCCAAAATTCTCATAAATCATAAATTCTCGTCTAATATCCTCATTTCTTAATCTATCATACACCTTTTTAGCACACGTTCGTCTTAGTGACCTCATTTCAACCGCGTTAATTCTTTCATGTGTCTTAAATAAATAAATAAAAATAAATGGTTTTCTATGAATAAATATTCGTTGTTTGAAACTAAAACCTAGTTAATACAGTAAAAAATTTACGCTTTCAACTGAAGATTATTCAGAGTCTCCCGTACACGGGGAGAGGGAGGTGGGGGGGCAGGGCGATCATCGGGGAAAAGGAGGGCAAAAAATTTGAGCAAAAACTGCGGCGGCGGTCGGAAAAAAACGGGTGGCGCGGGGGGAGACCGTGTCATTAGCCGGAGGGTTGTTTGTATTAGAAGATGACCGGGGTGGCGAAACCGGTCAGTAATGTCACTCCCTAACGACGTCCGTCAGATGAGGCTACCGTCAGTGGAGGTGGCGCCATCTTGCGAACGACGAGGAAATGATGGAGATTACGACTGAGTTTCGGGAAAGAAATTTGTTAAGATATTGAAACATGGAATCCTCTTGCATGTCGACACTAAAGTAATTTCATGATTTGTCTACAAGTTCCTTTAATTTTGAAGTATTTTTCTGATATATGTATGTGATATGGATCATATCTGGTTATGAAATTAATATTATATATGTGTAGTAGGCTAGGCCGTAAATTTTTTTTTCGGATCCACATATGAAAAGGGTCTTAAAAGTTGCTAATTTGGATACTGTTAATCTAAAAAGTAATAAAAAATATACATTACTACATTATATGTGAAATGAAATGAAATTATTTATTTCCATTTACACATATATAAAACAATAACAAAAAAAAAAATATTTTAAAAAATACTTATCATAAACATAGTATATACAATTGTTCCTATTTGGAAATTTACTGCCTCACTAGACAAGTCTGTTCTGAGGCAGTACTTTTGGCCCTCTACCAGAAGTCAAAGTTTTCAAAATAGTCATTTTTTTATTGTTCTGCCTCAAGTTAAATCATATAAAAATAATTATTTATGTTCGTTGCAATACGTAGAATGCAGTAGTTAAAATAAATATGTCATTTTAAGCACATTAGTACGTGTTCGCTATAATTATGTTATAGTGAACGATATGATCATACATACATATATGCACATGGATAGGTAGGTATATGTAATGACATGTCAATATTTTGAGATTTAATATTGTTGCATTTTATCCTACCTACTTCCTTTCATACCCACAAATTTGCCTACAAAATTCAGTCATCATCAAGAGCACGCCGTGTGAACTTCGGACTTTCATCAAATCTAGTAAAAATAATTCATTCAAATCAAACATCGCCATCCAATTTATCAATTTAGTGTTTGTGAATAATGTGTGAAGTGAGCATCAGAAGACATTTGGAATATCTGAACTACATCAGGAAAGGTAGGCAAATATTCCTTCTTTTTCTTCCTCCTGTCACTGGGTAAAACCAGTGGCACACACAGTAGGTACGTGTTGTTCTAGAATCTAGTGTGTCGCGCGCCAATCGTTGGTCGATTTCGGGAGACCTGTCAGCCGCGCTGTAATAGTCAATTTGATCGGATGTATGTTGTTAATAATAAAATTCTCTACCCGCAATTAAACGAATATTATTTAGTTTGTAAAAATCAAGAAACTTCAAACATCCAAATTAATTTATATTTTCTAAAAACGTTCTACAAGCCCCAGCTTCAAGTATCACTAGAGGACCAAAAGTACCTACTATTAAATCGGAAAATTAAAAATGCAGTCACAATATAAATGTTTATGTGCAACTTTTGATACCCCTTTCGCTAAAATATGTCAAAAATAAAAATTCTTCATACATATTTTTTCTATTCTATTTATTTATAGGCAACTATTATGGTTAATTAAGGTCCCTGGTGAGGCTGTTGTTGGTGTAATTGCTTAAGGCGTAAATTGAAAAATCTTTCAAGTTATTCCTATCCCAGCTATACACACCCGGTGCCTAATTCAGCTGAAATATCAGTACCAGTTTTCAATGAAAGTGGTGAACGATTTATGACTCCAACGATGAAGATTTTGAAATTGAATGTTCCATTCGTAAAGGGATTGGATCGGCAATAGTTGAAGATTTGGTACTGTCCAAATAAGATGTCCAGCAACTCTACTTGTTTGGTGTAGCTTTTGTAAGAGTAAAATTATTATTTTTGGATAGTATATTTGACATAATATTTTAACTTAGTACCTTCCTACGTACATTTTGTATGACTTTTGTGACAAAGAGTAAGTAGCCGGCAGCTCAAAAAGTTGACGTGATAGAGAAAAACTGGGGCTATTTTTGGATTCAGGGGACAACATACAAATTAATATCATCGATGAAAATAATTTATGAAACTTTCAACTTTATGGACGAATCATTCAACGAAATGAGATGTGACACGATGACAGACAGTTGGACGTTCAAATTTGCGTTTAGGTCGTATTTATGGTGTACTAATATGTTTGACCACATAACACAAAAGTGACACACATTTTTCAAGATGGCGCTGTTAAATACATGTAATATTGGAATGATTGACTGCGTAGTATCGATTCGAGTCACCAAGGGCGACTTTTCATGCAAATTAATAAAAGTCCATTGACATGAAAAAAATATTGCCAGTATTCAATACTTCGAATAAATTTGGTATTGATTTTTATTTTTTTATTTTATTTTTTATTTTTATTTATTTCTATCCAAAAATATACAGTATATATGAGATACAAAATATCTTAAGATAATATAAGCTTATTCATAGATAGTTAACATACAAAGTAAATATAAGTTATTTCATTTCAATAAATATCAATTTACCACTTCACTGGTGCTTACATAGTTTAAGCCATATCTTTTTGTTTGTATCTTTGTTACTAGCCCCCTCACTAGGCATAGCCTGTGCTAAGGTGAGCTAGTTTTATGTTATTGTCTATTACGTTGTTTATTTATAGATACATTTACATATAATATAAGTACATGTACATACATACGCTACGCATTCAAACGTATGCATCTTTCCTTCTAAATACAATATTTCATTTTGAGTCATGCACACACAACCAAAATTTGTGGAAATAAATTATTTGTCTATTCTGTTGTTTGTAATAGTGCATTTACATTTTATTTGGAAGAATTATTTCCTTAAGGATTTTTTCATCTATTTCATAAACCCATCTTAGTGATAGTTTTTTAAATTCTTTTGCATTACTGATGTTTTTAATATTTGTTGGTAAACTATTGAAAAGTTTTGTTGAAAAATATCGTACACTACGTTGTCCAAAAGTTGTTTTAATATATGGTATATTTAAGGTATTTGTTGTACTTAATCTAGTGTGTTTATATTGTTGTGAGCTAGTATATTGGTCTTATATTCTATTTATAATTGTCGTTTAAAAATAAATTTATAAACGAATATAATGTCAATTAATGTATAAGATATTTTCGAAGTATAATATTATGAACTTATTCACATCAATTTATTTTTGTATATCTACTCTATGTTTTGGATAGAAATACATAAAAATAAATAAATAAATATACCTACCACAATTTGGGATTACCAGCGACAGTTGTGCGGGTGTACGTTACCTTATGAAAGGATACACAACACATGCGTGTATATCAACACACCAGTCTCGTCTCACCTAAGAAAGGAACTAAATTCAGAATGGGTGGTGAGTCTCATTGCTGAGATGTTATTTTATTTGCCTGTTGTATTTTCGATTACCCGACTCATAACGGGGCACACGAAAATAATTATAGTAAAGAGTGGAAGCACTATTCTTAGCCGGTGCCTCATAACATTTTTATATTTTTTTTATTATTAATATGTATACATTCTCTCACAATTGACTAAAACGACAGACAATAATATACGAGTATAATGCGGTAAATTTTCCCAAGAAATAAAATAATTCACGTAACCACTTTCAGTTTCGTCAAACTTTTTTATATCTTCGTAAATATTTACCCACTTATATTTAATGATGTTGTGAAATCAAAACAAATACTAGACAGATTATTCTCATTTTATTTTTAATGTTATTAGTATTTTGATGGCAGAACAGTTGGTACACTCAATTCAATACCAATCGTACATGGATTTAAATCCTATCTGGACCGATTTTATTTACCACAAATATTTACCGTCTTACTTGTAAACGTAAACTATCGTCAACGTACGTGGTAATAGAGGGTGATTAACAAAAAAGTTTACTTATAAAAATTTGTCCTATTTTATTTATGATATATTATTCATTTCATATCATAAGAAAACGAGTTACTCCACAAAGTATTCAAATTTTGTATGGAAAATATTCTACATTTTCATTACTACCAAGTTACTCCACAAAGTATTCAAATTTTGTATGGAAAATTTTCTACATTTTCATTACTACCAAGTTACTCCACAAAGTATTCAAATTTTGTATGGAAAATTTTCAACATTTTCATGAAATGTGTTTGTTAAAGTATTTTTACATACATACCATCACGGCATATCCCACAATGTGGGGTAACTAGCGAAAGGTGTGCGGGTGTGCATTGCCTTATAAAAGGGAGCACAACACATATGTGTATACCCACACACCAGTCTCGTCTCACCTAAAAAGGCACTACATTCAGAATGAGTGGTGAACCTCATTGCTGAACTATGTCAGATGTTATTGTTGCCTGTTGTATTTTCGATTACCCGGCTCTTACGGGACACTCGAAAACAGTAATAGAAAAGACTAGAAACACTATTCTAAGCCGGTGCCTCACAGCTTTTCTTCATTTTTTAATTTATGTAAAATGAAAACTTGATAATTCTTCAACGCCATTTTAGCAATTTGAAGATAAAAATATCATTTTTAAAGTTTCCTGACCTTGGGTCACTTTGAGATTAAAAAGTTTAAAAACGCTGATCAGATATCCTTCAAAATACCAGTCTAAGAGAGTATTTTACAAATTTGTAAAAGTTGAAAAGAATAGAAAATTAGTAGAAATTGCCTACGGGCAAAGAAGCGCCTCATTACGTCATTTTTTTGCGTGATATTTTTTTTACTATAATTATTATATTTTATAATCGGTAAAGTAGAATAAATACGCCGTACATAGCACATAGTATTCAACACACACACACACAGTTACATACACGGACAATCTCAGCATGATACTAGTTGATAATCTGCAATAAAAAATAACTTTAAAAAAATCCAAACATAACTCCCCACTGGGGAATCCAGGATTTGAACCACAAAATGTAGTGCCAAGATGTGTAGAGTTGAAATATGTATAGATAAGGCCAAATTATTTTAATACGTCTTCAAATTCATTCCTTTGATGACATCTTTTTTCATCTTCATTTTTTTTTCCTAATTTGTTAAATTTTTACCCTGTTATATATTTTATTGTTACACACCCTTCTCAAAGGCATCCAAGGCTACTTATTTATTTATTTATTTAATATTGCTTCTCGGGCAACTAACAGGTACTATGTCAAATATTAATTTAACACGCACCCAATAACAAGTTGCCACATTCTGGAGACTTACGATATTAATCGTCTCACAGATCCAGACAGAAAACACAATTAAAAACTGTGTCTCCATCGGGAATCGAACCCGGGACCTTTGGCTCAGCAGTCAGATATCTAACCAACTGAGCCACGAAGGCCGACAAAGACTTTTGAGTTAATTAAGATTAGATTCAAACTATTTAGAAATGAGATGTATTATATTGATTTATATGAAATGTAATGACAATTTCATACTAAACTTTTATTTTAAGGAATTTTGATTGAATGTAGATTAAGATTAGATTATGATCCACTACCAATTTATACATTTTTATGATACAAGACAAGATATTAAGAGCGTGTCATGAGTTGCCCTACATTATTTAATTACATTTATTCGGCTTTCATGACCTGCATCTTCCGACATGATCAATTTTCAAGTCTCACTCGCATACTTTTTCATATCAATTTTAGTCTACGATTTATATTTTCCATTGGATATTTGTTTTACAAAATTCAACGAGGTGTCTCGGCGTCATCAAAGTTTAAAAGTACTTACTAGAACCATTGTCTTCCTTAATTAGTTTTTTCTAATTTATGAAATTCCTAACGAATTTTTTATTTTTTTTAATTACAAATACCAAAAATTACATTATTTTAAGTATAATTTATTTAAATATAACAAAATATATATATTTAAATATAACAAAAAAATTGGCTTGGTTTGTACCTCCTCACTAGGCCAGGACTGTTCCGAATTTAGAAATGTTTTTCAAGAATTGAGACACGTTTTAAGGAATTGCCAAAATCTTCCAGATTAATGCTATGATCACTATAGTACTAAGATCCATTAATCCTATTTCCGACCCCAGATATAATGGCGCGCATCTCGATCCTAATCTTACAACAATGATAAATTATATGAGAGAATAACCATCACTTCTTGGGGTTTGTCGCAGCCTTACCCCAATCACCCCCAACCCTCTCCCCCTAGGAGCTGATACAAAGCGCTTTTATATTTTTTTTCCCGCCAAATCGTCACGCCTGTCCCCGGCAGACGTCTGCATTACCGACCGAGATAAATTTTGGCGGTAGAGTATGTACCAACCAACATACGAATGAAGCCGATTTGAATTCGCACGAGGAACAGCGCGGAATTGAAAATGTCATAGATAAAGCGGCAGCGATGAAAATATAAATCTATTCGAAATTTGAAAAATGAACGTTCTGGGCTTTCGAACCAACTGTAAATTTTTACAAATTAAATTTAAAGATATAACTTTGTATTAACCATTAACCTCTACCTCCGCCCCCATAGATTTCTTGTAAGCACGTCGTCACATTCTGTTTCAGTTGAAAGTTAGCCTGATGAGGGAACGGTTAGTTCCGAAACCGGTCGCATCGTTTCAACCAAAAAACGTGGTTAATACAAAGTTATATCTTTAAATTTAATTTGTTAAATATGAACCACAAAGTTAACATTCAAACATTTGAAAAAAAAAGTAAATTTTTACTTTTGACAGATATTTGAACACGATTGTTTCTTCTTATTAATTTGTTTTATTTTTTCATTTATTTTAAGTTACATACGCACCATCACGCCATGTCTTCCATTGGGAAGGCAGAGAACTCTGAATTTTTTACAACTCTTATCAATCCTTCAAAAATAAACATATAAAAAAACTTCAATAAACGAAAACCTACACAATAGATTTTCATATTTTTTTGTTATTTATAATAAAAAAATAAAAAGTTTTTTTGGACACCAATTTTACAATGGGTAGTGTCAGACCAATTAGGGTTATTAATTCAGTGGTTGTCAGTTCTAATCCTGCCATGATCGATTTTGGTCACCTATAGCACAAACATTTATGCTTAATTCAAGGAATGTATGAGGAAGTATTTGTATTGTTACAGAAGGACATATCCATTATTTAAAAAAAAAATAAAGTGGTTAAAATAAGTTTTGAAGAATTTGTGCAATTGATTAAAGTTTTAAAAATAAACTGTTCTTTTGTTTCAAATAGGTACGTATCTTATCAGGGTTCTGGGGAAGACATTTTCAAAATATACAATTTGACCTTCTACACCCTCTAAAGAACAACAATAATAAATAGTAAAAAAAATTCAAATAAATGGATTAGCCACAAAAACAGTAAAATCGAAGTAGGTATATTATATTTCTATGAATTATTATCAAGATTTAGATGGGTCAATAACAGAGCGGTTAGCGCGCTGGGCTAGTAATCCAGTGATCGCGAGTTCGAATCCTGCCTCGACCGATTTCGTTCACCTATAGCACAAGCATTTATTTGCTTATTTTAGGGAACGTAGGAAGATGTATATGTACTTGTTTAACAAGGACATATTCATTAAAAAAAAGTTCTTAATCGTTCGATTCAGGTAAAGAATCTATCACCAAGACTTTAATTTTAAAGCCAGATGAAATGAAATTTAATGCACCCTGTTATGCCGATCATACTATGTAATTTGCGCTGGGGTGACAGGTCATTGTCATCAGCTGCTTCAATCGAAAACCATGAAAATTTTAATAATAATAATAAAAATAATGAACACTTTCTTGCACCCTGCACAAGTAAGTAAGCTTCTTTAAGTTTATTTTATATATACTAACACGGGAATTGCTCAGAAGAACTTACATCTTTGGTCCCTCCTCCACCCACTCGCAAAAGAGTCACTCGCTTTATTCAATCGCAGCACCCATTCACAGTGGACCTTCAACATATACGAACAAGTCGCTTCTCGAACTCCTTTATTAATACAGCAGCCCGACTGTGGAACGATCTTCCGAATTCTGTGTTTCCACCTTTGTACGACCCGGGTCTTTTTAAAATCCGAATTGATAAACTCTTTTCTAGATTGCAAACCCCTCCCAACCCTACGTAGTGCGCTTCTTCGGAAGAGCAAAATGGACCCAAATCCTAATAGCTGCGTGTCCCCTACGTAGACATGTTAAAAAAAAAGTGGCGAGTTTATTTCCGTATGGCAATTTCTTCCAACTAACCAGTGTTTCAAAAATGATATGAAGTATTCCTAGTGTCATCTTATGCAGCAGATACCTTCATTTCCCTCTTTGATCCTCCTACCCCTTCATCTCCAGTCAAAATCTTCTACACCATGGACGCTCAAAAGGTCGATCGCGAGTGCTTTTTTAATCGATATAAAGAAAAAAATATCCGATTTAGAACTATTCACAGATTTTGTTTTAGTGGGTAGGTAACTAAAACAAAATGTAATGAATAAACAATTAAAATTTATTCGATCCACAATTAGGCCAGAATAATCCCCTCATCACTTTCTTTTATAGTAATAATCCCCTCCTAGCGGCAAAAGGTGGCTTTGTCAAAGGAACGCTCGGTACTTGTCAAAGAGAAGCCGAGATTTTGATTCCCGCCGATTTTTCTAGAAACTTCGAGACCTACACTTACCTTGACTAAAAAATGCATATTTTGCGGAAAACTAATATCTATACCACGCAGGGGCGAGTCTTGAACCTTCGGACTTGGCAAACCCTGAAAGAAAATTGGGAAATGTCGAAAATTTAATGTTTTTTTTTTAACAACGTTGTTCATTTCAGTGGCCATAAAAATATTTTTAAAATCACATGCCAAAATAATATTTATGTCAGTGAGTATACATAAAATTATATTATCAACACAACTTATATTATGTGGGAAAATTGATTACCTACATACTTATATTGATGTAATATCCAAATATTTTCGTCATTATACAGATACGTGTAGATCGGTAAGGATGTTTTATTCCATCGTTTATCATTGAGTGCACATACATTGTAGCAACATATCTTATAGTCAAGGCTTAATCTGTATGTCAATTGATCAACTATGTTGATGTAGCTTCCAAATATTCTCGTCATTTTCTTTCTTTCCCCTTAGCGCTTTTTGTCCCGTTTCTATCGGGGTACGCTTTGACCATGATCCTGGAATTGGCGAGTCTGGTAATTACATTGAAGCGACTGCCATCTGCCCTTCGCAACCCTTAGAAAGGGGAACCAGACGAATTGGATCATGGCTACACATAGCTAGTGATATAAATCCGCACATAGATTTTTTAAAAATCCAGAGGTGCGTGCCCCGCCCGAAATCGAACCGTCGACCTCACGCATGCAAATATTCTCGTCATTATTTACAAATATAATATATTATGTGTAGATCGGTGACGATGTCTGCTTATGTCCTTGCATGTCAGTGAGTAGGTATACATAATATTATATTATTAACATAACTTATATTATGTAAGTTAATTGATTAGTTATATTGATGTCATTTCCAAATATTTTCGTCATTATGCAGATACGTGTAGATCGGTAATGATGTTTTATTCCATCGCATATCATTGAGAGCACCTACCTACATTGTAACTACACATCATACAGTAAGGTGCATAACCTTTACGTCAATTGATCAGCTATGTTGATGTACCTTCCAAATATTCTCGTCATTATATTACATATACAGATACGTATAGATCGGTAACGATGTCTTATTCCCTCATATGTCAGTGAGTGTTAGCAAGTAGACAAACCGACTGTCCTGTCCTGTCCCACATACTGACAAAGATGAATTCACCCACTGACAGTGATTTATCTGGGGGAGGAAACCACCCCCAGCGTGTGGGGGGCCACATAGTCCCCTGTGGGCAGAAGGGAAGTGGATCTAGCTGTGTCTTTTAAAACTTAAGAACTTTCGGGGTTGGAAATAACTGGAACACGAGACATTTAGCTTTAATTACAAGAGTAAAACAAAGTCAGCTGTCTGCAGTCTTTAATTTTTCAATTGTGACGACTTCTGGTTTGTAAAATGACATTAATTATTGCTGGCGAATATGAATATTTATTTATTTATATAAGACACCAATAGAACACTGGCATATACATACACAAGTAAGGACAAGCGCCATCGGAATGAGAAAAAAAACTCATGTGAGATGTTACGTATATTGCCTGTTGTATTTTTTTTTTTGCGAAAAGTATGCCATCCTTCAGCTTGTCATGAAGGGGAAGATTGAGGGTCGTAGAGGGGTCGGAAGAAAACAGCTTTCCTGGATGCGAAACATCCGCAAATGGACCGGTATAAGAACTGTGGAGGAGCTGTTTCGCACTACATAGGACAGGGAGGCTTTCTCTATGGTGGTCGTCAACGTCGGGGAGACCTGATATGACACAAGAAGAAGAAGAAGGTATTTTCAAACGGGACACCCGAAAAGGCAATAGAAAAGAATGGATGCACTATTCTAAGCCGGTGCAGCAAATTCTAAGTAATTAAATATATTTCAGTAAATTTTATAACATCTTTCAATGTCATTTACGTCAATTTCAAAGATCTTCAGTCGAGCGATCAATGATCCAAGTACCAATCTAGGTACCATTGATCAATGATCTAAGTATCTACCTGTACATCTATGTAGGTATAGATCAATAGCGTGCTCTAGGCTAGACGATGATTACATTTTTTTGTGTAATCTGATCGATGACTCGAATCAAATTAGCTAAAAGTAAACATTTTAAAGTCAACGAGTTCCTATCGGTCATTTTGTTTGTGCATTATTAAATTCATTCATTATAGTTTGTGCATTATTGAATTCAACTGATACCGTTCAATATGTTACAAAACTAACGAGATTTAATTAAGTAAAATCATAGTTAAATAAAATTTTTCGACCGAAACTTGATGGAATTCCTTGTCAATTTTTAAAAAATATCAAAAATAAAAACACTTCTTAAAAGTTTTATTTTAAATTGATGACTACGACCGGTTTTGTATGATGCACATTTTGTTTAGTAGTAGTTTCATAGTACTCGTTGACTAAGTCTTCAATTTTAAAATAAATAACAGGAATGGACCGGAGTCCACATAGTGGAGGAGCTGTTACGTTATAGAGATGCATTTGCCAGAATGTTAGCTGACGTCAGGAAGATTAGACTTTCTCCATTAAGTTGTAAGATTGTTCATGTTATGTTTATAAAAATTATAATTGTTTATGATGTGCGCATAAAAAGCGACAATTATAGCCTAACACAACTATCAAATACTTGATATAATAATAATTGTCACGCAGAATTATTTACAACGTTCGTGAAGTACTAAGTGCTGAGTTATGAGTATTTGATTTTGTTATGAGCAAAGTCTTGCAGCCCTCGCAGTCTTAGTTTCGGTATTGCATAAAATGAAGAAAAGGTCATTAACAAATTATGAGTGCAAAACCATGACCTAGAACAAGAGTAAGACCAAAACACTCATATGACAAAATGCAATAGTGGTAGTGAATAATATTATTAGTATGTCTTATAAATTATGCCTTTTTGTCAATAGGTACTCATTCCGAATTTTATTATTAAAAGCTGTTATAGTCAATTATATTTTGAAAATTATTATATTAATGATCGTGGACAATGTCATCAACATTGCACTTTACACAAATAAAGTTTTTTTTTTAATATTATTTTGTAAAAATTTCAAGACCACAGGTGTAAAAGCAAGGCCAAATCTGGGAGGGAGAACAAGACAAAAATTAAGTCCACCCCGGTCTTGATATTGTTTTTGCGTTTACACATCACTAAACTCATAATGAAAGAGACATAAAAAAATACCTTTACCTATTTAATAACAGGCTCTTTAATAATGTGGTGAATAATATAAATAGCGAGAATAATTTATAACTACTTTTTTCGCAATGAAAATAATGAATCCAATCAAATGTAGATTCAGTATAATGCGATCTTTTACTTTTTGCGAATCAAATATTTCATTCTTGACAATAATTTCTCAGAACTAACTACAATGAATAATTAAAAATGAATATTAAGATGTATTGTATATAAATATACTGACTAAAAACAATAAAGATTAATAAAGGGGCGGTAATTTCACATTTTTGTGCCATCATTCCAAGACTTGAAGGGTCCAAAGCGGGTTTAATTGATGCAACCTTGATTTTTAACTGAAGAAACTAAAGATGTTACACATTTCGGTATAAGATAAACATTCCAAGACTTAAACAGCGGTACTAATAACATTTTCGTTAAAACTCGTTTTAGCCAACTAAACCTCGCACTACGTAAACCACGTATTAGGCACTAATTCGTGGTTTAGTGAGTTCTGACTAATAATGTAAAAATGTACAAGGACTAAGTAAACCATGGAATACGGAATGAATGAATGAGTGAACGCAGCCATTTAACGGGAATTTCGGAATTTTTCTTTACTTTATGCTTTTTTTTGTTCATTCTCTATGACTTTATTAGTCGTCATCTATGACATTTATCGAGAATCGTATTTCTATGTTTGTCATTGTTTGTTTACTGCATGGTTTTGATGGTTTACGTATCGTCACGTTTTGGTTGGGTTCCAAATAATTTAACTTATTACAACATAACTTATTTATTTTAAAACAATTTCAATGGAAAATAAATATCTTCATTTATTAGCCTTCTTCCAAATAAATCTACGAGATGTGTAACTCATGTCTTTGAAAATCTGTACTTTCTTCTAAAATTAATGTTGTCGGAATCAACAAATGGATTACAACGCACCTTATAAATTTTGTGGCTTCGAAAAACTGTTTCCACCTGCTCTATTTCTTGAAACGATCTTTCAAAATCGCCGATTCTATAATGCAATAACAGATTGTCGTCCATAATTAAAAAAAGTATTTCTTTAAAAATGACAAAATTTATACAATACGCGCGGTCTATTTGACTTTTGACAGCTCACGAATTCGCTATTCCACCACTAAACTAGGGGCCCGGATGGTTTAGCGTTACCATGGTGATATAAACCATGGAATAAAATAGAAGTTTTAAAACTTGGTTATTAGTAAGATTTTTGGCCGTTAGGTTTTAGTCACTCTATTCCATGGTTCAACCTCGCTACTTTTTCGTTATTAGTACCGCCGAAATTGTTTACAAAGGAAAAACTGAGCTCCAAGTATTCATCATCGTTCTAAACATTCTTGGACTTACTTATTAGATTTCGTTACCTTACTAAACGCGTAACTAGATAAGCACGACTGAAATAGTTTAAAAAATCTTACTTAAATACGTGCTAAGATGTGACAAACTAGTTCACTGAATTGTTTACGAACGCCTTAATTTATTTTTTTCATATGGCCGTATTGGCATCACAGATGTCAAAAAATTTAAAAAATGCATTTAATATTTGGATAACTGATATCGAAAAATGAAAACAAACGCGATGAATGAATTTAAACACGATTGCGATGAAGAATAACAAGGAAAAACATTATAAGTATTAAATTTTTCTGTCCATCTCAAATATGCGTTGGATCATATGTGAAAGATCCGCCATTTCGAAATACTTGGTATGGACGCGTTAGTAAAGTGTTAAACAACCTCTCGATCTGTCCTAACTTGACGTCTTTGAAATAAAGGTGTAATAAAGATAGTCACGGTTTATAAGTAAACTTTTTCGTTAATCACGGTCTATTTCCAGGTACTGTACTCATAGATAGTTTACGTTTATAAGTAAGACGGTTATTCACAATTATGTATGTTCCTACTGGCTCCTTTTTCTGGCCACTTTCTGCCTTTATTCCATCATTTTCACCAATCTATATTATCTTATTTAATTGCTTCTTCTTGGATGGCTTCTTCTTCTTATTTTCCCATTTCGTATTTAATCAAATATCTTTTTCTACATAATGATAAAAATAATAGACTGCATCATATCTGGTCAAAAATGTAGGTAGCAACCTCATCTTTCGGAATGTTGAGTAAAAAGAATCCGAAGAACGATTAAAAATACACTGCAATTAAAATTATTCAGTATAATTGACAGTTCTGAGTGGTCATAAAGTTTTCAGTCATCAACTATTATAATATCGGGAACGGATCCATCTTATATCAAACAGTGCACTTGAACCATAGTTCGGAGTCATTCGAAAGGGAGAAATAATAGAAAGAGAGAAAGAATTATTTATAAAATGAAATAATTGGAAACAATATTGCCATGTATGTTTTACAATGTTTTAAGCGTAGATTGAAATCGGGATTTATATCGACCGTCAAGAGTAAGGTGGTTTGTCTTAATATATGAAATTAACTAAAAAAGATAGTGTTGAATTATGCAAAATTGTAAATATTACACAGCACTTTGAATGTAAGTAGGTATTATAAACAAATTCATAAAAAACAAACACAAACAAAACCCTCATTCTTTTACTGCGGAAATTCAAATTACTGTCTCGCACCGTTGAACAGTTTGCGGTTGACTCCCGACCACTGTGAAAAGTCAACAATGAACAGTGGCCAGTTGAACTGCCAGAACGCGCTCGGTCCATCACTTTCGAGATTCGTCTCCCGAGTTTGGCGTCCCGATACAATTATGCGCCGTAGCAGCCAAAATCAGTGGCTTGGTCGTGCGTGGAGAGCGACTCGCGCTAGGAGGACGCCGCTTCGACACAGGCCGTGGCCCTATTTAAATGAAAAAAAAAGAAGTAGTAAAAAAAATACACAGAATGCACGGGCGCTGCGCCGTACCGAGAAGCGATAATCGTTATTAAAGATTTTTCTAAACCGGTTTCCGTGGACAACATTATGAATGAATGAAACAATTTCACAATACAAATGATTTTTTCATTTCATGGAATCAACGAAATAATTTAATCTTACCTTCATACATTTCATCGAGATTTTTTTGATATTCACAAATAACAAATAATATTAAAATTTTGTCTTAACTACTTACTGTGGAATAGCAGAGAGATAATCTCACAATTTGCGAAGAAAATATACATTGCGGACAGGAATGGAATGAGAGGTCGGGGCCGCCCAAAGGATGGGATGGCACGTCCATGTGAACGGTATTTTGAAAGACGGAAATGTCAGAAGCATGAATAACAGACGAACATGCATAAGACGATTTATGAATGTCGACGAGGCAATGAATGTGTGTCAAGATAGAAATAAGTGGCGATCGGTTCTCTCTGCCTACCCCGCGAGGGACATGGCGTGATGATATGTATGTATGTATGTATAAATTCACCTACATTTTAGGTAAATAATCCATTATATTTAAATTCGAGTCTTTAGTTAAAATATCCATCTCATAATATGTATGTAAGTAAATTGTCTTGATGGTCGAGTTGTAAGACCGCGTAACTAATGATTGCATGTATGTAGAGTGCATTACGTTAATTGCGCATGCGGCATCATAATATGAACCATCCACCACTCTCTGATCCATTAGTTTCTTAATCACCATGATTATCCCTGATCGCTGCCTGCCCGTTCACAGCTGAAGGTATATCGTACATAGCTGCTACCTTACATAGTTATAATATGCTGTGTTCAAGCCCAAATTTCACCAGCATTTACACGGCATAAGATACAGCCCGATGTAATGGCCCCTTGAACAAGGATAATGCCACTCCTTATTCCTGCGTCATTATATCAATGTTTATTGAAACGCCATACTCAATCGAAGGATTTTTGCTAATTATATTTTCTGTATCTTAAGATCACAGAAGGTAGTATGTGAGTAGTATTTTTTAACAGATTTTTAATTATCTCAATAGAGACGAAGTTGGAATATTTATTGTAGGAGAACCGGGAAATCAAGGCACCTACAGGGCTTACGACCTGTCATCGGCTGGTTTACGTGATCACTATATGCGCTTGCGCAACGTTCACCAATTATGCCTTTTTAATGAGATCCCTATCAATTCAATTTTGAAAGTTCTATATATTGTAATACTGAAATTCTTTTCGCTTGAAAATAAGGAATTTTTACTACAGCCATCTATGGGTGAAATTATGAACAACAATCTTATTATTTTTTATTTATTTTGTTGTAACGCCATCTATTGAGAGAATTGGTTTTTTGTAAATAATGAAAGCTACAATTCTTATATCTGAGGTGACAATGCATTTTTGCAAAATGCATTGTGAGTAATACATAATGCAAAAATGCATTGTGAGTAGTACCTACATTATTAAATTATCCTTTTGCTGAGTCAAAATTCTTATTTTCTCAGTGGGTAAAATACAATTTTTCACAATTTGTAAAAAATAAATATAATTCCAGACAAGTTGTACAAAATAAATTGATAATTCCCAAATATTCAAATTGTTATTGGAGCATTGGAACTACTATGCTGATTATATTTGTCTATATGTTTTAGTAGCGGAATTGCATAAAGAAGCCGAAAATCTTGGCTTGCCTATGAATATTTTTTTTTTTTTTTTAAAAATGAATATGTCCTTGTTAAACAAGTACATATACATCTTCCTACGTTCCCTAAACTAAGCATAAATGCTTGTCCTATAGGTGAACGAGATCGGTCGAGGCAGGATTCGAACTCGCGACCACTGGATTACTAACCCAGCGCGCTAACCGCTCTGCCATCCACCCATCCATCAAGTAATTCAAGAACTAATATTTTAAATTTATTTTATTGCGACCATACTACAAGATCAAAAATTGAAATCAAGATCAAGACACTGTAAGAAAGGATTTCAATCCAGCAGTATTTTTTTAAAACTGCTGGATTCTTGCTGGATCCAGCAATTTTAATAAAATCTAAAATATTCTCAAAAATATTGGACAACTTAATTTTATTCGTATGTATATGAGTATATTTTAGTTAGTTGAAAATAGTATGAATAAGTCATATCTCTCCTTAATTATCTTTATTTTGTCGTGTAAATAGTATGAATAAGTCATATCTCTCCTTAATTATCTTTATTTTGTCGTGTAAATAGTATGAATAAGTCATATCTCTCCTTAATTATCTTTATTTTGTCGTGTAAATAGTATGAATAAGTCATATCTCTCCTTAATTATCTTTATTTTGTCGTGTAAATAGTATGAATAAGTCATATCTCTCCTTAATTATCTTTATTTTGTCGTGTAAATAGTATGAATAAGTCATATCTCTCCTTAATTATCTTTATTTTGTCGTGTAAATAGTATGAATAAGTCATATCTCTCCTTAATTATCTTTATTTTGTCGTGTAAAATTATTATATTTATTAATGGTACTTAATGTTTTGATAAAACAAGGTAGTCTTTTACGCCATTATTTGGAAAATGAATTAATTGTGAATCCGCAGCGCTGGATCTAGCAAGCCGAAAAATATGCTGGATCCAGCTTGATTGCTGGATCCAGCTGGATTGCTGGATGCGGTATCCATCAATCGCAATCCCTAACTGAAAGTTAGTCCAAGTGGAATGGATATACGCATGATAAAATATCTTCCATTAAAACTCTCCTCAAAATGTACTCATAAATTAATAATCAGTAACATATTTATTGTGAAGAGCTAACATATTTTTTTTTTATTTTATTTGTAACATAAGAAATAATATAATATTAACGTAGAGTTGTTTATTTATCACTGTCTTGTCTGTTTCTTTTACCCACTTCTTTAATCCACATTTAAAGCTGTTTATATTTGTAGTTTTCTTCAATTCAATTGGAAGCAAATTGAAAATTTTTACTCCAAGGAAATGAAAATTTCTTTGTCCCTAAGTCGACTTGGTTCCCGGTATCTGTATATTTGCTTGTCTAGTCTGTCTAGTCTGACGTGTAGTTTGGGTCGATTGGAAGTCGTTAAGGTGTGAATAGATATAAGTGCAAATGTTTTTAGCATATAACTGTGGTATGTCTAGGATGTTTTATATTCTACTTGATTTATTTGTACGGGGAACTTATTGATAGCCTTGTGAGATCCCAACTATTCTCTTCAGACTTTTATTGAATAAATAATTTAAAAAAACTGTATTTTCAGTCTATATTTGCGAGACAAAAAACATCATGTTCTTCGAAGAATGATCTTCAATTTGTGATAGCATTTTAATAATGCATCTGAGTGATGCTAAAAATAGTCACGTCGCAATGAAAGCCGCTTATCAAATTTAATAAGTCTGGAAAACAACCAATCGTTTTTCAAATAAATTAGATGAAATAAGTTTGCTCTTACCTTCATAGGTGGCGCGTAGTCGACAGCCATCATGCAATCACTTCCGACTCCCAGTTCAGTCTTGATCATCGGCGGGGCATGATGGTACAACTGTCCCATCTGTGGGTGGACCCCGCCGTCACCCCTAGCACTGTACCAGGCTGTATACATGGCCGAATATTTTCAAACTTCACGATAAATCATCCTGGACTCAAACCACAACGCACTGAGAATTCGTGATTTCTTCAACAGATGTCATATTGTCACTCATAAAATTTGTACGCAAATTATGTTTTTTTTTATTAATTACTGCTAAAATTTAAATACTATTTTAAATATGTTTTTGTCTACGAGCTTTAAAGCAAATTAATCAAGATAATATTCTTATATTAAACTGGAGATTTATTAAAAACCAGATACTTGTCATTATTTTTTGTCACCTAAGTTTAGAGGACATGATTTTTTTTTATTATTTTATTTTTGGAATTAATACACACAATATATGTATTGCACTTCTGTTGTATTTATACGTTTTCGTAAATATTTTTTAGAGCATTAATTAAATTCATGCTTTTAAATTAGGAATTACTACTATACTCATCACAAATACTTTTTTCAGGAATGATTGAACTTATTATATTGCACCATAGATTAAAAAATAATATATTAAATGCCAAACATTTTGAACACTTTATTTAAAACTAATTTGTTCATACATGTTTAGAAAACATGTTTTTGATCTTATGAAAAAAGCATGAACTCTTTTTACTATTTTTTTTTATATTATCTTATTTTTGCTTCCATGTCCAGTGTGATTATAATAATGATTAGACGTCTTCTTCATTTTCATACAAGTATTTTTTAATGTTAGATTGGATGAAAATATTTGATACTAATTTGTGTTTTTCGTCCGCCATTCTGACCTGCAATAAAAAATAATTATACAATTAATATTGTTTGCAATTAATTGCCGTACAGTGAATGCGACATGCAGAACTAAAGAAAAATAAATGAAAAAGTAATATTCTTCGTTTGAATAGGCTTCGTAGTCACTGGGTAAAGTCGGAAATATCCCGAAGTCGTAAAGCTGTCGCATTGGTTTTTCTGTCGCTCCGGACATTTTGTATCAGATTGTGTGTCAATCGGGGACGTACCTAGGACCTTCGAACTAGGCAAACCCTGAAATAAAATTGAGAAATGTCGAAAATCAAATGTTTTTTAGCATCATTCTTCATTACAGTGGCCATATAAAATATATTCTAAATCACATGCCCAAATAATATTTACTTTTGTGGCCCAGAAAAAGCACCGTATCTACATACCAACGGTTCAATTTTTAATCTTGTCAATTTTTTAATTTTTAAATTCAGATCTTGAGCAAATTTGATCAGGATTATCCGCGAAGTAGCCCTTTTCTAGCGGACAAAAATCATAGTGGACAACGTGGTAAATAATTGTCACTGAACATACACAAAAAAATCACGTCGAAATGACAACCCCATCTTTCTTTGAAGTCGGTTAAAAATGAGATACAGTACATTTATTCTTGTATCTACTTGGTTTGAGCTGGTATATTAGAAGTAGGTACTTTAACGCATTTTTTAAATTGTACACTAACGGTCTTACTTATTAGATTTCGTTAATAGCTTACTAATCGCGCCACTAGATAAACACAACTAAAATAGTTAAGATCGGTAGGGTAAAGTAACCAAATACCGTCCCCTATCCTAATGATTACATGAAAATTCTTCGAAACACAATTGTTCGAATGCGCAATTGTACGAATAACAATTTTTCGAAAATATGTTAGTTCGAAAATATATATTCGATGAAGACTCACTCGCAATAGTGAATGTTTCGCCTTACAAAATGTCTGCACAAATTATTTGTTTGGCTCACCAATGCAGAGACTTCCAAGACTTGCAAATAAGTTTGAGCAGATCGATGTCTTTGCATTGGGTTATGGTGCATACAAGAGTTTGTTGTTTCATATAATGAAATGATTATATTAAATGAATGAAGATCTTAAATTTATCTCTTCTTGGTCATCGGATCATGGTCTTCTTATTAATCCGACTAAGTCCCAGGCAATTATAATCGGTAGTCCTCGTCTGCTGTCATCTATAAGGAATTTACAACTCCCACTGCTGTATATCAATAACCAATGCATTCCTTATACCAGGGTTGTAAAAGATCTTGGAATCTTCATCAATGATGACCTTTCGTGGCATGAACAGGTATCGCATGTTAGTAAATCTATTTTCTTTGCCCTACATTCACTTAATAAACTTAAAAATTTCCTTCCATTCCGTTGTAAAATAACTCTTGCTCAATCACTTCTTCTTCCATTGCTTGATTATGCCGATGTATGCTATTTGGATGCAAATGAAGTGCATCTCAATAAACTTGAACGTCTTCAGAATATATGTATCAGATTCATCTTTGGGTTGAAAAAATTTGATCGCATATCACCTTACCGCAATCTTCTTTGTTGGCCCAGGATACGACAGCGGCGCAATATACACATTTTGTCACTATTGTACAATATTCTCTCGAACCCAAACCTACCACAGTACCTAAAAAGCAAATTCACTTATTTATCCAATCATGGACTTCCACTCCGATCTGCTGAACAATCAACACTATCCATACCTATCCATAATACAGAATTTCTCAGCTCTTCGTTCGAAGTACAATCAGCAAGATTATGGAATAGCCTTAGTCCGGATATTGCGTCGTCTAACTCACTTAGTATTTTCAAGAAAAAACTAAAGAAGGAATATTTATCCTTGAACACCTGATCCCGATTTCCTCTCCTGTCCTTACCATATCCTTTTTATTGCTATGAATTATATTTTTTTTTTTTGTTTCGAAGTACAATCAGCAAGATTATGGAATAGCCTTAGTCCGGATATTGCGTCGTCTAACTCACTTAGTATTTTCAAGAAAAAACTAAAGAAGGAATATTTATCCTTGAACACCTGATCCCGATTTCCTCTCCTGTCCTTACCATATCCTTTTTATTGCTATGAATTATATTTTTTTTTTTTTGTTTAATAGTATTTAAGTGTTATACGTATTTTATTTGATTTCTTTTACTCTTTTTTATTTGCTGTTGTACATACACAATGTTGTCATACTTACTTTGTAATCTGGTTGGTTGGAAGAAATTGCCTAATGGCAATAAGCCCGCCAGTGTACAATTATATTTGTTTATATTATGTACAAGAAGATGTATAAATAAATAAATAAATAAATATATTATGTAATGAATGAATCTTGACTATCTATGTAATATTTTTTTTTCTTTTGTAAATATTACTGTAAACAAATGTATTTTTAAGTTGCACTGTTTCTTCTGCTGATTTGTGTTCAAATTTTATTTGTATATACCTATCTTTTTTGTATTTAGTTGTTTCACATATTGTTTTATTAACTTTTTTATTATGTTTTCTTTTTTTGTTTCCTTTTACTTTAATGTATTATTGTTTTTAGTCTCTATGTATTTTCTTAGTACCTATGTATATTTTAATGTATGTTTGTAAAAGGCAATACATGGCGTATGAGAAATAAATAAATAAATAAAGACTATTATTACTTGGGTACGTATGTTTGCACATTTTTAATAACTGATGTTTGACAGCGCGGGATATCCTAGTTTGTACACCAGTTTATGTTTATCTATGTAGTATTCACACCAATTTAGTTATTTTATATTAATATTATAGTTACTTTTTTTAAATATATAATGCAACTGGCTCACGCCAATCGCAATTATAACTATAAACAAACCTAACCAACCTATTTTTACCAAAGTTTTGTAGGTTTAGGTTTCAAAAATAGGTGTACATCCTAGGATATCTGACAGCGCGGTGCGTCGCCATGTTGTTTATTCCATAGATTTTAATTAAACATAATATACTAGGTATGTAGATGTAGTACTCCGTGCAAAAAGTGAGTCATTTGTTTTCGATTCATACAAAATTTGCTAACTACGACATCTAGTAGGTATATTATAATAAAAATCTATGGTTTATTCCACTCACAATACTACCAACATGACGTCATAAAAATTCGAACAATTGTAAATTCTGATAATTGTGTGTTCGGAAAATTGTTTTTCGAAAAAATGTGATTCGAATAATTGCCATTCGTAAATTTGATTTTCGTAAAATTGAGCATTCGAATAATTGTTTTTCGAATAATTTTCCTGTCACCATCTTAAAACCGTCCCCCAGTCTATCTAGAAAAGTGCGAATATAAACATCTAGCGATTATCGACATTAATAAGTACACGTGGTCTAAGTTCATTTGCGGTATTCAATCAATCAAGTGGTCACACGCAGAGTTGGCTCTCTAAATAAAATAGAAAATATTAGATAAAGGTGAGTTTTTTTTCATACTAAGTCACCAGCTATTTACTACACTCTCCAATGGAATCTGAACTACAATTATTACTTGATTTTGAAAAGTTTTGTCCAAGATTTCAATGGATTAAACAATTTTCTGAAAACTCGTATTTGTGAGAATATTATTCCAGTTTGAAATGTCTGTTTGCCCAAATAACGTCCCCTGATGTATTCCTAATATCGTCTAGGCGACGGTAATCGGCGCATGTTGTTATCGAAAATAAAATTTTTAATTTCTATTTATATAGGTACATGTATTTTTAAATATTATTTTTTTTAATTAAGATATCCTAAAGACCGTTGTCTCTTTGTTAGATGCCAAAGAAATCGTGGGAACAGAAGATGATTATGAAAGCAGTAGAACTGGTAAAAAAGAAAGAAATAGGGAACAAAAAAACTCTATTCTACCGTATGTGTAGGCGTTTATTCTACCGTATTTATTTGCGAATTTTGTTTAAATAATTAATTGTTTTATTTCTGATGTTATAACTACTTGATTTCTTATACATAAAAAAAACCTAAGGGGACGGAGTTTAGGCATGAAAACTGAAATTGTCAAAATCGAACCCATTTACCATTTCTGTGTTTGCATCATTGTCACTTCTATTTTCAATGTGTTTTATTATTTTATGATAATAAACTAAATTACTTAAAATGGGTTTAATAAGCGAATTATTTTTTTGTCAAATTCGCTACTAAATTGTTGAAAAACAAATAGGCGACGGTATTTGACCACTTTACCCTATTAAAAAATCTTACTATCAACGTATACTAAGGGTCGTACTACAAGAGTTATTTGAGAAAAAAGTAAGGTCCCGTAGTGTGAGAATACTGCTTACGGGACTTTTTCTTAAATAACTCGTGTAATACGACTCTAAAATATCACTTACTAGTTCATCGAATTATTTATTAAGAAATAAACATTGAAAATACTTATGTGAATTTGTAACTTTCCACTGTTTTCCAATGTAGTTTAAACCGTTTGTTAGCGAAAAATCTAACCGCACTTTTAGATTTAATATCTACCTACTACTATTCCATGTAGGGATTTTTTAAATCAATGCTGAGCAAATTAATTCTTTAACTCGAGTTATTATTTTTTAGAGAAATTAATTTAGCTGAAATGAATGTTAAGTTATGTCAGATACTAAACGATGCATCAACGCTATTAAACGCGATCATGAGATTAGAGAAAGAAACTATTTCGAAACACTGGATAATCAATTAATTACTTCACTCCATACTCTTTAAAAAGTTTTTTTCACCGAGAGAGCTAAGTGCTTTTGTAACCCATTGCTAAGTTACTGGCGTAATACAGGTAGCTGTGAATGAATTAAGATACTGTATTTTGTGCTTTGGTATGTATGTATTATTTTATTGTGTAGAGAAATGCTGTTTTTTTATTAATTCTTATCACAAAATCATTAATCGAAAGAATAAACATGTATCTTACTTATAGTTTTAATTGCGATATCGCTTTAGAACAAATGTTAAAAAAAATATAATAAATAACAAATCATATATTTCTACTAAAACATTAATAGAATATAAATTATTTAATCATTTGCAGTGAGGCACCGACGTATAATAGTGCTTCCATTATTTTCCAATCATAGTCGTTCACGGGTGTCCCTTTAGAGTCGGGTAGGTAATAAAAAATACATTTTTATTTTTTTGTTTTATTTTATATTACCTATCTACTTTTCGGGCAACTAATAGATAAGTACTATGGCAAATATTAATTTAATACGCATCCAATAACAAGTTGCCACATTATGGAGGCTTACGATATTAATCGTCTCACAGGTCCAGACTGAAAACACAATTAAAAACTGTGTCTCCACCGGGAATCGAACCAGGGACTTTTGGATCAGCAGTCAGATGCCCAACCAACTGAGCCACTAAGGCCGACAATCTCACATACTACAACGATGAGGTTCATCACTCATTCTGAATGTAGCTGGTGAGGTTTTAGGTGAGACAAGACTGGTGTGTGGGTACATACGCATGCATCGTGCTTCCTTTTATAAGGTAATGTACACCCGCACGCTGGTTGCCATAATTTAAACGGTTTGATTTCTTAAAAACAAAAAAATTTGATTGGTATATAAGGCGACATATGTAGATAGGGAAATTAAATATCAACTTCGTGAGTATGTAGGTACATTACCTGAATGTATAGGAATACAATTCACTAGGTTCATCTGGTTCATCATCACACTATTTTTATAACGGGGTAAGCAGAGAGAACATATAGACACACTTTCAGATATTCATACATCGTCAAATTCTGTATGTGAGAAATAAACTACCTACTAGTAAGACAAAAAATCTTGAAATTGAGATTTATTTATTTATTTATTTATATTTATTTAAACAGTAACAATGCAAGTAAAAAAAAGAAAGAAAGAAAGAAAGAAAATAAAAAGTTAACAAAACATAATACATATTAACTTCCTCCTCTCTTTTCTTTATTCATCATAACCTCACCTAAACGGCTACGCCTGTCTTAAGGTGAGGCTATTCAGACAATACAATTATATTATACATATATACATGCACATATGCATATATACACATACACATATGATGGATTGTTTTCTAGGGTAACCCGCGTATAGTCTTGAGAAAGACTGTTGTTTAACTCCCAACGTTTCAGCCAGATAGCACTGACCATTTTCAAGGGGGGTTTCGACTTGTATATTGAGTTGTGTTTTGAATTGGCGGCGAGCGCACACCCGTTCAACTCAGAAGTCAATATCCAAGTGAGGCCCTGTACGAAGCTAACTGTCAAATTTACTTTGTGTTTGTATCGTTACTGTCTGTGACCTGGTGATTCTTTTGTTAGGGGTAGGGTTTATTTCATTGTTCTCTGTAATGGTTGTATTGATACGTACTTTCACAGAGTCATTACTTGGAATCGGTTTATTTGTTGATATTTTCGGGTATGTTTTACAATCGTTAAGTACATTTTTCCAAGTATTATGTATTCTTATACCATCGTATGTATGTGCATATGTTATTACATACAAATATGCACATACATACGCACACATCAAAACAATAATACCATAAACATCAACCATATGATCAACAGTAAACAAAAAAAAAAACTTAGAGATATTACTGTATCCTGAATCATTCCTTGCCATGTATGCGCTTAAAAAACCTATTTTAAAAATTATCGTCCACTCCACTCCACTGGTTAATAGCAGTTTAAAAATATAAAATTGGTTTTAAAAAATATATTTATTTAAGTACCTACCTACAGCAAGTGCACAATGGCGGGTTTATCCATAAGGTAATTTCATCCAACCAACCCGAGCAACCTGGAGCCTCTATAGTTTAATTGGTGCAATGTTGTATTTTGAAGTGAACATGGTTATAATTAATATGAAATATAAAAATTGACGAGTTTTCATTTATAAAATGTCAGAATAGTAAATCACAATATTGTCTCTCCTGTAAGTCAAAAGTCTAATTTTGGACTTATAGTAGTTTATCACGCAATTCAGAAGGCAGAGCGGTTAGCGCGCTGGGTTAGTAATTCAGTGATCGCGAGATCGAATCCTCCCTCGGCCGATTTCGCTCCCCTATAGCACAAGCATTTATGCTTAATTTAGGGAATAAAGGAAGATGTAAAAGTACTTTTTTAACAAGGACATACTATTTTAAAAAATAATTTTTTTTTAGGCTGGAAACACCAGTTATTTGAAAGAAATATTTTCATGTAACAGCATCTCTCAATTTGCACCGGCATTGAATATACCTAAGTTTTAGTAATAGGTATAATACAATATCTCCTATTTTTAAATATTACCTAGGTACTCTAAAAAAATAACCGTTAAAATTAAATAATAATAATAAATAGTTTATTGTAACAATAAACGTAATTCGAAGTCTATACCTACACCATAAAATATTTTTTGTTACCTACCGCATGGGTAGGTGTAGGTAGGTGGGTACCTACTACAATATTTTAATATAATAAAATGCAAATCAAACACCAACAAATTTATTTCCTTGGTGTTGCCATATCAAAGTGTTCCTTTTATTTTGATTTACCTATTTAGTGTCCAATTTAAAGTTTTACGATATCATGCCGAACGATTCCGATAACAGCCGAAGCGTGACGAACAACGCGTCGGGCGTTGGTCTCAAATATGACTGCGGTTTTAAACTATATAAATATACCTAGTAATTGAAAAATATATTTTTACCGTCCACTACTATGAAACAGTGGAGAGTTTTTTTTAAACGTATTTTTTACATCAATTTCTCAACAGGTTTCACGAAGTACCTACCTACGTGTGTTTAAGTATATAGACTTGGTGTTTTTGTGTGAATCGAATTTAGTGCCCTCTGTTAGGGATGAGCAATCGATTGATAAAAAAATTTGATATCATTATATTTAATCGGAGTAGATGGCAGACCCCCTGGAAGACCACCCAAACGATGGAAGGATTGCTGGACGTCCACTTCACAAGACCAGGCTCCGAGAATAACAGGACACAGTCCTAACTAAAGCCGAAGAAGAAGAAGGAGTAGAACATTTAGTGTCTGTGTGTCCGTCCGCCCTTATAACTTTTGATCCTCTTGATGTACAGAACCCAAAATTTCAGAAAATGTAGAAAATTTTGGGCTTACAAAACTTTTGTACTCAGAATATTAAATGTTTATTAATTGTCGGCCTTCGTGGCTCAGTGGGTTGGGTATCTGACTGCTGATCCAAGGGTCCCGGGTTCGATTTCCGGTGGAGACACAATTTTTAATTGTTTTCAGTCTGGATCGGTGAGACGATTAATATCGTAAGTCTCCAGATTGTGGCAACTTGTTGTTGGGTGCGTGTTAAATTAATATTTGACATAGTACCTGTTAGTTGCCCGAGAAGCAACTAAATAAATAAATATATATCTTTTTTTAAGAAAAACATTTTTTTATGACAAATTTATTAATAATATCGAAAAACACCGTAATAGCCCAACTAAATGATTTAATTTTCTATAATAAATGCATAAACTGTAGGTAGGTACCTACTTCAAAATATTTTTTAACAAATTTTATAAAAATTGAATTTAGTGACGACATGATTTCATACAATTTGTATGGCAGTATACATAATATCTACGGGAACTCTAATATTTTGCATTCAGGTATAATTTATAACTTTCGAGAAGAGTTTAGTGTTTGCCACAATCTATTATTTTTTTATTGAACTTGTAGCAGAGTGGCTAGTGTAGTGAAATAGCAGTGGATCTGACTTCGAAACTTGTTTCAACTTATTATAATAGTACCTACAAGCATTTTATCTGAATTTAGACAGTGGGTATCCGCTACTCTCACCACCACCCGCTCTGCAAATGGTGACTATAAAAGACCTCTTCACAGAACGCTAAGTGAAAAAAAATGCATAGCACGAAAAGTACCTCATTGAGCCCTCTAGCTTAGCAATCTCGGCACCATAGTGCAAAAAGGACAATCGACAGTGGGTAGGTACATAATATGTGCACTTGTTTCATGAGCACATTTATTCATTTACATAGATACCCTAACGCCAATAAAATAAATTGATTAAGCGCAAAAAGTTTTACTTCCCCATCTTCCAAAACATTTGAGCTATGATTTCACAATAAAAATAGTCTTTTGAGGCCAATTTTTGAAGAGATCCCATGAAAAGAGTGCGTAATTACTAAATATGAGTTTCGTCATGTGTTTGTGCGTTTCGTAGGTAATTATTACGAATGATGAACTATAATTTTATATATAGTTTCCGTCAAACCGTCAATGATTTGCACATATACCAACCAAGGAAAATACACAAATTTGCGCTGTGCGCACCCATGTAACTTGCTCAAGTTGTTTTGGGTAACTATACAATTTTTGTGATACTTCAGTCATAAATAAATGACTTCATTTATGTGATTGTGTCATTTCTTTGAGATCTATAGGTACAAAATTTTCACTCTTGCCTTATGAGTCTACTCGTATATTTCTATATTTTATAAGTTAATCATTCTTTCTTGCTAGGTATCAACTAATTAATAAATCGCTTTCTAGCTATGATGTTTTTACCATGTCTAGGTTTTATTTAAATACAACAATGTCGAAACCTTCGTTGAATGGAATGATTCAATTAAATAGTAGATAATGTATATGCAAAAAGGCATATTTGCATATTCAATCATATTGGAAAAAAATATGATTCTAAGTACCGAACAGATATCTATCTATTATTTTGATCTTTATTATCATAGGTAAATAATGTAGCGTCATTGTTTAAATTCGTATCAACTTAATCATACATACAATTAACAAATAATCATAGGTCATTAATTTTTAACTTATCACTGTTATCCGGAAGATTAGAAATCTATAAATAATTCAATTAGGTAATAAAGTGTGTACTTTGTCTATCCGTGCGTTGAGATATTTTATATCGGATAAAATAGCTTTAAATTAAGGGGTAAAATTATCCTATAATGGGATTTTGAAACATTAAATAAAAAAAAACACAAAAATATATATTAAAAACGCGTAGAAATAAACAGGATTGTTTAAAAATTTCACAATATATAGTATAATAAAGATTCATACCTATCTATGTATATCTTGTATTACCAGACATAGTGTCTAGTTTTATTGATAGGTAGGTACCTACACTATCTGGTTGAGCTGTAGGTATATTGTTAATCATTCTGAAGTCTAACCGCAGATATGTTGATATTTTTACAAATAAAGTAGATAAGTAGCATAGGTATGGTATAAATTACTGTTTGTTGTACTATAAATAATACCTACTAGCATTTCAGATTTTTTATGTGCATTTTTTTGCAGTTTCTATTGTGTTATAATTGCAGAATATCGTGAAAATGCCTGACCTCATGGAAAGAATGAGTAGTGATCTTCTAAAAACAAGGGTGATAAAAGAAGAAGAACGAGGAGTAGAAGTCGGCTAGAAAAGTTAATATGACTACCTATATTAATGGAAACTTGAAGGAATGGAAAGTAAGAAAAATATCGTATGGGACAATTCTTAGACGTGAATGAAGCTAGATGTGTAGCTACTTCAAAAGCTTGACGTTCGAAACTCTATGCCAAACAGAAATGAAATAAAAAATAAAATAAAATAAAAAAAAATAAAATAAAATAAAAAAAAAATAAAAAAAAATAAAAAAAAATAAATAAATAAATAAAATAAAATAAAATAAAATAAAATAAAATAAAATAAAATAAAATAAAATAAAATAAAATAAAATAAAATAAAATAAAATAAAATAAAATAAAATAAAATAAAATAAAATAAAATAAAATAAAATAAAATAAAATAAAATAAAATAAAATAAAATAAAATAAAATAAAATAAAATAAAATAAAATAAAATAAAATAAAATAAAATAAAATAAAATAAAATAAAATAAAATAAAATAAAATAAAATAAAATAAAATAAAATAAAATAAAATAAAATAAAATAAAATAAAATAAAATAAAATAAAATAAAATAAAATAAAATAAAATAAAATAAAATAAAATAAAATAAAATAAAATAAAATAAAATAAAATAAAATAAAATAAAATAAAATAAAATAAAATAAAATAAAATAAAATAAAATAAAATAAAATAAAATAAAATAAAATAAAATAAAATAAAATAAAATAAAATAAAATAAAATAAAATAAAATAAAATAAAATAAAATAAAATAAAATAAAATAAAATAAAATAAAATAAAATAAAATAAAATAAAATAAAATAAAATAAAATAAAATAAAATAAAATAAAATAAAATAAAATAAAATAAAATAAAATAAAATAAAATAAAATAAAATAAAATAAAATAAAATAAAATAAAATCTTAATCCTATACAGAAGATATTTTTTTAAAACGATTTAAATTAGACACAGTAAAGTAATTTTATTTCACGTAATAAAGTAACTAGGTAGGTAGGTAGGTACTCACTGCACCAATTCATTTATTATAGATACATAGGAATTTCTTGTAAAGCATAATATTATTCAAATATTAGATATTATTTATGGCATATCCGATCTAACTATAGCAGTGCTATCCCATTAATAAGAATTACATATGAATTAGTAGTAAAATTATATAGCCGTTCCATGCAAAACGGATTTGCAAAAATTATTAAGTGTAAAATGACAATTGAATATTATTTAAAACAATATCAATATGTTTTTATTCGTTTAATCTCTACACTACTATGTAATAGAGAAGAGTCATATTTTCCCAATTTTTAAGAGTAATTTTACGTTTTTTTAAAACAAAAATGAAGATAGGGCATATTATATGTTTCTATGTGATGTTTTTGTGTGGATGATGTAGGTATGGCCTACAGTATAAGCACATACCTAATATAAAATTTTATTCTGTAGGTACCTACCCAACTCAAACACATAATATGTAAATTAAGTAGGTACCTACCTACAATTAACCAATATTCTATTGGTAAGTTTTCCATAGACAATCGATAAAATTAAAATGAGCTTGATAAAAATGCATTCGGGGATTGTCAACCTTTGATGAACCAAAAAGTTTATCAACCTACACTAACTTATATATGCATTCGGGAATTCTCAACCTTTGATGAACAAAAAAATGTTCAAACCTACACTAACTTACGCATTCGGGGATTGTCAACCTTTGATGAACAAAAAAGTGTATCAACCTACAGTAACTTATGCATTCGGAGATTCTCAACCTTTGATGAACAAAAAAGTGTACCTACCTACCTACTCTAACTTATGCATTCGGGAATTCTCAACCTTTGATGAACAAAAAAGTGTAGGTAATAGGTACCTACCAACTATAACTTATGTATTCGGGTATTGTCAACTTTGGATGAACAAAAAATTGTAGGTACCTACCAAATTAAACTTTAATATAAAAAAAACTAAGTTACCTTCATAATATAGGTATGTAGATAGTGGAGAGTTTAACAATGAACATAACTCACTACTTTAATTTTTCATATTATTCTATTATTAATTGGTTCGCGTCACTTAGTATCTAACATTCTATATATGAAAATTACTCCTTAATTTTTATTTTATTTTATTTTACATTGCTTCTCGGGCAACTAACAGGTACTATGTCAAATATTAATTTAACACGCACCCAATAACAAGTTGCTGCATTCTGGAGACTTACGATATTTATCGTCTCACAGATCCAGACTGAAACACAATTAAAAACTGTGTCTCCACCGGGAATCGAACCCGGGACCTATGGCTCAGCAGTCAGATACCTAACCTACTGTGCCATGAAGGTCGACATAAATATGAAGGTGGGTAATCAAGACTGAATCCATCATACTTGCAAAAGGTAATGACGCGTTGGGCGCTGATAAATTAGGATTCCTATAAGTAGGTAGGTACCTACTTAAACACTACCAACATTATTTTTTAGTCAAATTATTTCTTCGTCCACAATTTGTTTTGTAGAAAGGTAAATAGTTAGGTACCTACCTATTGATGAAAATTTATATCAGAGCGAATTAAAAAAAATATTGTTCAAATGCATAGAAATTACCTATTTATTTATCTGACCCAGATTTGGCTTTAAAAATATAAACATTGAATCACACCTACATCGATAAGGGTGGGTAGGTACCTACCTATTAATAAAAATGATAAACACTTTCTTACATCTCATGCAAGTGGCGAGTTTATTGCCGAATGGCAATTTCTTCCTACTACACACCGATTCCATTCTAGAGAAACAAGTATAGTAGCTAGAAAGGAAATCGATCCTAGGACGCCAGCATCGGCACAAAACATTGAAGTCAAAGGATTATTTTTCATGTTTCAAACAATCTCTTAGAGAATAATGATTCAAATATTGGAAATCCGTCGCGAAAATTAAAATACAAAGATTTTTAAAAAGAAATTCTAGTTAAAAAAAATTACATCATTAGGTACATTGAATTTATTGCACTGGGCGCTTTAAATCATAGATTCGGCCCTTCGATAAGTACCTAGATACCTACTGTTATAGTTATATTTATGTAGTATGCTATAGATATACATAATAATTATATTGTATTGTATAAAACAGGTGTTTATGGTGTTATCGATCCATCCGCCCACGCCGCGACCACGCCCTGCCAAATTTAACCCCGCCCTCGCTCCGCCCACTCGCTGGCCACGCCCCGGGGGGATATTTTTTGCTTCGAGCCGGCCGCTTTTTGCCCAGAGTTTTTCGAGAGAGTTTTTGCCCGGCGAGAGAGAGGAGATGAAAAGAGTTTTCCAGATTGGGGGGTATTGTTTGTGGCCCTTCGCTATAAATAACGGAATAATAATAATATGTTATTTCGGTGAGTTTTGTTTAATTTCTGAGAGATTTATGGGTCGAGAGAGGGAGAAAGTGAGGCCACATTTGGTATGCCAAGAGCGACCCTCGTCTCTAAACTTTTGCTCCGGGCAAACTAATTTCGCGGACAACGCTTTCTAAATAATAATTTTACAGAAGAATGGACGAAAGAACATTCTTACTATGTATCAACTACTGATTTCTACCTTCATTTATTTTATTTTTATTTAACATAGATACATAGATACAGGGAAGAATTCCCAAATATTCTATGCATAATAATTATTTAAATAAATATTTCCTAACCAATGTTAACGAACCAATGTTTCTGGACTAGAAGAGCAAAAATTGCGAGAGAAATCGAACCCAGGATGCGACAAAATAATTGAAATTACTAAAACTCTATATGACACGAAGGTTGACGATGATACTATTAACTTTAATTGAGTGTTACATTATAGGTAAGTAGGTACCTCCATATTTTTAATTCAAATGAATAAACACTATATGACACGAAGGTTGACGATGGTACTATTGACTTTAATTAAGTGTTTCATTAGGTAAGTACCTACACATTTTTAATTCAAATGACTAAGTTCTATGACACAAAGGTTGACGATGATACTATTGCACTGAAAAAAATCTAGTTAGCAAAGTACCTTTTTGGCTCGGTTTAAGTCATATTGGTAGTTATTAACCAATATATGATTAAAAATAATAAAGTTGCACTTGGCTATTATCTAACAATTGAATGCTGTTAAAATGTAAGTTGGTTACCAATATCATGTAAAAAGTCATATTGGTAGTTATTAACTTATACATTATTAAAAATAGCAAAGTTGCACTTGGTTATTATCTGACAATTTAATACTGTTAAAATGAATTTGGTTGCCAATAGCAATGTACTTGTTTAAATTATCCGAGTAACAGGACGGACATTTTGTATTCGACTTCTGTCAAATTTGACATTTCATACATAAAAATATTAATATTTCTCAAATTTGACACGATATATTTAAAAAAATATTAAATAAAGTGTAATTATCGCCAAATATTATATATGTCACATAAAAAAATGATTAAATGAAGTATAATACTCGTCAAATTAGACATGTTTCACTGAAAAATGATTGAATTAAGTTGAATTAAGATGAGATATTCGTCAAAGATTATCATCATTATTCACAAATATCGTGTGTTGATTTGCTAATATTTACATTTGAGATGTAATGTAAAGATGTTTATACTATTTTGATGTTAAAGCTTGATTACCAATTAGTATTTTCCGTTTTTCAAAAGAAAGAATGAATAATAACAAAGCTACTGGGTTAAAATTAGCAGATTATTTACTTGGCAATTTTTAGCAACGAACTTTGCAGGTACTAAAGTAACAAAGTTGCTTGGTTATTATTTGCAGTAAATTATTTATTTTTAACAACTACATTTTTTGAGTGTGACTTTAATTAAGTGTTTCATTAGGTAAGTACCTACATATTTTTAATTCAAATAATTAAACACTATGACACGAATGCTGGCGATGATACTTTTGACTTTAATTGAGTGTTACATTAGGTAAGTAGGTACTTACCTACATATTTTTAATTCAAATGACTAAACACTATAACAAGAAGGTTGACGATGATACTTTTGACTTTAATTAAGTGTTACATTAGGTAAGTACATACATATTTTTAATTCAAATGATTAAACACTATGACACGAAGGTTGACGATGATACTATTGACTTTAATTAAGTGTTTCATGAGGTTAGTACATATGTAACTAAAGTCTGATTTTTTTTAAAGTGCCAATTCTATACATAAACAAAAAAAATACATAGTATTTACGCATGTAAATGTATTAGTAGACTCGTGGTTGCTGATTGGTTAACACCATTTGGTGTCCTTAACAACAAACATCAACAAACCCGACAGTACGTATCTATCTCTCGAAGTGAGCGCACGTTTGATCTTTTATGGTGACCATGTGTTCTAAATTAAGAATTTCATTTTTTATTTCGAACTTATGTATTTTATTTTTTGTTTAATATCGATATATAATTATTATTATAAACATGTGTTATCACCGTCTTAGTATAGAATAAGTGTCCATTATTTATTTGTATTAGTTACATAGATATATTATTTATGTATGTGTGTTTGCCTCAATGAACTATTATGTAAATATTTTGTATAATATAATTTATTATTTTGTAAAATAGTATGTAACTGTTTATTATTATAAGGATTAATTACTTCATAATGTATTCTTTTATTTTCCTAATAAAAAGTATCAAATAAATATTTTGTTTAAATATTACTTTCCCAGGAGATGCCCATTAACATTTGCAGAAAATACCTAATAATATAGACCCATTAAAGCCGCATGGTACCGGGAGTAAGAATAGGTATGAAAAGATTTGAAGGTTTTGAAGATATATGTATGTGAAAGTTACAACCGTTTTATATCATGAAATGATAAAAAAAATCCCATTATATTTTTTTCTTTTACACCATGGTCACCCTATGAGCTTTGGCACTCTTAAAAAAATCAGACTTTACCTATATATTTTTAGTTTGGATAAGCATTAGTGTTTCTTTAACAAAATAGTTTGTATACTGGCATGGAGATACCTATCGAAAACATTAATTATGATTAGACCGGTATAGTAAATTGGAGAAAACGAATGTCCCATATTTAGCATTGGGCATTGGGCATTGCAGATTCAATAATTATTGTAATGTCATCAATGTTTATATGAATAAATAAATAAATATAATTTTGAAGATGTGCAAAAATTTCTTTAATTCGGCTTAATTCTAATTTCTTTAATCGTAGACAAAGGTCCATGTGTAGACGAAATAAAACATCGCGTTGCAATGGTTAAAACTGCCATGACTAAATAGGATAAGATATGGAAAGAGAAGTATTTCTGTAGATCCACAAATATTTTCTTAATAAGGACACTTATTAAGTATATCAATTTTTCTTTATGCTGGAAAATCACGGACAATCAAAGACCGCGAAAGCAAAGAATCAACGCCATTGAAATGTGGTGCTAAAAACATATGCTTCAAAATCCTTGGACGGCGAGAAGGACAAATATGTATATCCATTATTAAGAAGCTGAAGATGATAGATTGTCCTCTATATGTTTCAAGCGCATCCATCGGTTTTATGGACACATTGCCAAACGCGATTAGAATAGCCTTGAAAAGGTTGTTGTCGTTGATGGGGTTGAAGGTAGAACGGAAAGAAGGAGATCCCTCACAAGAAGATGGACGGACCAGATTGGGGCTGCCACTGGTACATCGGTGGTTGGAGCAATGAGGACGGCGGAGTGTCGGGAGAAATGGAGGACTACAATACACAACACCATGATGATGACAAAAGAGGCTGACCACGACCGCTGGAAACGACACTGATTATGAGTCTGTATACGCTTACTAAACAACTATGCAACTGTAAATAAATATGCAGTTACAAATATTCCAGTAGTACATTACAGTGACGATTGAAAGATAAGACGATTGATTGATTGAAAGAAATTTCTATATCTAAGGCAAAAAGCTAAAAAAATATCTATCTGATGATACCTGCTTTCTTCTCGGTTTCTTTTGATTACCTATCATTGCTATGAACTGTTATTCTATTCAATGTTATTTTTCTTTTTCTTCTGTTATCTTTTTTTATCTTTATCGTATATGTTTTTTTTTATTTATGTTATGTCTTAACCTTATTGCCATACTTCGCGTTTTATTGCATACCTACTATCATCATCATCATCATTCATTCTGGTTGGTTGGAAGAAATTGCTGTTTGGCAATGAACCCACCAGTGTACAAATTATGTGTACAAGAAGATAAATAAATAAAACCTCGCCAGTGTTTAATATGAGTCAAAAGAATAAAACATCTATAGAAATATGAATATTTCAAAAATAACTGAAAATCTATATATTTTAGCTTTTTTATTAATACCTACCTTCACTATAATTAAAACAAAAAGCTTAGGCATATTTTTTATATCAAAATTATTTATATATTTATATTATAGACACAAATGGTACCTACTCATTAATTCAATTTTAATATTTAAACACTTGCGTAGGTAATATTTTTTACTCCCGTAAATCATAATTAGGTACCTATATTAATATAAACGTGAAAAAAATGTTTTACCTACTCCATAGATGAAATTTAATAATCAAAAAATAATGAAATCATTTTAAAACGTTTTCCCTTTCGACTCTCTTTTTTCTATAAATAATTAATGATGTTTGGAAAATACATATGTACCTACCTAACATTTTTTTATTTTTATTTAATTTACATTAGGTAGGTTTACATGAGGTACATTTTTTATTTTTATTTAATTTACATTAGGTACATATACAAAATATAAAACAATCAAACTATATAGAAAAAGATGCACTGTAAGAAAAAACATATTTCCCTTTACCAGAATGCAAGCACTCGTGTGTAAAGGAGACAATTTAATACAAGACACAAAATATTATATACCTATACATAATTATTACCTATACAAAAAGAAATTAATATAATTTAGATATCAGAATTTAATAAGTTCAATTTATTTTTTATTTTTATTTTGAATTCATTATATTCAATTGCCAGTCTCAAATCTGTTTCAAGTTGGTTGAACCACGCCACCCCATTGTATGTGTAGTAGTGCTGTGCAAAACTTGTATGTGTTAACGGGGTAGGTACACAATATTAGGCATAATCTACAATGTGAGACAAGCGCTATGCGTGTATCCCCGCACACCGGTCTCGACAAAATCAGAAAGGGAAAAAATTTCACAAATAGGTATTTTTTTTCGCCATAACAATAAATTGTCGCTTTGTATTAATAATATAAAATGATGGTTTGCGGTTTCTCCCGGGCGTTGCGTTAGAAGACATTCACAGATCGTGCGATTTTACGAAATTGTCGTCAAATAAAATAAATCTCCCCGCGATATATATAAATGTGATTAATGATGGTCTAGGAATGATTGTGACGGAAAGGAAGTTGGTGAAAGATAAATTGAGAGAGAGGAAATATTGTGTAAGAGAAGCGAGGGGAGGAGGAGGACAAATAATACAGAAGGATAATGATGAGACCACATAAACTGAGAAAATCTGAGATATTTTATTATTTGCAACTATAAATTTACCCTAAATAATGAAAAATAAATGTGCTCACAACTTCGCCGAAATTAGGACGATTTAAATCAAATATTTTTTTTTATTGTAGGCCTATTACTATTTATATATTCTGAAATTTAGGACTCTGTAAATTGAGCGGATCAAAAGTTAAAAGGGGGGGGGGGACACACAGACACACACATTTGTTACTAAGAAAAATATTTTTTTATAATAAATTTATATGTTTAAATGCCTAGATTTCCAAAATTTTTAAAAATATCGAATAAAGCCGAAACACCCCAACTAGATAATTTAATTTTCTATAAAATATATCAACATTGTAGTAGTACATCTTATTTTTTACTCTCCACACTATGGAATAGGGGAGAGTCATGATTTCGCAAAATTTAAGCGTATTTTTTTTACATCAATTTCTCAATGGGTATCATGTAGAGAATGCACACTATGAGTTTCGTCGTGATGTGTTTGTGTGTATGGCGTATACGCTGTACGCCGTACGCCGTACGCCGTACGCCGTACGCCGTACGCCGTACGCCGTAGCATTTATCTTTTTTGTGTCCTCTCTACAGCCCAAACTATAAGTCTGATCGACTTCATATTAACATCATATGTGTAAAGTGCAAAGACCTAGAGCTGATTAGTTTTCCATAGACAACTTTTGATTTCTTCTCTATGAATTCATCATTTACGTTGTTTTTTTTTTGTGTCCTCTCTGCAGCCCAAACTATAAGTCCGATTGACTTCATATTGATATCACATGTGTTAAGTCCATAAACTTAGAGCTGATTAGTTTTCCATAGACAACGGTTCATTTTTTCCCAATGTTTCTTTATGATTTCATCTATTAAAACTGAAAAAATGCTCTCACGACCTGGAAATTAGAGATATTTTAATTTGGTTTCAACTATTTATACAACACCAAGAATCTTCATAAAATTGTATTCAAAGTTGGTCAATGTTAAAAGAAAAATATTCAACGGTTTCAAAAATTATATTTTATTTAATGGATATTTGTATGAAACTTATATGTAACAAGAGAATTTTTTTATATTTGGCAATGATCAGTTCATTGATTTCATATTGATAGAAGAATATTAATAGCTTGAACTTAGAACTGATTAGCTTTTCATAGATATCATATAATTTCTTCATATGATATCACGTGTAAACATTGTCAAAATGCTCTAACGCTCTTTGAAACAAAATTTATCTGCTTTTTTTAAAATATTTCATACAACATAAGCAGTCTTCACTATACTGCATTAATAGTTTGTCTATCTTAACATAAAAATATACTATCGGAAGAAAATTTATATTCCTGGTAGTAACATTTAGTATGAATAAAAATGTAATTAGATAAATTTCTATGTATGGAAACGTTTAGTAATTTGATTTCATGTTATAATGTAAAGAGCTTGAACATAGAACTGATTAGCTTTCCATAAATAACAAAAAAAATCTTCATATGATATCACCTGTCAAAATTTGGAAAATGCTCTCGCGTTCTTTAGAACAAAATTTATCTGCTTTTTTTAAAATATTTCATACAACATAAGCATTCTTCACTATACTGCATTAATAGTTTGTTTATCTTAACATAAAAATATACTATCGGAAGAAAATTTATATTCCTGATAGTAACATTTAGTATGAATAATAATGTAATTAGATAAATTTCTATGTATGGAAAAGTTCAGTAATTTGATTTCATGTTATAATGTAAAGAGCTTGAACATAGAACTGATTAGCTTTCCATAAATAACAAAAAAAATCTTCATATAATATCACGTGTCAAAATTTTGAAAATGCTCTCGCGTTCTTTAAAACAAAATTTATCTGCTTTTTTTAAAATATTTCATACAACATAAGCATTCTTCACTATACTGCATTAATATTTTGTTTATCTTAACATAAAAATATACTATCGGAAGAAAATTTATATTCCTGGTAGTAACATTTAGTATGAATAAAAATGTAATTAGATAAATTTCTTTGTATGGAAAAGTTCAGTAATTTGATTTCATGTTATAATGTAAAGAGCTTGAACATAGAACTGATTAGCTTTCCATAAATAACAAAAAAAATCTTCATATGATATCACCTGTCAAAATTTGGAAAATGCTCTCGCGTTCTTTAGAACAAAATTTATCTGCTTTTTTTAAAATATTTCATACAACATAAGCATTCTACACCATACTGCATTAAAAGTTTGTCTATCTTATCATAAAAATATACTATCGGAAGAAAATTTATATTCCTGATAGTAACATTTAGTATGAATAATAATGTAATTAGATAAATTTCTATGTATGGAAAAGTTCAGTAATTTGATTTCATGTTATAATGTAAAGAGCTTGAACATAGAACTGATTAGTTTTCCATAAATAACAAAAAAAAATCTTCATATAATATCACGTGTCAAAATTTTGAAAATGCTCTCGCGTTCTTTAAAACAAAATTTATCTGCTTTTTTTAAAATATTTCATACAACATAAGCATTCTTCACTATACTGCATTAATAGTTTGTTTATCATAACATAAAAATATACTATCGGAAGAAAATTTATATTCCTGATAGTAACATTTAGTATGAATAAAAATGTAATTAGATAAATTTCTATGTATGGAAACGTGTAGTAATTTGATTTCATGATATAATGTAAAGAGCTTGAACATAGAACTGATTAGCTTTCCATAAATAACAAAAAAATTCTTCATATGATATCACCTGTCAAAATTTGAAAAATGCTCTCGCGTTCTTTAAAACAAAATTTATCTGCTTTTTTTAAAATATTTCATACAACATAAGCATTCTTCACTATACTGTATTAATAGTTTGTCTATCTTAACATAAAAATATACTATCGGAAGAAAATTTATATTCCTGATAGTAACATTTAGTATGAATAATAATGTAATTAGATAAATTTCTATGTATGGAAAAGTTCAGTAATTTGATTTCATGTTATAATGTAAAGAGCTTGAACATAGAACTGATTAGCTTTCCATAAATAACAAAAAAAATCTTCATATAATATCACGTGTCAAAATTTTGAAAATGCTCTCGCGTTCTTTAAAACAAAATTTATCTGCTTTTTTTAAAATATTTCATACAACATAAGCATTCTTCACTATACTGCATTAATATTTTGTTTATCTTAACATAAAAATATACTATCGGAAGAAAATTTATATTCCTGGTAGTAACATTTAGTATGAATAAAAATGTAATTAGATAAATTTCTATGTATGGAAAAGTTCAGTAATTTGATTTCATGTTATAATGTAAAGAGCTTGAACATAGAACTGATTAGCTTTCCATAAATAACAAAAAAAATCTTCATATGATATCACGTGTCAAAATTTTGAAAATGCTCTCGCGTTCTTTAAAACAAAATTTATCTGCTTTTTTTAAAATATTTCATACAACATAAGCATTCTTCACTATACTGCATTAATATTTTGTTTATCTTAACATAAAAATATACTATCGGAAGAAAATTTATATTCCTGGTAGTAACATTTAGTATGAATAAAAATGTAATTAGATAAATTTCTATGTATGGAAACGTGTAGTAATTTGATTTCATGATATAATGTAAAGAGCTTGAACAACGAACTGATTAGCTTTCCATAAATAACAAAAAATTCTTCATATGATATCACCTGTCAAAATTTGAAAAATGCTCTCGCGTTCTTTAAAACAAAATTTATCTGCTTTTTTTAAAATATTTCATACAACGTAAGCATTCTTCACTATACTGCATTAATAGTTTGTCTATCTTAACATAAAAATATACTATCGGAAGAAAATTTATATTCCTGGTAGTAACATTTAGTATGAATAAAAATGTAATTAGATAAATTTCTATGTATGGAAAAGTTCAGTAATTTGATTTCATGTTATAATGTAAAGAGCTTGAACATAGAACTGATTAGCTTTCCATAAATAACAAAAAAAATCTTCATATGATATCACCTGTCAAAATTTGGAAAATGCTCTCGCGTTCTTTAGAACAAAATTTATCTGCTTTTTTTAAAATATTTCATACAACATAAGCATTCTACACCATACTGCATTAAAAGTTTGTCTATCTTATCATAAAAATATACTATCGGAAGAAAATTTATATTCCTGATAGTAACATTTAGTATGAATAATAATGTAATTAGATAAATTTCTATGTATGGAAAAGTTCAGTAATTTGATTTCATGTTATAATGTAAAGAGCTTGAACATAGAACTGATTAGCTTTCCATAAATAACAAAAAAAATCTTCATATAATATCACGTGTCAAAATTTTGAAAATGCTCTCGCGTTCTTTAAAACAAAATTTATCTGCTTTTTTTAAAATATTTCATACAACATAAGCATTCTTCACTATACTGCATTAATATTTTGTTTATCTTAACATAAAAATATACTATCGGAAGAAAATTTATATTCCTGGTAGTAACATTTAGTATGAATAAAAATGTAATTAGATAAATTTCTATGTATGGAAAAGTTCAGTAATTTGATTTCATGTTATAATGTAAAGAGCTTGAACATAGAACTGATTAGCTTTCCATAAATAACAAAAAAAATCTTCATATGATATCACCTGTCAAAATTTGGAAAATGCTCTCGCGTTCTTTAGAACAAAATTTATCTGCTTTTTTTAAAATATTTCATACAACATAAGCATTCTACACCATACTGCATTAAAAGTTTGTCTATCTTATCATAAAAATATACTATCGGAAGAAAATTTATATTCCTGATAGTAACATTTAGTATGAATAATAATGTAATTAGATAAATTTCTATGTATGGAAAAGTTCAGTAATTTGATTTCATGTTATAATGTTAAGAGCTTGAACATAGAACTGATTAGCTTTCCATAAATAACAAAAAATTTCTTCATATGATATCACCTGTCAAAATTTGGAAAATGCTTTCGCGTCCTTTAAAACAAAATTTATCTGCTTTTATTAAAATATTTCATACAACATAAGCATTCTACACCATACTGCAATAATAGTTTGTCTATCTTAACATAAAAATATACTGTCGATAGAAATTTATTTTCCTGGTAGTAAAATTTAGTATGAATAAAAATGTATATAATAAGATTAATTTCTTATGTATGGAAAAGTTCAGTAATTTGATTTCATGTTATAATGTAAAGAGCTTGAACATCGAACTGATTAGCTTTTCATAAATAACAAAAATTTCTTCATATGATATTACGTGTCAAAATTGACAAAATGCTCTAACGTCCTTTAAAACAAAATTTATCTGCTTTTATTAAAATATTTCATACAACATTAGAATTCTTCACCATACTGCATTAATAGTTTGTCTATCTTAACATGAAAATATACTATCGTTAGAAAATTTATATTCTTGGTAGTAAAATTTAGAATGAATAAAATATTTCATTGTCAATATTTGTGGTGTGGAGAGTTTAGTGTTGGCCACAACCCACTCGTTTTAAACAATTTTTATAAGTATATTTTTATTATTGCATATGCGCAAACATTGGATTTTTTTCCCTGTCGGGAGTCAAAGATATTTTTTAACAGATTTTTTTAATTATCTCAATAGAGACGAAATTGGAATATTTATTGTAGGAGAACCGGGAAATCAAGGCACCTACAGGGCTTACGACCTGTCATCGGCTGGTTTACGTGATCACTTTATGCGCTTGCGCAACGTTCACCAATTATGCCTTTTTTAATGAGATCCCTATCAATTCAATTTTGAAACTTCTATATATTGTAATACTGAAATTCTTTTCGCTTGAAAATAAGGAAATTTTACTACAAAAAATGCATTGTCACCTCACATATAAGAATTGTAGCTTTCATTATTTACAAAAAAACTAATTCTCTCAATAGATGGCGTTACAACAAAATAAATAAAAAATAATAAGATTGTTGTTCATAATTTCACCCATAGATGGCTGTAGTAAAAATTCCTTATTTTCAAGCGAAAAGAATTTCAGTATTACAATATATAGAAGTTTCAAAATTGAATTGATAGGGATCTCATTAAAAAAGGCATAATTGGTGACCGTTGCGCAAGCGCATAAAGTGATCACGTAAACCAGCCGATGACAGGTCGTAAGCCCTGTAGGTGCCTTGATTTCCCGGTTCTCCTACAATAAATATTCCAACTTCGTCTCTATTGAGATAATTAAAAAAATCTGTTAAAATTTTTTTATAAGGTTTAGTGGTAAGTTGAAGTGATACAGAGGTGCAAGTAGGTATTTTAGTGTACCAAAGTATGAAAATATTAATATAATTTAGATTTTTTTAAAGTCAATTAAGTAGTAGGTACCTAATATTAAATCAATTTTCTGTAAATATAGAAAACTAATACGAAATATAGAAAACTAATACGAAATATAGAAAACTAATACGAAATATAGAAAACTAATACGAAATGACGATTGATTGTGTTGAAGTATTTTTTTATTTTTTGACCCTAACAGTGAGAATGGCAGAGATGTTGGACTCATTTGAGAGAAAAGTCCTGCCGAGGATCTGTGGACCCGTTTTTGAAGATGGATCATGGAGAATTTGGCGTAATGACGAATTGTACTCCAATTATCAGGCCCCGTGTATCTCACCATATAAGGTTACTTAGACTGAGATGGGCGGGCCATGTACAAAGAATGCTGGAAAGACGGGTCTCCAGAACGATTCTATATGGACATCCGGGTGGAAAAAGGAGGGTTGGAAGACCAAGGCTGAGGTGGGAGAATGGTGTGAGGAGAGATGCAGAACAGCTTCTCCAGGTGTCCAACTGGAGGACGGCAACTGGTGACAGGGGGCGTTGGAGGCGCTTGCTGAGGGAGGCCAAGGCTCGATTTGGGCTGTAGCGCGAAGAAGAAGAATTATTTTATTTTATTTAACATCGGAAACATAAGATATAATCAGAACCAGAAACCAAGTTTCCTAATGCATGATGAAAGAGGTATTAATGAAATTAAAAAATAAATACTCCTAATTTTATGCAATATGTATGACACCTATTCACCTAGGATTTATTGTTTATTGCTTAGGATTTATTGATTATTATTTATTGTTTATTGCTTAGGATTTTGATAAAAATCAAGTATTAAGTTCACCTACAAAAGTTAGCATTATAGAAAGTCGGTCCTTACATAGTGATCAATATTCTTAAGGATGTTGATAATTAAGTTCATGCGTAATCATAATTATTGTCACAAATTTTAAATATTATTATATTTTCATATTTCAATCTACATAAATATATTGAAATTCATTTTAATTAAGGTTAACTTATTTATTAAGAGAAATGTTGGGTGGGTCGATGGCAGAGTGGTTAGCGCGCTGGGCTAGTAATCCAGTGATCGCGAGTTCGAATCCTGCCTCGACCGATTTCGTTTACCTATAGCACAAGCATTTATTTGCTTATTTTAGGAAACGTATTATTTTTTACTACTACGAAAATATTGCTACCCTGTAATGGAAACTCTGGTAAGATGGACCAAAATGGCTTTAGGCAATAAAAACGCCACTTACACAGGGTGCAAGGAAATGTAAACTGTCATCATTATTAAATAAAAACCATTATTTTACTTGAAAAGAAAAACAAAACGAGTGAGTTGTATCCAACACTAATCTCTCCACACCATAGTAAGTGCTCATTTTTTTTCTTGAAAGGTTGAAAATGCATTTTTATAAGTATATACCTACCTACATTTCTATTAGATTCTTAAACAAATACAAGATTTCCAGAGGACAAAAGTTTCCACAATGCACCATACACACAAAAACATTCTCAGGAAACTCATAGTATGCATTTTCTACAATATACCTGATGAGAAATTCAAAGTAAAATTGCATTACTAGCAAGATGAGCATGTATGAGACAATGTATCAATGTTGATGAGGCGATATGAGTGTCAAGATAGAAGAATGCGGTGTTCAGTTCTCACTGCCTACCTCTTTAGGAAGATAGAAGTGGAGACTAAAAATATACTTGTCTTTAGAACACCCACAATATGAATACGAATTTGATCACTCAATTTTCCCATACAGAAGCTATTTTACTTCTGCTATATAAAATTTTCATACAAATATGAAATTTATTTCTCATTGATATGGCAGACCATAGATTTTTTTCTTGAATTTTGACAATCCATGAATGCATTTTTGATGAGTGTATTTATATTGTATAAAAAATTCAAACAGTATAAAAATACCTCGATTTTCCAGACCGTGAGAGCCTTTTGTAAATTTGGACAGATGAAATCATACAGAAGAAATTAACGGATACGTATCTATGGAAAACTAATCAGCTTTAAATTTTTGGACTCTTCGTATATGATATCATTATGAAGTCAATCGGACTTATAGTTTAGGCTTTAGAGAGGACACAATAAATAACAACGTATGATTAATTCCTAGAGACGAAAATAAAAGTTTTCTATGGAAAACTAATCAGCTCTAGGTCTATGCACTTTACACATATGATGTTAATATGAAGTCGATCGGACTTATAGTTTGGGTTGTTGAGAGGACACAAAAAGGATAATCCGTTTGGCGTACGGCCTACACCGTACTCTATACATACAAACACATCACGACGAAACTCACAGTGTGCACTCTCTACTTGATACTCGTTGAGAAATTGATGTAAAATAATACGCTAAAAATTTTTAAAATTATGACTCTCCACTATTCCATAGTTTGGGGAGTAAAAATTCGTATAATTTGGAACTTTGTATAGGTACCTATATTCTAGTTTTTCCCACACTTTGATTTCAACGCAAGGTAACATATTTGTAAGTTTTTAAATTTAATTGATTTGCATTTAATTTATTATAAAAAATTCTTTTGGTTTAGTTTTTACGGCCCAGATATTCAATAATGTTACTTCAGAATCAAAAGTCTTTGGATCATTTCCCATTGGAGTCAATATTGAATTAGTTATTTATTCTGAATCCAAAATATAGGCACTAATAATCAGCTGTATTTTTAATCTTTTTGTACAAATAGATGGTGCCAACCTCTTACCATTTGGAAATTTCTTCCAACCAACCCGAATTAGACAAGAACCACCTACTCTAGCCGAAAATCTTGGCTTGCCTATATTAATTATGTTAAGAAATTCAAAACCTAATATTTTTTCGGTTTTATTGAAACCATACTACAAGATTAGAAAATTGAACCGTTTGTGGATACGATGCTTGACAGGGCCACAAATGTTAATATTATTTTGGCATGTGATTATAAAAATTTTCATGGCCACTCAAATGAACAAAGATGCTAAAAAAATTGCGACATTTCCCAATTTTCTTTCAGGGTTCGCCTAGTCCGAAGGTTCTAGGCACGCCCCTGCCACATAGATAATGTGCATGAAATAACTCAATCGTGAGCAAGTTTGAGTTATCGTTTTTCTTAAAATCACAATATAATCTTTTATATAGGTATAATACCGACTTCAAAATGAATAAAATAATATTTTTATTATTATAATATTTTTTTTATCAAGATAGAAAAATAATTATTAAATAAAACCATTGTGGTATCAAACTATATTGGCGGCTGTGACCCAATATTGGCGGCTACGAATATGACGGTATTCCGGAGACGGAAAGTAAGCGTATAGAGAAATGTGGTAATCGGTTAATTCTGCCTCCCCCATCAGTAAAATTTATAGGTTTTATTAAATAGCAAGAATAGTAATTAAAATATTATAATAATAAAAAATTCAGCCGGTAGATTTTCATATTCTCTTTCGATTGAAATAAAAATCTACTTGTTTTGATTTGTCTCATTTTCCAATATTTTATTTTTTTTTTATTTTTGAATATGTGTTTTGATATATTTGAATCGTCTATAATTCTATATTACTCATTTTTCAATTATTTTCATGTTTTTCTTGGTTTGAATATGTATTCTGATATGTTTTCTCATTTGAATATTCTTCTTTTTCATTTATTTTCAACCTTTTTTAATGTTGATTTGATTTTTTTTTGTTCATGTATGATTTGATTTAATTACTTTTACTTTTATGTTGACTTTGCTTTGTATTGATATTTTTTATTTTTTTTATAAGTGCTTCCCTCATCAAGCACAAGATTGTAATCTTTTTGATGAGGTACTGCAAGGGAAAGTATGTAAAAATATTATTACTAGTGAATTTATATATAGATTTGTATTATAAAATTATTTTTGTTAAATAAATAAAATAAATAAATAAAATAAATAGGCCTTGTAGTTTATAAGTTACTTAAAATGAAAAAATAAAAAAAGGTTTTACTAAAACTAATTTTCCAAAAAAAGTATTAAACGAATTCAAATGTCAAAAAAACATGTAAATTCAAACTGTTCTTTATTTCAAAGACGTATCTTTTGAGGGAACTGGGGGAATTATTAACCCACTGATAACCATGTGTGGTTAGTGGGATCTTGTATAAATTAAATTATGTTGAAAAAAAAATTCAAAATATACCTCCTATGTAGCCTACTATAGCCTCTTAAAGCTTCGTTTTTAGTGAGTTTACATAGTGTTGGCCACGGTTTACTCTATATTTTGTGTTTAAATTATTGTGAGTTCGGTACTTTATTTATCAAATTCTTTTCTGTCATGAGAAAAGTGTATTGTATTATATACCTACTACGATTTTCTTTTAAATGCGTTTGTATACTAGGCAATCCAATCCCGCAAACGCGGGATTCCGTATGATTTTTGCGGAATCAGTAATGCGGGACTACACGCGCGGGATCCGCATGACATGCGGGACTGAAAATAACGGAATTTAAAAAAAATATGTGTACCAATTTGTTAATGTATCCAAATTTGAAAAATACACGTGATTATATCCGATAGGACCGATATCAACCAAGAATAGGGATATTTCCCTATAAGATGCTTTCTTTTCCATATAAGATTGCGACTATTAGCGACTTGAAAAGTGTCACGCAACTGAGAACAAAGTGATTTTGTTTCTTTCGTGTGAGATGAATTATTAATTAATTATTGATTTGAAATTGATTCATTAATTTGGCAAAGAATTTGCGTAATCTCTTTTATTTTATTTTTTATTGTTTTTTTAATAAAATACAACAGCAAAAAAAAATTACAAAAATAAAATGGTATTTTTTATTGTGCCAATTATAGTATTCTGACATGTAGGTATAAATTACAAGATATTTTTTTTTACATTTTGAAAATTTTGAAAACAGAATGGGAAGGGAGAAAGGTAGGGAGGGTAGTGGGAGAAGCATCGTCCACTGAAAATTCATTTTATTATATATATATATATATATATATATATATATATATATATATATATATATATATATATATATATATATATATATATATATATATATATATATATATATATATATATATATATATATATATATATATATATATATATATATATATATATATATATATATATATATATATATATATATATATATATATATATATATATATATATATATATATATATATATATATATATATATATATATATATATATATATATATATATATATATATATATATATATATATATATATATATATATATATATATATATATATATATATACCCCACGTGTCTCAATGTATGAATAATACTGAATAAATTGAATTAAAGGGGCACAATTGAAAAGACAGAGATGCGCCCAACAAAACAGCACAAATTAAATATCCGAAAAAAATCACAATTTCTTTTTTTTAAGTAGGAGATATAAACCCGATGCAAGCATATCCAACTTGGATCACTCAAACAATTTCTGTTGTACCCAGTACAAGCTCTATTAATGTATGAATTTAGCTAAAAGATTCAATGTAAAAGAGAGACTGGTTTCTATTTCTTCTAGGTGGACAGTGAAAACGGAGTGAGCTTAGAAGGGGTGTACCTTCTGTCAATCCGACCGTTAATAATTTGGTAAAGAAAACAAATATCTTGGATTGACCTACGTGTCTCCAATGTAATCTATTACGAAAATTTAATTGTTAGATACATATTTTTTTAAGATTTTCTTTAGACTTTATATATTCTGGAGATTTTTTGGAGACTTTATTAATTTTCTTATGTGATAATATATACTTATATGCAAATTGCACCCCTCTGCCATAAAATTTCTCTATTTATTTGCTGGAATATCTAACTTACAAACGTGTTGTGTGCATTCAATATTTTTTTATCTCTTTCGATCAGTCATTATACAAAAACCAAGTTTCTTTATAAAATATCTTTCAGGGCTAAAGGGCTATATTGACAGCTGCGTTCTTAAATAATTACTAACAATAAATTCAACTTTTATTTTTATATTTAGTTCTTTAATTTTATTTTCCTCAATTTAATTAGCAACTGAAAAAAACCAATTTGTGATAGATACCTACGTAGTTTGAAAACAAAGTTTGTAGACCTACCTGTACATTGAAATTTTGATGGAGAATTGGATTCCCTACTAATAACTATAAGCTTGTCTTTAATTTTGTGTTTTCTTTATAGCCTTACAAAATATCTCTTTTTTTCTATAGTTACTTACATTAAAAATTGTGTAGGTGTACCTACCATACAAATTATATGTGAAACATACTGGTTTATATTAAAAACTTTTAACTTTTTTATATTAAAAACATTTAACAGCAAAAAAATATTATGCTACATACCTAATAACGAAGCTTCTCGCTGTTTTTTATGGGGTAGGCCAAGAGAAACGAATGCCTCACATCTGTCTATGCAACTATAAGGTATACATTGGGTCATTTATTTCCATGCACTTTTTTATATATTCTCGCCGATAACCTATACAAATGCTATATACAAGGAAAAAAAAACGAAAATACAAGAGGCAAAATAACATATTACATATGTCAGCAATAATGTTCAATATCCATTACGAATATTGTCTTTTTAGGTGAGATGAGACTAGTGTGAGGTTATACACGCATGTGACGTGCGTTATTTTATAAGGTATTGCACACCTGTCGCTGGTTACCCATGATTTGGCATGCTGGATTTGGCGTGATGGTATATGAGTAATATGTGTCAATATTGACAAATTAGCTTTTGGGTGACCCTCGCCCAATGAAAAATTATCAAGTATTTTCTTGAGGGGCAGGCCGAGAGAATCAAGTTCCACATATATGTTTACGAAAATCATTCGCCTCACTCACATCCATGCACTCTTTCATTCATTCTCTCCAATTATTTAAATGTGACGTACTTTTTGGGTACCCATATCAAGAAAAAGCTTGCAAAACTTTTTACATTCTAAATGAAAATATATGCAAAAAACATATTATGGAGGTATTCCTTTATTTGTTTATTTAAATTGAAGTTATTAATGGTTTTAAATACTATTATTTCCGAATCAATATTTAAAATTTAAATACCCAATTAAAAACATTTTAATTCAAAGTGTAGGTACCTAGGTACTTAACGTATTGAATAGAATAGCTTTTAAACAACAACAAAAAAAAACAATTACTATTATTTAATCTGCTAATTGCAAAAAAAGACAATCACGCACTCAAACTCAAATTGAATTAAAAAAAACGACAAAAATACATCACAATAAAAACACAGATACACATTACTCAGTTTTGTAAAAAAATATAATTGCACTTTGACGAAAGAATAGATGAAAAGAAAAAAAAACGTAGACATTACCTAGACACTATAAAAAAAATCAAATCACAACTGTCAAACAACAAACACCCCGACGAAAATTTTCACATGTCTTCGCGAAAAGCGCGCGCGCTGAAAACATGCGACGGAGAAGCGCGCGGGCTCGAAACGCCGACGGCCCGAAAACTACGTTAAACGGGCGACCCTTTTTTTTTTGTATTTTTTTTTTTCTTTTTGTTTTTTGTCGTCCCGTGCGACGCGACCGGTTAGACGCGCGTGGATCTTAGCTGCCGACTAAAAACGTACGTGGCGCTACCGGCACGAGACGCACAGGAGGCGCGGAAAAGAGACAGCCAAGTTCGGGCGGCAGGCGCGCGCGCCTGGAGCGAGGGAGACGGTCGCGCGCACTTGTGGGCGGGTTGTGGGTGTGGCCTGGTTTTGTTTTGTTTTGTTTCTAGCTCGATAAAAATAATAATAATAATAATATTTTCCGTTTTTGCCCCCGTACCATCCGTCCGTTCGTACATCCGTGCGTCGCCCATATGGTCGGATTTATTTATCGAGAGGATGAAAATTTATTTATCGCGTCGTGTAGGACGCCGTGGTGCAGTGGTAGACTACTTGAGCGGGGTATTGGGTTCAATTCACAGTAGGTACCGAGAGGAGAAATATTTTTTTATCATAGTAATACCATAGATTTTCACAGAATACACTTGATGTCGCAGTTAGGAAATTTTGTATGAATTCAAGTGAGGATTTTATCGCGAGACTTTTGACATCAAGGTTGACAGACCGCATCGATTTTCTATAGAGAATAACGACTACCTAATGTGAATTTTTTTCGGATTTATTTGTCAAAACAAAAAAACACTTTGTTCATTAACATTTAGAGAACAATTATCTAGGAAGTGTTGAAATGTATGGAAAACTGCAATATGTTTGTTGCCAATTAAGACGTCAAACACGCTATATACCATGACTCACTCATTGCATATGAAAATCTATATGAAAATCTATGAGAACTTAATACCTATTACAACAATTCGGTAAATAGTACATAGGTACCACAATCAAATTAATCTATTGTAGGAATTAATTTCGCACCTACCTACCACAGGTTAAAAAACTTCACGAAAAAATAATCTATTAATAAGATTAACACCTAATATAAAAAACAGAAAAACACTGGTAAATAGACTGGCTGAAAAGAAATACAATCTGCTAATATCCTGTTAAATATATCCTGTGCCTTCATAACCTGAGAATCTCTACCTTAGCTTGATGCCATTTATTTATTTATTTATTTATATAACACTTCTTTGTACATACATAAAATTACATAGTACAAATGGCGGACTTATTACCTGGAGGCAATTTCTTCCAGTCAACCATCTGAGATTAAAAGTACATAACATAGTTTCGGCATATACATAATAACACAACCAGTATAAGACAGCAAAACAAAAAGTGAGAAATTACACAAATTCAGAAAGGAGAGGAAAATCAGAAAGGAAAGGGAGAGGATGAAAGAAAAAGCGAAAGGGATGCCATTAACCATTTCCACTAGGTACAATTATATGGGCTAAAATAACTGAGAGATCACCGTATATTTTCTGATTATTTTTCATTTCTGTTTAATTATTTTGAATTCAAAAACATGTAACCTTAGGCCAAATTGTAAAGTATTGCCTCAGAACAGACATGTCTAGTGAGGCATTACATTTACAAATAGGAAAAACTGTTGCAACTGTGTAGGTATGTTATAATATCATTTTAAAATATAGTTAATTTTTTGTTATAGCTATATACCTTTATGTGTAAGTAAATTACTTCATTTCATTTCAAATTTTCCTTATGAGGTCTCATAATATAAGAGGTTATATTAACAGATCGGTATATAAAACCAAATGGGTTGTTCCTAATTAAGAATTTTTTTGCAGGAATTGCGTATTTTCTATGAAAAAGACGTAGATACCTACAGTGTTTTTATCGAATTCTATAAAACGCCACTAAGCTATGTACCTACTAAAAATAATTAAAGTTCTTTAGTTTTATTTCATTCTTTTGATAAACAATGAATGAATTCACATTTGTGTCTTCAAAAAGCTTGTCTTATAATAATAGGTAGTTACTGTGTTTTTTTTTGTGTTTCGATATATTTCGATAATAATGTAAAAGACAATTTATCCTATTTTATTGATTAACCTATAAAAATACATTATGCACAATATAAAAAAAATACTCATAAACATAAGTATATGTAAGTGTTTAAAAAACATAATATATTTTAGTGGTTCGTTTTATTTTGCTAATGATATTATATTTTTGGTGGTGTTATCATTGGCCTAGGAATTAATTAATTATTAGTTAAATCTAACACACGAGATCCAACCGTCGATAGCGATAGTGTGTAGGTATAGTTGAAGAATACGTACCAAACCATAAACCCATAAATCCAAATTATAGAATATTTTAAGAAATTTTGCTTTTTTTACAAAAAATGTAGGTATGTGTGTATGGAAGACAGTCCTTTTTTTCCAACCCAGAATATAAAAACAGCATGATGGTATGTAGGTATGTATGTTTGGAGATTAAGTATCAAACTATTGAGTCCCCGTAGATATTGTGTATTGTAGGTATATTCTGCCATGCCGATAGTATGAAACGATGTCGTCACTAAATATAATTTTTATAAAAATTGTTAAAAAAAGTTTGAGTAACACTACTACAATGTGCTTTTTTATAGAAAATTAATTTATCTAGTTGGGGTGTTTCGGTGTTATCGATATTTAAAAAGAATGGAAATATAGGCAATTAAACACATCAATTTATAATAAAAAAATATTTTTCTTTTAAAAATGTTTGAGAAACTCTGGAACTTTTATAAAAAAAAATTGTTGACATTTTGTATTTTTTCAATCTTTACCAATTTTCAGCGTACTAGCTTTTTTGGTTTTTGAGATATATCGAAAAAGGACGCAAAAATTTAAAAATTGATAACCCCTGATTGAAATAAAAAATCGAAATTCCGTGTATCAAAGTTTTGTGAGCTTAAAATTTTCTATACTTTCTGAAATTTTAGGCTCTGTTAAGAAGCGGATCAAAAGTTATAAGGGACACACCCAGACATGTTTTACTCCGAATTCTGAGTAAATCCATGTATGGAACATATATGTAAATCCATGTATATACATATGCTGCGAAGCCTCCAAGTTGGTGTTTTTTGACATCAATGTTGAAAAAACTATGAAAAATATTGACCTGCCCATACAAATCTCGCGTATCTTGGCTCAATACTGTCGATTCATTAAGAGAAATAAAATTTTCTTGAATCGACAGTTGAAAAAAAATACGTTGTCATATTTTCATTCAGGGTTGGCGTGGTTTGAAGGTCCCAGGAAAGCACCTGCTACCATTTTCGGTGTTCTTCCAATTTATATTTGTCTAGGAATAATTTCTTTCAAGAAAGACCATTTGAGTTAGTTCATTTCTCACACAAATCTTGCCTCTCTTGACTGCAAACACTGGTTATTATAGTTGTAAGAAAGTGCCATTTTGAAATGAAATCGCCACTTGCACGAGATGAAAGGAAGTATTTATTTAGTTAAGTACCTACAAACGAATAAAGAAAGGCGATCTTATTGTCACTTGCCACAACGCAAACTCTTCCAATCAACCACGCAATGTAAACCTCAAAATATATTATGATTCTTTTCAAAAATTCAGCACGACAAAATGAAAGGAAAAAAAGTAAAGCACTACTTTAATAAGCAGACTGATCATAGCAATCAGACAAATAAGGATGGACTTCAGGAACCCAGAAGTTCATCTCTTGAGTTCAATAATTACAAATTGAGTTCAATATTATTTTCACTGACAAACTGTTAATACAGTTTAGTGTAATAAAATTATAATCAAATGTTAATTTTAAAAAACTAATAAATAATTAAAAAAAAAAAATATAGGTACAAGTAAATTTGAATATTTTCTTATTTTTATATATTTCATACAGTGAAAACTTTTTATTTTTTTAACTTATTAATAGTTATGCTTATTGGTTATATTAGATGTAAGAAAGTGCATTTATTTTTACATCTAAATAATATATACATACATACATACATTTCTTAAAATTTTAATTATTTTTATAGCTTTTCGGGCCTAGGTACTAGATATGTCAAATATTAATTAAACACCGAATAACAAGTTGCCACATTATGGAGACTTGTGATGTTTATAACCTCACACATCCAGACTGAAAATACAATTAAAAACCTGTGTCTAAACCGGGAATTGAGAATCGGGAATCGTGGATACTCCGGGTTCTGGAGTCAGATATCTAAACAACTGAGCCACGAAGGACGAAATATGATCAATTTTATGAGAAATTGATGTAAAAAAATACGTCTTAAATAATTACAAAACCCAACCCAACTCTCCACTGTAGTAAAAAGTATTACATAGTTGCAAAGAGCATAAGTGTATAATTGAATCCAAAAAATGTAAATATAGCTAGGTACCTACGGCCAATATTGCATTGCTTGCAAACAAAACTGTTGTATATTTTCCAACTGTCGATTTGTTCAAGAGAACTTTGTTCTCTTAACATATCGAAAAGTATCAAGCCAAAATACGCGAGATTTGTATGTAGGGTCTATATTTTTCACGGTTTTTCCAACATTGAAGTCTAAAAACACCAACTTAGAGGCTTCGCAGCATATACTTATGCTCTATATACGGATTTACTCAGAATTCGGAGAAGAACATTAAATGTTTGTCTGTGTGCCCCCCCCCCTTATAACTTTTGACCCGCTCAATTTACAAAGCTCAAAATTTCAGAATATATAGATAATTATAGGCCTTCAAAACTTTTATACAATTCAGAATTTTGAATTTTTGTTTCAGGGATTATAAACTTTTGAATTTTTACTTTATTTTTCCATATAATATATCTCAAAATCCATAAAAGCTAGAACGCCGAAAATTGGTACAAATATAGACACAGAAAAAATTATACCTATTTATTTTTTCAAAAAAATTCCAGAGTTTCTCAATTATTTTTTATTAAGAAAAACATTTATTTTACAAAAAAATTGTGTTTAACTGCCTATATTTCCATTTCTTTTTAAATATCTTAAAAAGTCGATGCACCCCTAGCTAGAAAATTTAATTTTCTATAAAAAATATCACATTGTAGCAGTAGGTACATCTCAAACTTTTTTTAACAATTTTTATAAAAATTGAATTAAGTGACGACATCGCTTCATAGAATTTGTATGGCAGTCGCCTATACACAATATCTCAGAAGACTTAATAGTTTGTTGCTTAATCTCCAAACATACATACCTACATACCATCATGCTGTTTTCATATTCTGGGTAGGCAAAAAGAAGTGACCTCCATACTATCATATCTTGACATACATACCTACATGTGTGTATAGAAAAGAAAATATCTTAAAATATTCAATAATTTGGATTTAGGGGTACCTACTTATTCTTCAACTATACATACTATCGCTATCGACAGTTGGATCTTATGTGTTACATGCAAGTAGTATTAAAAAAAAATGTTTATATGGCCAATATCGCATTGCTTGAAAACAAGACTGGCGTATCTTTTATCTTGCGGTGACCTAGAAATAGGGAGCAGTTTTTCACTATGAGACCAAGTTCGATCGGCATCTTCTCCCGCCCTAGTTAGCGACGGCGCCGAGCTCACTAGAATATAGGGCGCGTTTTTTGCTCATACTAGCTTCCCTTTCGATCGGTCCCTTATACCAACCCTAAGATACACCGCCAAGGGTGTGACATCGTGTCATTGCTATTTTGTCAAGAGAAAACGTATTTAAAGTAACCTAATATATTGAAAATCTTTAGTAGGTACAAAAAAATACAGTCATGTAGAAATCATACTTACTTATTTATTGGTAAAATAAACAGGGTAAAACTTATAAATATTTTACATAACATCATTAATAATAATTGCATAAATCGGAACACCACCACCTCGGAACAGGCCTGGCCTAGTGAGGTGGTCCAAACCAACCCAATTTATTTGTTATGTTGCTTATATAGAATAATGTAATTTTTGGTATCTATACATAACTATGTAATGAAAAAAAACGAAAAATTAAATAAGTTACAATAGCATATATTTTTTTTTCATTTATTTAACATATCAATAGAGACGAAATTGGAATATCATTACGACCTGTCATCGGCTGGTTTAAAAATAGCATTAAACTTATACAGATCGAAAATGTGCAATGTACAAATACATAGGTACTATAGGTATATATGGATAGGAAACGAAACATAACAAAATATATGGTAATATTTTAACAAATGTCAATCTTCGTGGTTCAGTTGGTTAGATACTTGACTCCTGAGCGAACGGTCCGGATTGGGATCCCGGTGGAAACACATTTTTTTAATTGTGTTTTCAGTTTGGATCTGTAAGACCATTAACATCAGTCTCCAGAATGCGGCTGCTTTGGGTGCGTGTTAAATTAATATTTGACTTGTAGGTACATAATATGTACCTATAGTTATGTGTTAGTTGGCCAAGAAATAATACAAAACAATAAAAAAATGCTGTCATCAAAGTAGTCTGATGATGGCCTTCGATAAAAAGAAACCAGTTAAGGTGACATTAATAGCTTCGTCAGAATTTGTTCCAAAATCTTTTGCTTAGAGATTTTGAGGTTGTTTGAAGAAAATATTTCTTTAAAAAATAATACATATGCCCTCATCATCAGTAGGTAACCTCTTATTACGGAGGCTACTGATGATGGAAGCAAGCTCGAAAGCGCAAGTTAGCAAGTTGTAAAGTAGAAGTATTTACAAAAGCCGTGTTATATTTTTAATTAAAAAAAACATTATGCCGACATACCTACCTACCTATAAACATTATGCCGACATACCTACCTACCTATAAACATTATGCCGACATACCTACCTACCTATAAACATTATGCCGACATACCTACCTACCTATAAACATTATGCCGACATACCTACCTACCTATAAACATTATGCCGACATACCTACCTACCTATAAACATTATGCCGACATACCTACCTACCTATAAACATTATGCCGACATACCTACCTACCTATAAACATTATGCCGACATACCTACCTACCTATAAACATTATGCCGACATACCTACCTACCTATAAACATTATGCCGACATACCTACCTACCTATAAACATTATGCCGACATACCTACCTACCTATAAACATTATGCCGACATACCTACCTACCTATAAACATTATGCCGACATACCTACCTACCTATAAACATTATGCCGACATACCTACCTACCTATAAACATTATGCCGACATACCTACATATAAAAACCAAAATCTTAAAAAAATATTTGTATTGTTATTTTTTTATGTTATTTCTATTTTTCATTATTAATTATTATTTATTAAATTAAATTACAATATGTATCAATGTTTATTTAATCTGAATGTTATTTGTTTATAAATTGTCTGATATGTGATTACAAAGAACATAATACAGAATTTTATGTTCATATTTTATGTAGGTATCCTCCTGGAGCATTTTGCTAGTACCAGCTTATCCAACTGTCGATTCGTTCATGAGAATTCAATTCTCTGAATGAATCGACATTATTAAGACAAGATGCGTGTACGAAGGAATATTTTGTATGGTGTAGTGGACTTTTTGAATGTTAATAACACCAACTAGAGGCCTCGCAGCATATATGTTCCCATACATGGATTTACTCAGAATTCGGAGTAGAACATTTTATGTGAGTTTTGTGTGTGTGTGTGTGTGTGTGTGTGTGTGTGTGTGTGTGTGTGTGTGTGTATGTGTGTGTGTGTGAGGGTGTGTGTGTGTGTGTGTGTGTGTGTGAGGGTGTGTGTGTGTGTCCTTATAACATTTGATCCGCTCAATTTTCAGAGCCCAAATTTTCAGAATATATAAACACTTATAAGCCTACAAAACTTTTATAGACAGAATTGTGAATTTTTGTTTCAGTCAGGGGTTATTAACTTTTGAAATTTTGGTTTATTTTTTCATAAATCTCAGAAACCACAGAAGATAGAACCCTGAAAATTGGTGCAAACATAGAAAAATACAATATCTCAAATTAATTTTTTCAAACAAATTCCAGGGTTTCTCAAACATTTTTTATTAAGAAAAATATTTTTTTTTATGATAAATTTATGAGTTTAACGGCCTATATTTCCAATTTTTTTAAAAATATCAAAAAAAGCCGAAACATCCCAACTAGATAATTAAATTTTCTATAAAAAATATTTGCATTGTATTAGCACATCTCAAATTTTTTTTAACAATTTTTATAAAAATTTAATTTAGTGACGACATTGTTTCATACAAATTATATGGCAGTCGCCTACACACAATATCTACATAAGAAGACTTAATTGTTTGATACTAATCTCCAAACATACATACATACCAACATGCTGTTTTCATATTCTGGGTAGGATCAAAGGACTGACCTCCATACTATCCTATCTTGACATACATACTTAGGTACATGTGATGTATAGAAAACCAAATATCTTAAAATATTAAATAATTTGTATTTATGGGTTTATAGTTTGGTACTTATTCTTCAACTATACATACTATCGCTATCGACAGTTGGATCTCATGTGTTACATGCCACTAGTTTTAAACTGTACTATTGTTGCATTATTCCATTATTGTTACTCTGTATTTTGTATGTATATGTATGGATTTAAATAAATAAATAAAGGCTTTTTTATTTTATTTGATTTAATTCAATATTTTTTTTTAAATAAACCATTGTTTTATACAAAAACAACAAAATTGACATTTCGATATTAATAAATGACATTAATAAATGAAATATTAATAAATGAAAAAATAAATCAATTGATGCCACTTTATTCACGATGATCAAAAACAATTTTAAAGTTAAATAGGATGACACAGTAAAATATGGACAAACATAAATAGAACTATAAACCCTATGTTTGAAGATGAATAATAATTTTATTGAAAATGTTCTTTCATTATACAGTCTTGGCATCAATAGAGATGCAATGATCAGACATCCATATTTAGAGTCAAAATTGTCAACATAGTTCATATAGGTATCAACATTATTTAGATAGATCAGTGCCTTTTAACTCCTCAACCATAATTAGTGCTTATAGTGTTATCTACATAATGTGATAATAATGATCTATAAGTACTTACCTATTGATACTTATATACTCTACTAGGTACTATAAGGATTCATGTGAATATTTATGATAAATTTAGTTATATATAAACAATCCGATGATATATAATGGTTAGAGATGTAGATTACAGCTTGAGGTCTGAAGGGGAATTGAGAGGGAATGGTGCAGGGGGGACGGATCGAGGGGGTTCACAAAAAACGACTCCCATTGGGAGGTGATCCTCGTGCGCAGAATCCCAATGAACCCGAAGAATGTGCAACTTTTGGTTTGGCAGCGCCCTATGCAAAAATACAGCTAAAAAATTCACATTCTATAACTTGATTATTCCAATCAACCAGTTAGGTTAGGTTAGGTTAGGTTCTGTATCTGAATTCAAGCGTTCGTTAGACTTTGAATTATTATTGTTGATTAATTATAGGTATAATATAGTTATGTATATTACATATGTGTAAGGTTTATTTAAATTTTTTTTCTTTCAAATTTTTGTTTAGTTTCCGTTTCTTTAATATTTGAGATACGTTTATAATAAAATAATTTTATGTGAAATTTATAATATTATGTGAAAGAGAGAATCTGCTCTGCCAAAAAACTGCTTTGCAGTTTGGCGGGAAAATAAATATGTATTACTTTTTATTAAAAAATAAACATCTTAAAAAAAAGGTATTATTTATGTTTCGACTTTATAGGTAAATGAAAACTAAAGGAAATAAAAATACAAAAAAGGAACTGTCTGAATTTGAAATAAATTTTATTTTTCATAGTAATAAAAGACAAAAAACAGACAGAGAAAAATATATAAATTTATTACCTATCTATTGGATAAATTGGTAGGTAAATAAATTGTGTTTTCAGTTTTATGTTTCATACATAATACATTTAATTTATTTATTTAGAGAAAAAAACAATTAGGTACTCATCACACATAGTTATACATTTTTTCTCTATACATAAAGTTGATATAATATGTGTAAACACATTATTTCCCATAGAGAAGTTACAAAGAAAAAATAGAAGAAAAGAACAAGATATTATGCAGAGGAGATTTTTCACCCATACTTTACTTTGCTCAAGTGCTACACTCCATACTTTATTTTGCTCAAGTGCTATTTTTTTATATTATGTTTTTTTTATTTCCACTGTTGTTTGTGATACTATCACTTTTTTAATACGATTGATGTTGACATAAACTAACAGGTACAGTAGGTATCACTGTCTCGAGATGCATTGGCACCGGCACAAGTTTTTTGCCTAGTGGGGCATTACAGATTCAATAGTTATGTCATCAATGTTTGTATGTATAAATACAGTGTCCTTGTACACTTATATTTGTTGGGGTGGAACTCTGATTATTATGCAGTAAAATATGTCTGTTCTTTTACACTTTATTATAACAACACGATCAAATATACAATATACATATTCAAGGTCAATACTACAATATTATACGGAGGTATTACTATTAACGGCGAAACGATGAATGACCGCCCGCGCGTCCATTCCAACACTATATACACACACAGACATGCTATCTCTTTCACTCACATATCTCACAATAAACAAATAAATAAATTAGGATAGAGTTAAAAGAAACAAAATATGAAAAATCTAAAAATATTAAAAAGACATATTATGAAGTAAAAATTATAATTTTGAATTCATAAAAATGACGTATAAAAATTAATTAATATTACATAATTTCCTTAACAGTGCATTCCAGTTATCACTCAGGTCATCAGTATCAAGAGGTTGTATGTGTGATTTTTTTACAAATTCCCTTTTGAATATAGATTCAGATCCAGTAAACATGTCAACATGGCCATTAAAGTTTTTACATATTCTGTAAAGCGGTATCATGAATCCTGCATTAGTTCTCGGTGTTCTTATTTGTGAAAGTTTCATGTTATATAGCTACCTTTTAATATTTTAGGTAAAAATGTGATTACATAGTTTCACCAAGGTGGGACACTGTAAAATAAGCTGGTCAATAATAATGGACGACGACAATCCAGTAAAACGCTCCACACCACAAGAACGTAAAATATAGGAAGGCCCAAATTGCGATGGATGAACTCTGTCAGGGCTGATAGGTAGGTATTATGATATTTTTCTAGATTTTCCAATTTAGGTAGGTTTGCTTTAGACTTTAAAGAACGCTTGATAGTTTTCACTGGCTCTACGTGACTCTTCATTATAGTTAGCAGCATTTGTACCAAGAGTCCGCGACTGCCAGACATAAAGGTTGATTTTTTCTGAATAAGGATACTACAGCATGTAAAAACGATTGACTACTACTATGAACCCTGAGAAACGGTGGCTTTGACAGACAACAGGTTGAAAAATTGATATTTCAACATGTCAGTTCTGTAAGAAACTACTAGGTATAAATTTAAAGTTTATGATCTCTGAACCACCAATTCACAGACTCATTAAATTATATAGGTACAGCAGGGATACTCATGAAGTTGATTAGAGTAAGATTAAGATCAGCTTCAGACTATAGCAATCTTTGAGGTGAAATTATTTTAATAATAATAGGTATTAACCCGTTTTTTACCAATTTTTTTTTCATTTTTTCTTCCATATTATCTTAGGTTTTAGGATAATAATATAAATGAGACACGACATTTTTCGAATTGAAATAGAAAAACTGACATTTTATTGATAATTTTCATGATCCCCATTTGGGGCCGACGGTCAATGGCGTGTTATAATTTTGGTCTATGTTATCTTTTTATAATATGTAATGTAGTAGTTGTTGTAAGACTGTATGTTAATATTTAAACAAATTAAAATAATTATTTACTAATAACAAATGCAATATATAAAATTACATGCTATGCCACTATTATACACATACTACATGTAATCCTACATCACATTTTATAGATTGTATTCTGACATTCTTTATTCAAATTGCACATTTTCACTGTTTTACAAAGTCCTCTCTAAATAATGCCTTGATGCTATAATAAACCAGAAATCTTTTGGTCCGGCATTGAGTGTATTGTCAAATTGATCATCCTCCTGAAGTCCAACAATGGCATATTGACATTATTTTATATTGTATACAGTGCATGTGCATTTACAATTTTCATATAAATTGCATTTGTAAAGAGATGAAAGTACAATTTCCTTGCTCATATTTTTATTCTGTACTTTTGTATATTCCAGTCCATCCTCTCCACTCCTCCCATGAACTTATTGTATTGATCTAGTGCATTTGGTTGAGGTATTGACACTTGTGTTCTGATCTAGACCATCTAGACACTAGATTTGAGAGAACCATTACAATATATATCTTATATATATATATATATATATATATATATATATATATATATATATATATGTTATATTTGATGTTTTCACGGGTGAAATATGTTATAATATTTTTATCTCGGTTTTCCCGTGTCAGTAGGTCTTGACTAAGACCATTTGTCTTCCGACGTTTCGCCTGAATATCACCAGGCATTTTCAAGGACTTAACGAAAAGCACGCGCGCGACACACGTCTACTCACACTGAAAGCTCACCGTCAAGTCTTGACGGTGAGCTTTCAGTGTGAGTAGACGTGTGTCGCGCGCGTGCTTTTCGTTAAGTCCTTGAAAATGCCTGGTGATATTCAGGCGAAACGTCGGAAGACAAATGGTCTTAGTCAAGACCTACTGACACGGGAAAACCGAGATAAAAATATTATAACATATATATATATATATATATATATATATATATATATATATATATATATATATATATATATATATATATATATATATATATATATATATATATATATATATATATATATATATATATATATATATATATATATATATATATATATATATATATATATATATATATATATATATATATATATATATATATATATATATATATGAAAGTTAATTGATTTTGGTTATTTTTAGGAGCATATAGCACACAGTTCCTTACAATTGCATCTTGGATATCATCAGCAAAGAGGAGTTCAAATATTTCAATGGGGGATTTCCCCTCCAATTTGGTAATCATATTCAATCTACGCCTCTTGCATTCATCACTGTTATACTCATTATCTTCAAAATCACCTTCATCCATGTAGTTCTCCATATTATTTAATCATAAGATATGTAAGAGAGAAGAAGGAAAAGATTCAATGATATAAAATTTTTGCTGCCCATAATGACACTGAAATACAAACGAACATGTTGTTACATATACCTACTAAAATACATGCTATTTGAGCCCCAATTGGGGCTCGTTTTGTTTTTTATAAAAAAACAATACCGAATATGTTTTTTACAATATAATTATGAATAACTTCTTATTACACATGTATGTATTACTTTTATATGAAAAAAGTAAATATTTCAGTTATTTATCGTTCAAAAATTACACAAATTTGATAAATGAAATATTGAGCAACTAACCAGTAAAATTCAACTTTATTGATTAATATTTGCATAAAATAATAACGAAATTTTACAAAATATATTTCTACGTAAAGAAGCACACTTTGTTAATGATACATAATCTCAAAATATATAAAAACTGTCATGTTGGTGTTTTTAGAAGAATAAAAAGAAGCGATCCCCAAATGGGGCCCACGGTAAAAACCGGTTAATTTATGCATCAATTAATGGCTATTTCATACTAAACGTTGATATTAACATTTTTTTATTATTAAATGTAGAGAAAGATTAAAATTAGAATGAGATCGAGTCTGATTTATACATTATTAAGATTAAGGCAAGATAAGAGCGTATTAAGAGCGTGTCATGAGTAGCCCCCCCCCCCAGTTTTTACCAGCTAGTAAAAAATAAGCATTCATTCATACAAAATTTCATTTTTATGATTTTTGGATTGTAATCATGTATTTCTTTTTTATATTATTTATTAGTTTATAAAATTTACATTTGGTTATATTTTTTTTACACTAAACTATATTTACAGTTTGTCAGTGCAAGATCCTCTCGTACACTACAAATAAATAGTCAACCATCAATATAAATCTACACCTAGGTATACCTACCTACAAAACATCAAAATGAAACCATTTTACAGTAGAAATTGCACAAACAGAACAATTCAAATTATGTATGTCAATGAATAATGAATGTGTATAATAGGTTAATTATCTTTCTAAATTCAATAAATATATTTTCCCCATTGCGTCCCACACTTGAACATTTCCTTTCCTAGTCCTGCGAGTCCTTAACTCCGCCCCGTGCGTGAGACCGCCCCCGACTCCACCCACGTCCTTGCCCCGCCCACCATGCTGTCGCTTTTCCAACATTGAAAGCTAAACTTTTCAGGTAGAGCGACTCGGATGATAATAATATGTATAATTTAGCTACAAAAGAATAAAATAGTATAACTACGTTATATTATGTAGGTATACCTACTCATAACTTATTAGGAATCTGTACAACGTACGAGCGAAGGATATTTATTAGGATAATTAACAAATTTGGTTCGTTGTTTGTCTTTATTGGAATCAATAAATAAATTTCGAATCGGTAGCTCCTACATCACCACACGCTCCGTCAGTGAAAAGAGCAACGCTTGTTTCACGAATGCTTAGGTCGAAAGCGGATCCAGGGGGGGGTCATGGGGGTCATGACCCCCCCCTGGGCTGGGTCCAGGACCTAGGTGGACCACTAATTAAAATTGTTAAACATTTATTTTATATATTTTTTATCAAAATATAGATTTTATTTAAGTAGGTACCTACTTTCAACATTTAATAAATTTAATATAATACTTTAATTAATTTAATATAATACAAATTAAATTATTACATCTTGTGACTTGACCACGACTATGTGACCCCCCCCTGGCGCCAAAGATGGATCCGCCCTTGGCTTAGGTAGGTACCTACCAGGGGCGTACCTTGAACCTTCGGGCTAGGCAAACCCTGAAAGAAAATGTTTTTTAGCATCGCTGTTCATTTAAGTGGCCATGGATTTTTTTTTTATTTGAATAAATGAACAACGTAAAATAATATTTTTTAAACAAATAGGTAAAATAAATAAGAATAGCAACATATGTAATTGTAACTTAATCAGCCCACCTTTGATTTCATGTTATTTCATTTTAAAATCATATGCCAAAATAATATTTACATTTGTGGCCCTGTCAAGCATCGTATCTACATACGGTACAATTTTTAATCTTGTAGTATGGTTTCTATATATTATATTAGGTCTTGAATATCTTAATATATTTATAGGTAAGCCAAGATTCTTGGCTTCTATAAGCAATTCCGCTACTGGTACCTACCTAATCGTGAAAGTTACATAGACATTTTACATTGTAAATATTAGGGAGGTGACTAAGATCTATGAAAATAATTGAGAGTCTTCTAATAATATGTCACCGTGACGAAATAGATATCTTGTTCGCTACAAATGCAACATAGGGTAGGTAAGTCCGGAGGAAAAGGTGAGCTATTTATTAAGTATTTTATATTTTATTTTCAAGCCTATTGAAAAAAAATATAAAACACTTAATAACACTAAAAAAATTAAATTTGAAGTTGGTCGGCATCTTGTTTTTTATAGGTAGGTACCTAGGTACACATGTTTTTAAGTGAAAGTGTGTTTAAATAACTTATTAACGAAGTTATATATATTGACGTTTACGTAACCTAAAAAATGGTAGCGTAGCGTCATAGTTATGTTTTTTTAGATTATCGCGATGGCCATGTAACTCCGTACAATCGAGTGAGATTGTGGTTAAGTAACAGGTAGATATAGGTAGGTATATAAAATATTATTTTAATACGCACACAATAACAAGTTGCCACATTCTGAAGCCTTATGATAGGTATTTACCTACTGTCTCACAGATCCAGACTGAAAAAACTGTGTCTCCACCGGGACTCCAGCCCGGGATCTTTCGCCCAGGAGTTAAATGTGTAGGTAACCAACTGAGAAGAAGACCGATATTGTAGCCTATATTCTGCAAAAAAATCATAAAATTTTTGACATATTTTTGGGTTAGAAACAATGTTTATTTGATGTTTAGACATGTAGATACCTATATAAAAACAATAAACATGCAAGAAAATGGAATTAACATACTTCGGTATCCAATTACTTTTACCACACATACCTATTAGGTAAATAAATCATTGAAAAATGTGCGGAATTATTACTACTTAGGTACTGAAATATCTTGGCGAAAAAACCGTGCGAAAATAACTCTACGATTAATAAAAAAGTTATTTAATTAGTAGGTAGGTATCTACTTACTATTGGATTAGTTTGAAAGTGGGTATGTAACAACTACAGAGGCTCGCAATATTATTAGACTCATTGAAAAATTATTTAGCACTAAGAAGTGAACTTTATTTTAATTTTTGTACGACTGTCAGTTAAATAAACTGACTATAAAATAAAATAAATATGTAAGAAAAAAATACAAAGAGAAAAAAAGGAAAGAGAGTTGAAAAAAAGAATAATAAAAATAATGAGGAAAAAGAGGTTATGGAAGGATATAGAAGGAATTCAGGAACTTTTTGATAAATAAAGTTTTTTTCGTTTACCTTTAAATTGACGTTAATTCATCACTTAGGCCATTCCATAGTCTAGCTGATTGTACTTAAAAAGAAGAGCTGAAAACTTATGTATTGTGAATGGGGATAGCTAGTGTAGTACGTTCAGCAGATCGAAGGGATAGGCCGTAACTTGACAAGAAAAAGACGTTATTTTTTAAATATTGTGGTGAATAGGGATTATAAATAATCTCATAAAATAATGACAGTATGTGAATGTTACAACGATCTCGTATTTTTGTCCAACGAAATATATTTCTACAAGTCGAAACATGATCATATTTTTTTTAGATTGTAAATGAACCGTATACAGACATTCTGTAATCGTTCCAGTTTATTTGATAATTCTTCATTGGCATCCAGATAACACACATCACCGTCATCAAGCAATGGAAGAAGTAAGGATTGAGCTAGTTTAATTTTACAATGTTTTGGAATCATATTTCAAAATTCATAATAAGAAATTGTAAAATAAAACACTCTGAGTTGTATATGAAAGAATAAAGCTTGTCTAAGAATTAATTTTTCGAAAAAATCACAACGAAATGTCTTATCGTGTCCAAATGCCATAAAATCTTAATAATATAATGTTGGAAAAAATAATTAAAAGGGAATAACGGTTGGCGTCGTCGATATAACAGGGAGCTATATAACATCTATGGAGAGTCCGATGTGATCAGTTCCTTCAAGATAGGGCGCATGAGATGGACTGGTCACATAATCCGAATGGACGACGACAACCCCACAAAACGCCTCATAGTCTGTGCCACAAGGTCGAAGAAGACCAGGAAGACCAAGGACTTGATGGATATACAGTGTCGTTCCGGATGCATCCGCAGCATATATTAGAAACTGCAGAACGAAGGCAACGGATAGATGGGAATGGTGAAGACTCCTGGATTCAGCAAATGATGATGATGATCAATAGGCACCTACGTTCATCACTTAAGAAAAGTACCTACAGATTTTAATAAAATATACTTTCATTTTTAAAGAAAGAGGAACTACTAATTTTGCTACATTAATCAATCCCACGAATGTTTTACAAAGACCATGGACCCTATTTTCATTTCAATAGAAAACGTCGCATATGATAATTATCTATCTATGGTGTTTCTATCATCGTGAAATTTACCTATCGATTTTCAACAGTATATACCTAGGCATATTTTGGAATTTCTAATAGATCTAGGTAATACAAAGCCGTAGATAACCTGTCAACTGATTTAAACAGTAGTTCAACTGTCAAAAAGTGATCTTGTACGACTTTCGTGTGACGTTGTGTTTTTATCTTAATAAATTTACTAGTTTCAAGATTTAGCGTATTTAAAATCGATTATAGATACGGAACAACCGAATACTTAGACGAAAAGCCATCAAGAAAGATTCGCTTCAAAAATTCAGTTTATGCAAAAAAAACCTCCTCACTACCAAGTCACTGCACAAAGTATTCAAATTTTGTATGGAAAATTTTCCGCAATTTCATGATGTTACATTAGTTTGTTAAAATAATTTTTGATTTAAATATTTTATTATGAAAACTTGATAATTATTCAATTTATGAAAGTTATGTGCCTTTTTAGTATTTTTGTAAATAAAAAATAACAAATTATAAATATCCTGAGCTTTGAAATATTTGGCAGTTAAAAAAATGGGTAGCACTGATCAGATATCATTTAAAATCTAATGGGGTCTAAGTGAGTACCTATTAGATATACAAATTTGCAAAATTTGATAAGAATCGAATGGAATGCTTTAGTCTATGACCGATAAAGTAGAATAAACACGCCGTGCATAGCACATAGTACACTGCACACACAGATAAATTGTGATGAAACTTTGAGAATTCAATCTCAACATGATACTAGTTGACAAACTGCAATAGTAAAAATAACCTTAAAAAGTGCCAATTCATAACTCCCCACTGGGGAGTCCAGGATTTGAACAACAAACTGTAATGCCAAGATGTTTAGTTCTTTGAGTTAAATTAAATAAATAAATAATAAGCATGCTTGGGGTAGTGAGGAGTAAAAATAATCGATAAAATCAAATAATATGTTGTCAAAGACAAGTCTTTAACACCACATAAAAATAATACTTATTTAGATATTATTTATGTTGGTAATAATATCGAGTGAATTATCTTCGACGCACGAAAATACACGTACCTATATTAAAGTAGAAGATAATAATTTATCGTGCACAATCCTCGCATGCGAGGAATTAAAATAAAAACTACGGAAATAAAAATCCGGTACTCTGTGAGTCTAATAAAACGGCAAGGCTCTGTACTTATACTAGGATTAAAAAATATATAATTCGCACAGCGGTTTAAGGCAGGTCATTAGTACATATTATTATATATCTAAGCTCAAGTACAATAAGAAATTCAACATAACTTCCTATTGAATTGCATGCTCGCTTATAAGATTGAATGTGTCTATAGTAGAGATGTGTAGGTAGGTACCTATGCTTAACTGATAATTTAGTGTGCTTGGGCATCCTGCCACGACCTTACATCATTTATACAAGTATTTATTTATTTTATTATAATAATAATAATTATAATATAAATAATTTAAATCGCGCCGTTTATGATTCAGGATCATTCCAAGGGCGCTTATATTCTGTCTAATGTTGGATACATACATACATACCATCACGCCATGTCCCTTACGGGGTAGGCAGAGAGAACCGAACGCCATATCTTTCTATCCTGGCACACATTCATCGCCTCGTCAACATTCATGCATCGTCTCATACATGTTCGTCTATTGTACATGCTTCTAACATTTCCGTCTTTCAGAATATCGTTCACATGGTCGTGCCATCCCTTTCTTGGGCGGCCCCGGCCTCTCAATCCATTCCTATCCGCGTTGTATATTTTCTTCGTCAGGCGTTCCTCATTCATTCTACCCATGTGGCCAAACCATCTCAGTGTGTTCACTTTCATTCTATTAATGATATCTTTCTTCATCTTACATTCTTTCCTTATGTTCTCATTTCTTACCCTGTCATACATCGTTCTATTGCAGATTCTTCTTAGCGATCTCATTTCAACAGCATTTATTCTGCTTTCGTGCGACTTCTGCCATGTCCAGGTTTCACTTGCATACGTCAATGTTGGCACTAAGATAGCGTTATGAATGGCAACTTTGGCAGCCTTTGATATGTTGCGATCATTCATACCTGGTCTCAGTGCTCCATTCACTCTGTTTCCTGCCATAACTCTTCTTTCGATATCCTTATCAGGTCGTCCATTCCGTTGAAACATGCTTCCCAGATATACATACTCGTCGACTTGCTCGAGCCATTCATTCTCTACTCTTATTTTACACGCTGTTCTGCTTTCACTCTTTTCAAAGACCATAACCTTTGATTTGCTGGCATTCATTCTCAGACCGTTCTCTATGCATCCTTCATATACCATGCTTACAAGATACTGTTGCTCTGTCTAATGTTGCTCTTCGAAATAAACCTGTTTTCAGTCTATAATATAAGAGAAAGTTCTGGAGGAAATCTATTCCACTCTATAGGATCATTGCACTCACACTAAACCATCGATGATAGTAAGCCGCTTTGTTGGCTCTGTCCAACTCATTTAGGGAGTTATAACTCTGTGATCCAGAAGACCTGAGTGTGAGATGCCTCCCAGATAGCTCTTTTCACTGACACAGCTCTTGAATGTATTGTGATGCCAGGTTATTCAAAGCATTAAACACCGTCAAAATAAATTTGTTATCAACTCGCTCTGGACACTACAACCAGTGTATGTAGTTCGTTTTTCTGCACTGTAAATGAATAAATTTATTCGGAAACATAATAGCTATTTATCAAAACATATCATAACACAGTTACACAGTTGACAAAGAAATAAGCGAATAATAATAATTCACTAACATTTATAAATATTTTTACATATTATTCCACGAAGAGAACATTGATCAAGTGAATGAGTTCAAGAATTGACATTTAGAATATGGTTAGGAAACTGGAAATTGAACTGGAAGAATGAAATAGGATAATTCCCTACACCGATGCTTGTGACATACGTGAAGCTCAAAGCATTGAAAACTTCTTAAGACTGCCTTGTTTCGTAGAGCCAACAAATAAGCTACAGCGCCCTTGGAGTGATCTTGTATCACTAAACGGCACTTTATAAATTTTAATTATTATTATTATTATTGTAGTCGCATTAAGAATATGCATTAGTGCTTGAATATGTTTAGTGGTTCTGGAGGAGGCCAGAATCCACACAGGGCTGTAGCGCCAATGATGATAATTTAGCGCTTGTAGACAGATTAAATTTCGGGTTGAGGGCTAAGATTATTGTAGATATTACAGCAGGGTTAAATATAACCATTTTAGTCGTAAATTGTTCGTGACAAAGGTGTTTTATATCGACTGTTGTGACGTGATGTGTGATGTTCTAGACGGGCAGTTAAAAGGCATTCTTTCAACAAAATAAGGACTATCGACCAAATTATTTAATATTTTGTAAAGAAAGAAGATATCTGTGATTGTTCTTCATTTTCCTAAAATAGGAAATTTGTACTCCCTATATGATTGGACATAAGGGTTATTGACGTTATTGTATATTTGATAACGGGAATTGACGAACGTCTTGTGGATTTTTTCGATACAGCTATTTGCTTATTCTATGAAGATTGACGATGAATGATGTTTTTTTTTGTTTTGTTGTTAAGCGTTGAAAATATAATCAGCGTTATAAATATCTCGAAATAGTAGATGAATACATATATCTTGGACACAAGATAAAACTGGGCACAGAAAACCAAACAGCGGAACTGCCAAGAAGAATAGGAATGAGTTGGGCAGCTTTCAACAAACTTAGACACATTCTAGAAGATAAAGAGATTCCGATCTGTCTGAAAAGAAAAACATATGAATCATGTATACTGCCAGTGACTACATATGCATTGGAGACCATGGCCCTTACAAAAAGAAATGTAGAAAAACTCAAATGCACACAGCGATCCATGGAAAGATCCATGCTTGGTATAAGCCTAAGAGACAGAATAAGAAATGAGGAAATTAGGAAAAGGACCAGAGTAGCGGACGTCATGGATCGCGTAGCTACATTGAAATGGCAATGGGCGGGACATATTGCTAGACAGGAACCCGCAAGATGGACCCCTAAAATATTGAGATGGAGACCTTGGTAAAGTAAGAGAGGCGTCGGAAGACCTCAAAAAAGATGGTCTGACGACATAGCCGCTGTGGGGGGTAGAAATTGGCTGCAAGCAGCAACCAATAGAAGGAAGTGGAAGAATATGGAAGAGGCCTATATCCAGCAGTGGAAGACAGAGGGCTGAAGAAGAAATACGACCTAAACGCAAATTTGAACGTCCAACTGCCTATCATCGTGTCACATCTCATTTCGTTGAATGATTCGTCCATAAAGTTGAAAGTTTTTGAAAGGGTTGTATCGTCAATTTCAGCAATTTTTAGAAAAGGTAACTATCGCATGTACCTACATGAAAAGAGTTCATACCTAATATAAATTATCTGAAACCCAGAATTTGTTGTTTTTTTGGCATTTTCAGAACCAACCTAACTTGCATGAAATAAAAATTATGTACTCTTGAGAATAAAAAGATGTTTTTTTTTATATTTATTATGTTTAATATGTCTCTATGTATTAGAAATATAATATTTTTTTAATACAATAAATCACATTCCTGTGCAATAAATGAAATTTTGAATGAAACCTGTATTTTATTTCACTCCAAATATCCTACCTGTGTAAATTAGCAGAATACTGAGTAAGTAGATTGAAAATAGCCAAGTAGCTTTGCTGTGGCTACAGAATAAATTAATTCAGAATACTGAGTGAGTTGATTAAATCTAACCAAGTTGTTTGCTGTGGATACTGAATGAATTAGTTCACATTACTGAGTAGTAGATTGAATTTAACCAAGTTATTTGCTGTGGATACTGAATGAATTAGTTCACATTACTGAGTAGTAGATTGAATTTAACCAAGTTGTTTGCTGTGGATACAGAATAAATTAATTCAGAATACTGAGTGAGTTGATTAAATCTAACCAAGTTGTTTGCTGTGGATACTGAATGAATTAGTTCACATTACTGAGTAGTAGATTGAATTTAACCAAGTTGTTTGCTGTGGATACTGAATGAATTAGTTCAGATTACTGAGTAGTTAAATAAATCTAACCAAGTTGTTTGCTGTGGATACTGAATGAATTAGTTCAGATTACCGATTAGTAGATTGAAATTAGCCAAGTTGTTTGTTGTGGATACTGAATGAATTAGTTCAGATTACCGAGTAAGTTGAAATTAGCCAACTAGGTTGGTTGAATTTGACAGTTACTTTGCTGATATTACAAAGTTAGTAGGTTAAGTTTTGACAGGTTACTTGGCTGATTATACAAAGTTGTCCGTGGTTAACCAAGTTACTAGATTAATTTTGACAGATTGTTAACAAAGCTACTCGGTTAAAATTAGCAGACCATTTACTTGGCAATTTTTAGCAACGAACTTTGCAGGTACTATATTAACAAAGTTGCTTGGTTATTATTAGCAGCAAATCATTTATTTTTAACAACTACATTTTTTGAGTGCAGCAGTGGAAGACAGAGGGCTGAAGAAAAAAAAAATAAGTTAGAGAACGCACACAACAGTCACCCATCACAAAATTAGAACACAATATTTTCCAACAGTTGTCTGTCATATCACGCTGCCGCTGTAGGGAATAGACACGTTAGGCCTGCACTGATTATCCAGATGATGTACCCAATACACAGTAGAGCTGCGTCGGACTGGATTGACATGGGAGAAGATAACGGAGTTGGCCTAAGACAGAACATCCTGGAGCGAACGTGAATCGATGATAATGTACTTGTTTCAAGCACATCATCATTATCATCGACTTTTGGCATGCCGAAAACTCCAACTTAGAGGCTTCGTAGCATATATTATTTTCTATAGTATATATGGATGAATTCAGAATCTGAAATAGAACATTTTGTGTGTCTGTGAGTGTCCCCCCCCCCCCCTTATAACTTCTGATTTGTATGAAGGGTCTATATTTTTCACGGTTTTTCCAAATTTGAAGTAAAAAAAAACAACTTAGAGGCTTCGCAGCATATACTTATGTTCTATATACAGATTTACTCAGAATTCGGAATAGAACATTTAATGTGTGTCTGTGTGTGTGTCCCCCTTTTGATCTGCTCAATTTACAGAGCTCAAAATTTCAGAAAATATAGAAAGTTACAGGCCTATAAAACTTTTATACTCAGAATTTTGGATTTTTGGAGCGAACATTGGATTTTTTCCCTGTCGGAAAGCAATGGTATTTTATAAGGATTTTTTAACATCTCAATAGAGATTGAGATTTTATAAATTTGTCATAATCTTTTTATTTGTTTAGACGTCCTCTCTCCCTCTTATTAATTTTTCATTTTATTGATATAAATTATTTCAATAATTAGTAGTGTTATTTACTTTGTAATATGCAATTATCAATATCAATTCAATACACACTAAAGTGCACTTTACACGAACACTATTTTCAACGGGTTTCAGGTTTTCGACGGGATTTTCAACGCGATGGGCAAAAAAATAGAGCGTGTTCTATTTTCAACGCGATTTTCATCCTTTTTGGTAAAACAGAAATCTGTAAAATTATTCGCTGTCGTCGTTACCGACGAGTCAACATGGCTGCCTTTTGCGTTGAGTTTTACGTGTGACATTCGCTCGCGATGTATTTTGTTTATATGGAATGCGTCGAAATTTTCGATATACATTTATATTATGTTAAACATTTGTTATATAATTTTTCGATATACATGTATTTATATTATATTAAACATTTGCACATATAATTGTGTAAAGTACTGTAAAGCAATGCTCGGAGTAACCCCTATTTTGGATGCTGTTTTAAGCGTTGCGTGTAAAGCGATGTTTGGAGTAACATGTATTTTGGATACTGTTTTAAGCGTTGGAAACCGGGTCGCGTTGAAAATAGTGTCCGTGTAAAGTGCACTTTAGGCTGTGTTTCTCGAATAAAGATCAAAGTAAAAGTATACGCAAGTAAGTGATCTACTTAACAAAACAAATCTTAAGGTGCCTACTCAATCGCGACGCCATAATCCCATATTCTCTTTAAAACAAGTATCCACTAACTATCGACAAAATTAATTTCTTTGGCGTGTTTGTTACAATATAAATATTTCAATACTAAACTCAACAGAATTTGACGTATTCCAGTGTAGTATTACAGGGGCGAGAAATGTTCTTAGTGCTAAGTTCTTTAATGATATGTGATTTGCTTGTGAATAGGTATGAACTTTTTTTTATTGTAATTTAATATTTTCATTTTTATTGTAATTTTAACATTTATTATAAGTAATATTATGTTTACCTTGGCTGTAGGATGAAACTTTATCTATTACAGAAACCGAATATACCTATTGTGATGTTGTATTTTTCATCCTGCAACTGATGGTATGGCCTATCAGCGGAGACCTATAATTGGCTGTTCGGTTGTTATCCCAATTGAAAAACTATAATTGATAGCTGTTGGTCTCCCAAAGAATTGTAAAATAAAAAATACTTTGATTTCATAAAGTTGTTCAAAACTTTTGGTTGATTCATTGAAATCTAATCCCGTCTAACGACTAAATTTTAACAATTTTATGAAATCAAAGTATTTTTACTATACTATTACTTTCACTTTTGTTGAAAAAAACCCAGTCTTAGGCTTAGTTGTTTCAACAAAAGTATAGGTAATAGTATAGTTAAAATAATTAGATTTCATAAAATTGTTAAAATTTAATCGTTAGACGGGATTAGATTTCAATGAAACAACCAAAAGTTTTGAACAACTTTATGAAATCAAAGTATTTTAACTATACTTTTACTTTGATCTCTATTCGAGAAACACAGTCTAAGTCACATGAATCTGAGCCAATGTGGATCATAATATAATCTTTAGAATGTGGCAACTTGTTATTGAGTGCATTTACCCTTAATATTTTAGCAAATTTTAAAGACTTCAAGAAGTTCTGTCCTAGTAATGGTGCCTTAGGTACTATAGGCCGAATCCCATTAAGTTTATTTTTTAATGAGAACTTAATCACATCTTTAATGATCTGAAGTCGATGACAGTCCACGAGTGTGAATCTTTTTATTCACATTCGTCGATTGTTATTTTGCACATATGGTGCCGAGATTGCTAATCTAGAGGGCTCCATGAGCTACTTTTCGTGCTGTGTATTTTTTTGTCGCTCATTTTGTGTTCTGTGAAGGGACCGTTTACAGTCCCCACATGCAGAGCGGGTGGTGATGGAAGTTGCGATTTGAGATAGTACCTACCTATCTTTAAGTTGCTCGAGAATCAATAAAAAGTTCCTTCAAATTAAGAAAAAATAATAACACTAACTTGGTTGGAATGGATTGCCGAACGGCAATAAGTCTGCGAGGGTTTTTACACAATTTGATTGATAGAAATACTTACAAAATAATAAATTATTTATACGTCTAAATGACTATAGTGTGTCGCGACAAGATGTGGTAAACGGAGAACATTCCTGGAATATTTGTACCAGAATTTCTAGGAAAGTCCCAGTGTCTGACTTTGACCGTCTGCCAACCGCTATGAGGAATCTTCAAATGCCTTTCACTGGCCAGACAGACACAAGGTCAGCGAAGCAAAAATGCAATTTTTTTTTAAGAAATTTCAAAACCACATTCATAATTAAACAATAAATAACTTGAAGTTTTTATTATGTCAATGGTGAAGGCGTTGATATCAAAATAAGAGGGCATATATATAACAAAGTGACTTAAAACATGATAGTATTAGAACCACCTTATACACTATAAAGTTACCTACGTGTTTGTACACGTAGGTAACTTTATAGTGTATACTATAAAAAAAATATTAGTAATTCACTTTGATTTTATGCACTCTTTAAGCATATAAACGATTAATTTATTTTGAGTTATTTAAAAAATTATGTAAAAATATAATATTTGTAATATTTGTTTAGAGGAATTGATGCTGAATTTAAAAACTGTGTGACAAACGTTCACTAGAGAAATGTTTAAAATACTTATGATATTTTTTTAGGAACACACTGTTTGAAACTCGCATAATTGAGAAATTTGATTTCTTAATGCAATTTATAGGTTTAAATGCATTTTAAGTACTGATTCAGGTTCTATAAAGGTATATACATATTTTTAGGACGATTGTTTTGTCAGATAAGGACTATCATTTGATACATATAGCTATCTGTTTATAACTACAAAATTTTTTAGATGTTTATTTTTCCTTCTACTTTCTGTTTCTATTTTATTTAGAAGTTGCTATATTTTTCTGTTTTTTTATAGTATATTTTTTTAAACTAATTTTGTTCTGTTCTGTTATCTTAATCACTTTTTTGTCTTTTGTATGCAATATAAAGTAATTTTTTTCCACTGTTAGACAGTTAAGTTTAGATTATTAGATTATCATGCCATAGAAACCTACTGATAATCTTATTTAGTTAGTGGGATCTTACATATTATTTTCATATTTTCACATGTGAAAATATGAAAATTACAGCTGAATAAAAATACTCAACTGTGTAAAATAACAGTCCCAGAACAGGCTTTTGCCTAGTGGGGCGTTATTAGTCAGTTTATATATGTCATATTTGTTTTGTGTATTAATAATAATAACATTCGTGTTGTAATGATAAAAAAATGTTGGAAATAAAAAAATAAAAAGTAAAGATGTATTTGAAAGAAAATTTTAACCATTTTATTTTTCATTTTATATACTAAGTAGATTCAAGCAGGTGGGTACCTACCTATTGAATTTTAGTATCTCTACTGTAGCCTGGCTTTGTGAAACGATTAAAATTCCAAGATTACAAAATGTGGCAACTAGTTATTGGCGCGTGCTAAATTAATATTTGACATAGCACCTGTTTGTTGTCGAGAAGCAAAACAATTTTTTTTTTATCTAAATAGTTTTATCAAAGAGAATAGATGTATTATAGAACATTATCAGTCTAAAAATTGCGAAATCTTTATTAATTCTCCACAATAGCAAAGTATTTTATTTGAAGGATATCACACGTCATAAAGCTGGGTCACTAAGAACTATGCAAGAGTACGGTAAAATAGTTCGCACAAGTTACAACAATAAATATATCGCTCTGAATTCATTAATATATGTATCAGGTAATGAAGGTAGGTGAAATAAAATCCAATGCAATATAATGAATCATACAAAATATGCGATTGTTCGCTAACAACTTGAATGATAAGAGATATTTTTATTGTTCATTGAGAATTGTGCTAGGGAAATGTGTATGAGAATATAATCTAAATTGAAAAAGTTCACAGATTTAGAATTTACAAACGCCTCATAAAAATCGCAGAGATGTGACCAACGAATTACTGTGATTATTTTTTTATAAACTTTTTATAGACGATGAATATTAATCGATTTAAATTATCTAACGTAAAGAAATTAATATATGTACTTAAGTCATCGATATCTATCGAGGCATTTTTTGAAGGCATGCCCGGGCATGCATGATTAGAGGCAGGCTCAGGTATGAATGATTCTAGGCATGCCCGAGCATGCATGATTAGAGTCAGGCTCAGGTATGAATGATTCTTGGCATGCCCGAACATGCATGATTAGAGTCATGCTCAGATATGAATGATTCTTGGCATGCCCGAGCATGCATGATTCCAGGCAGGCTCAGGTATGAATGATTATAGGCATGTCCGAGCATGTATGACTAGAGTCAGGCTCAGGTATGAATGATTTTTGGCATGCCCGAGCATGCATGATTCCAGGCAGGCTCAGGTATGAATGATTATAGCCATGTCCGAGCATGCATGATTAGAGGCAGGCTCAGGTATGAATGATTCTAGGCATGCCCGAGCATGCGTTATTAGAGGCAGGCTCAGGTATGAATGATTCTAGGCATGCCCGAGCATGCACATGATTCCAGGCATGCCCAGGCATATATGATTTCAAGTATACCCAGGCATCATGTCTACTGGATTTTCGGCCTTCGTGGCTCAGTTGGTTGGGTATCTGGCTGCTGATCCAAAGGTCCCGGGTGCGATTCCCGGTGGAGACACAGTTTTCAATTGTGCTTTCAGTCTGGATCAGTAAGACTATTAATATCGTAGGTCTCCAGAATGAGGCAACCTGTTATTGGGTGTGTGTTAAATTAATATTTGACATAGTACCTGTTACATATATTACTAGTTCGTCGGATTAACCATTTTATCATCATACTTTATAAACTGTTAATTCAAAAAATCATCTTAATATTTCGACATAGCTATTTATATGCAAGCACATAATATTGACATACATATTTATATGCAGGCACATAATATTGACATACATATTTATATGCAGGCACATAATATTGACATACATATTTTTATGCAGGCACATAATATTGACATACATATTTAAGATATTATTTTACTAATAGAGGCTCCGTATTTTGATACAAAAAAAGTAATTTCGTTATAAAATTTACTCTGCTGGGAATCGAACCAATGACAATTATTTTCGATAAGGTTCGTAAAGAAATATCATAAGAACTCAAATGTTATTTGAATATTGTAAGTAATATTTCATATGAGTATGGGGATGTACAATGCATACTTATTTCATTCGCTGGTAAAAATCCCACTTTTGTGAGATTTTTTGTATTATAATAAGTAATTAAAGATCTTCTTTATTTTGAAATATACTCATGTTGAATGGCACCGGCTTAGAATAGTGCTTCCACTCTTTTCTATTACTGTTTTCGAGTGTCCCGTAAGAGCCGGGTAATCGAAAATACAACAGGCAACAATAACATCTGACATAGTTCAGCAATGAGGTTCACCACCCATTCTGAATGTAGTGCCTTTTTAGGTGAGACGAGACTGGTGTGTGGGTATACACATATGTGTTGTGCTCCCTTTTATAAGGAAATGCACACCCGCACACCTTTCGCTGGTTACCCCACATTGTGGGATATGCCGTGATGGTATGAATGAATGAATGAAAAAATGTGACATATTATATTGATATTTTGTAATTATTCAAATTGTTTATAATTAAATATATTTAATAAACAAAAGTACTTAATTTATTTTTAATAGAGCGTTGCAATACTTTACTTTTACTCAATACGCTCTCGAAACGGATAGAAAAAAAGCTCTGTGTTGAAGGAGATTGCGTGCTTAAGTTTTTTTTATTAATACGATCAAATATCACAAACAGTAACGTGGAATTAACAAACCTAGTGACAAAAGGCGCAAAATAAAAGTAAGTGTAAAACAACAAATCGGTACAGAGGGTCGTACCCTTTTTGCGTAACCAAGTAGGAGAGAAATTAATTTATTTGCAGAAATATTTAATTCTCGATCAGATAAGCTAAACCACTGGTTCGATGATTCGAAATTAAAATATTTTTTTAAAATCTAGTAAAATCAATAAAAATTAATTATTTTTTATTTGCAACTATCATATTGAAATCTTTATATAGGTACATGAAAACATCATTAAGTTGTACTTAATCATTAAGTTGAAATGAATGAGAAAATAGTTAGTGCCTCTTTTTTTTATACAGAAAATAAAGTTATTCAAAAAAGCAGGCTAATTACTTAATCCAAAAAAATCCCAAATACACAGTAAAATAAATTATAAAAATGTTATTTTGAAGTACCTACCCAAACCTTCAATTAACATATTTTTTTTATTAATTCAAATTGATGTTATTAAGTAAATATTTATTTCTTAACTCAAATCAGTAAATAGATTTTTTTTTTCACTCCGTAAAAATGTCCAGTCAAAACCTATTGTAATTTTGTAATCGATTTTTAATAAACTTTTCGACCAATGAGATCTCTGAAACTAAGTGTGTTCCCGATGACAATGTTAGATGAAATTGTTTCTAGCTTGATTATTTAGTAATTTTTATAATATTGAACATTTTTGTATTTCGTACAAAGTAAACAAAGCAATGCTGAGCGTTAATAAAATTTTAATTTAAAAAATAATAAAATATAAATTTATAAAAAATAATATAGGTACTAACATATCAACTTTTAATAAATATATATATATTTATTTTTCTTCATTTCAACGTGAAGAAAACTTTAAAAAGGGTATCCTCATTTTATTTGTTGATTTGTTTGTTTTTCATCGTCCATTATTTACAACCCAGAGAAGCAAATATTGTGCAAGAAATATAGCATAGCTTTTAACAATTATTTGAAATACCTACTGAAATTATTAAATTAACTAAATTTAAATTATTTATGGATTTATGGTTTTGATATTTTTTGCGTCAAAACTGTACCTACATAGACCAAACCTATGTTAAGGGGAACAATTGGTGCACAGACATGGTCCCGCTCTCAGTTAATTTTTTTTTTCATTCATACCATAACGACATATCCCACAGTAGGTATGGGGTAATCAACGACTTTACCTCAAAAAGTAAGCTAGACACATGCATGTATCCCCACAAACCGGTATCATCTCTCCTAGAAAGGCACATTTTGCCTGTTGTATTTTCGATTACCCGTCTCGTGGGTACGGGACACCCGAAAACGACGATTTAAGAAATGAAAGGAATCACTATTCTAAGCCGGTACATCACAGCAAATAAGTAATGGTATAAACCCTCACTCAACAAATGGAGGGAAATAATTAAAATAAAACTAAAATAGAAGGTTTTATTTTAATAATTAAATAACACAGTTTTAATTCACAATGAGTTTTTATTTTTACTACCTAAGCGCTTTCACTGGACTCAGCCATCATCATCAGAGGCAAAATTCAAACTAAATACAAAATTAAAACAAAATGTTACATAGCAAATGGGGGTGCGTGAGGTATGAGGGAGATGGGGGGGGGGGGTTGGGAATACAAAGTCTATGCATACAGAGAAAAGAAAGCTGAATATAAGTAATTACTAAGAAATAAGGAAAACCTAACATGGTAAAATGTTCAATAAATAAAAGATACATACAACAATTATAAGAATGAATAAAAACTATTACAAGGGAGAGAATTCATCTGATATAGGAATATTTATGATACCTAAAATTGTGTTATTTAATTATTAAAATAAAACCTTCTATGTATTGTATAATTATGAAAGGTAGATATTACCGATGGTTGCATCCCGCTTTAACGTGTCAAGAATAACGTTTGACTTTTTTTTTATTTATATTTTCCCATAGAAATGGTTCTATAATTAACTAGGTGCGTAGGTACTTCAAATCACGCGGGGTAACCAATATACATATTTCATAATATGTAAATTTTTATCTGAAATTGTTGTAAATTTTTATGAGACACATGAAATTGAATAACAAACTATCAACATTATAAAATCTATTACTGAGTATTAAATGGGTCGGTGGCTGGGCAGTTTGTTCCCTGGATTAGTAATCGAGCTCGAATTCTGCCCCGACCGATTTATATAGATGGGTAGTGGCAGAGCGGCTAGCACACATGGACTGTATATCCAGTTATCGCGAGTTCGAATCCTGCCACGATTGATTTCGTTCACCTGTAGCACAAGCATTTAGGGAACCAATATAGGGATTGTATGAAGATGGAAATTGTATAATATTGAAATTGAATGGAAATTGTATCATTTTTTTCTATAAAAAAAATATCTTCTAGTCTTTGTACCTAAGAATTGTAGGCTATCCTTATCTATTTTGCAAATAAATCTATGAAACGTAGCTTCGTTTTCTCATTCTCCTCTTATATTATTTTTGAGGTTTGTTATTCTTATATAAGAAATAGGCCAGATCAACTCAAACATCGCATCTAGTATTCATATTCCTAAAATAAATCTATGAAACGTAGCTTCGTTTTCTCATTCTCCTCTTATATTATTTTTGAGGTTTGTTATTCTTATATAAGAAATAGGCCAGATCAACTCAAACATCGCATCTAGTATTCATATTCCTAAAATAAATCTATGAAACGTAGCTTCGTTTTCTCATTCTCCTCTTATATTATTTTTGAGGTTTGTTATTCTTATATAAGAAATAGGCCAGATCAACTCAAACATCGCATCTAGTATTCATATTCCTAAAATAAATCTATGAAACGTAGCTTCGTTTTCTCATTCTCCTCTTATATTATTTTTGAGGTTTGTTATTCTTATATAAGAAATAGGCCAGATCAACTCAAACATCGCATCTAGTATTCATATTCCTAAAATAAATCTATGAAACGTAGCTTCGTTTTCTCATTCTCCTCTTATATTATTTTTGAGGTTTGTTATTCTTATATAAGAAATAGGCCAGATCAACTCAAACATCGCATCTAGTATTCATATTCCTAAAATAAATCTATGAAACGTAGCTTCGTTTTCTCATTCTCCTCTTATATTATTTTTGAGGTTTGTTATTCTTATATAAGAAATAGGCCAGATCAACTCAAACATCGCATCTAGTATTCATATTCCTAAAATAAATCTATGAAACGTAGCTTCGTTTTCTCATTCTCCTCTTATATTATTTTTGAGGTTTGTTATTCTTATAAAAGAAATAGGCCAGATCAACTCAAACATCGCATCTAGTATTCATATTCCTAAAATAAATCTATGAAACGTAGCTTCGTTTTCTCATTCTCCTCTTATATTATTTTTGAGGTTTGTTATTCTTATATAAGAAATGGGCCAGATCAACTCAAACATCGCATCTAGTATTCATATTCCTCAAATAAATCTATGAAACGTAGCTTCGTTTTCTCATTCTCCTCTTATATTATTTTTGAGGTTTGTTATTCTTATATAAGAAATGGGCCAGATCAACTCAAACATCGCATCTAGTATTCATATTCCTCAAATAAATCTATGAAACGTAGCTTCGTTTTCTCATTCTCCTCTTATATTATTTTTGAGGTTTGTTATTCTTATATAAGAAATGGGCCAGATCAACTCAAACATCGCATCTAGTATTCAAATTCCTCAAATACGTAAAACAGCAAGTTTCGAAAAAAATATCAAATGTATTAGATACATTTCTTTACTGAATACACAATTTTAATATAAGTTACCCTAAAAAACATGCTTATTAAACTATTTTTTTAATTTGTCCATAACTATACACCTCGTAGACAAATGAATCTTTTGATCTAATAAGTGTATAAAAAACCTGGGGGCAAGTCCGTTCAAACGGTAGAATCAAAACCCTCATTAAAACTCATATCATGAATATAATTATCTTATGTTAAGATAATTATATCCACGATATGGGTTATCATGAGTGTTTTTTTTTTAATAATTATTTTTTTCAAAAGGTACACGTAGGTAGGTACTAAATAATAGAAGTACTACATAAGAAATAGTACCTGAATCGACCCATCTTTGAATATCATGATGTAAAATATTCCTTATTTTAGTTGCAACAAAAATTGAAGAAAAACAAAACTGAGATAGTCATCAATACTAAAAATTTAAAATAAAATTCAACTGTTTGTTCAGATTTGTTCTGAAAATGCAAAAAAAATATTTTTTTTTTAATTCTGATCCAATGTATTTTATTCCTATAGTAATAATTTCATACCCGATCTTCTTCCTTTAACTAAATCTTTCCTCACCTCTGAATGGACCAAACCTTGGTCCACATCTTCCCTCACCAGGGGAAGGAGATATGATTCAATTCAACCAAGTATTCCAGTCAAGCCATGGTACTCTTCTGTTATGCGCAATAGGAGAGAGATAACGGTAATAAACAGAATGAGAATCGGTCACTGTTGTACACCTGCTCATTTGAACAAAATTAGGATAAAAGATTCTCCAGCTTGCAAATGTGGTGAGGAATTGGGAGACTTGGACCATATCTTATTTTCTTGTCCTCTCAACTCTCAACCCCCATCACTTTACCAATCTCTCTCAAAATATTAGATTCCACTGCCCGTAAACATTCTGACCTTACTGCATAGCATAGCAGTAAAAAAGATATAATATTCTATTTAATATTAAAATTCGTCAAAAGAAACGACATCAAGATTTGATTTAATATATCTACATATATAATATATGTAATACTTATTTTTCATTTTATTGTTTTTTATTGTTAACCAAACAAAGAGAAGATGTAATTATTGTTATACCATGTATATCTATTAACTTGAAACTGGCCGTAAGACCCATTTATTAGGAGTCATCTCGCCAAAAAAATAAATGTATTTTATAAATATCGGTATTAATTTGTGGGAGACCACATCTCGAAATTTAAGCTGTAAAATAAAAGCTGTAAATAATTTATTATTGATTTTCACTATCATATCTACATTAACACCTGGTATTAAATATATATAGAATATTTCGTAAATAACAAATAACATAATTACTACAATATCACGTCGGGGTCACCATTGTAGTAATTATGTTATTTGTTATTTACGAAATATTCTATATATTTAATACCAGGTGTTAATGTAGATATGATAGTGAAAATCAATAATAAATTATTTAAAGCTTTTTTTTTTAACATGTATACGTAGGGGACGCCAGCTATTAGGATTTGGGTCCATTTTACTCTTCCAAAGAAGCGCACTACGTAGCGTTGGGAGGGGTTTGCAATCTAGAAAAGAGTTTATTAATTCGGATTTTAAAAAAACCCGGGTTGTACGAAGGTGGAAACACAGAATTCGGAGGTTCGTTCCACAGTCGGGCTGCTGTACCTATTAATAAAGGAGTTCGAGAAGCGACTTGTTCGTATATGTTGAAGGTCTACTGTGAATGGGTGCTGCGATTGAGTGAAGCGAGTGACTCTGTTGCGAGTGGGTGGAGGAGGGACCAAAGATGCAAGTTCTTCTGAGCAATTCCCGTGGTAGTATCTAAAGAATAAACTTAAAATACCGACTCTGCGTCTGTGTTCTAGTGATTGCAATCCATCAGTCAGTGATGGATCATCAATCAGACGTATAGCACGCCTTTGGACAGCGTCGAGGGTATTCAGTAGGTATTGGGGGGCGCCACTCCAAAGGTGACTGCCATATTCAATAATTGGACGATTTATTCACAATAATTAAATAAACAATATTACACAAGATGAGTTAACTGTCGCGTGAGAGTTTTCAAAAGACACTGCCCGTCTTCGTTGGTTTTCCAGTATTTATAGGCTCTCGTTTTCTAGAACATTTTGTTTTCTTAGTAATCGTTCCATGTTTCAAATTATAAATATTCCGCCACAAACTTGCTACCCCTAGCGCAGCACTATTTAAGGGAGTCTACACCTGTACATGTCGTCACTTCATTTCCGTATTTCCGTCACTTCGATTCGTCACTTCACGCCGCCGTTACGACCACGCGACCACTGGTCGCTTCTCGACCACGCCGTCTCACCGACACTTCATCTCTCGACCACCGGTCAACTCTCGACCTCGCGAGCACGATGGTACTTCACCATGCGAAGATTCGGACACTTCGAACAGACCCGCTAACTCGCCCGTTATACCTACTCATCGTGAGAAAGTTATTTTGTAAGTTATTTCATCAATTGTAAATTTACCTTTAAGCAAACTATTTAATTGTGATCAATATACTCATTGTAAATTTGGACCTATTCTTTCTTCTTCTCTCTAAACCACTGTCCTTGTGTTCTTATTTCAAATCATATCCACTTAATTGGGATATAGCAAACTCTCTTTATTGGTAACCCCTCTGGTTACCACATATATTTAATAGTAACCCCTCTGGTTACTAACTACGCTTGATTGGTAACCCATCTGGTTACCAATCAAGCGTAGCTAAATTATTTTAATGAGCACGCGATATTTACCCTTAAACACATGTACCTAACTTATTTTATTTTTATTCCTTCAACGCCCATTTGAAGGGCTTTTACAAAACATACAAAGCACATGTGCAGCGTACAGCAACAATATAAAACAACATATAACCAATAAGAATATAAAAAAAGCACAAATAAAATTTTAAAAGTAAAAACATAGAAAATAAAATATATCAGTAAAAATAAAGAAGGGATATACAAATTCAACAATATAAAACAAATTATAACCAATAAGAATATAAAAAAGAAGAACAAAAATAAAATTTAAAAGTAAAAACATAGAAAATAAAATATATCAGTAAAAATAAAGAAGGGATATATAAAATCAACAGTATAAAGCAACATATAACCAATAAGAATATAAGAAAAATCACAAATTAAATTTTAAAGAAAAAACAAAGAAAATATAATATATCAGTAAAAATAAAGAAGGGATATATAAAATCAACAATATAAAACAACACATAATCAATAAGAATATATAAAGAAAAAACACAAATAAAATTTAAAAGTAAAACATAGAAAATAAAATATATCAGTAAAAATAAAGAAATGATATATAAAATCAACTATATAAAACAACATATAACCAATAAGAAAAAAAAAACACAAATGAAATTTAAAAACTTCATAGTAATTAAGTCGTAAAAACTTCATAGTAATTAAGTCGATTTAGGTATAGCGTTTTATACCCTCTTAATTTTCTCCTCCATGACTATTATATTGCACTATAATCTCATCCAGTCATCTTAAACAAGTGTGAATAAAAAAATAAAGAAATTTAGAGATGTGCACCGAAAAAGCTATGACCGATCGAGATGGGATCTATATTTGGGTGTGTAAAAAGAGATAATCTTGACTGTGAGTGTGGAGCTGAGAAGTCTAGTGAGTTGACTTCATTATTGAAATCTCGCGTTACTTGGCTTGATACTTTGTCGATATGTAAAGAGAATATAATTCTCTTGAACAAATCGACAGTTGGAATACCCATTGGAATCCAATTAATATAATATACCATGAAACATCTTGTGCCGCATATTATTAACGAGTTGCCGATTAGAATAAGAAATATTTTAAAATCTGACGAAACGACAATTGTTACTATAAAAAATACTTAGAAACATCTGTATTTGAAATTATTGTTGAGTGATGGTGATTTATTACCTATAGGTATACGAGTAATGTATATATGTAAGGTTTATTTGTTTTTTTCATCCGGTATTTTTTCTTTTTTTCTTTCAGTTTCTGTTATTTAATTTTGATATAAGTTAGGTTATTATGTGACAGAGAGAATCAGCTCTGCCAAGAAAACGCTCGCTTTGGCTGTAAAATGAAATTGTATTATTTTTTAGTTAAAAAATATCTTCAAAAAAAAAAATTAATTTTAGATTGATATCAACGAACTGTGAATTAATTGAATTATAAGTATAGATACCCAACCATTTAATTTAACGATTTTTTTAATCATATTTTCTACACATTAAGCAGGCTATTACAATTGTGAAAAAATATAAAAATTAATAGTTTATATACATGCGCACTGTGATACAACATTGTATGTAGGTATGTAATGATAAAAATATTATTATACTTATATGGAATTATTGCAAAATTTTATGTGCATTTTACAATAATTCAAATATATTTTCACATCGTAGGTATTTCACACGAATAAAAGATTGATCATAATATGGTGACCAACATTTAGGGGATTGTGGATTTTATAAATGGTGAATGTTTTAATTATTATTTTCTCCTGTATATTATCTTTCGTATATACATATATCGAGGTAGGAAGTATGTAGGAGCTGTTGGTTTTCCTTACTATAAATAAATATAATCTCCACTTAAATAGTGAAATATTATACATTCGTTGCACCCAGTGCAAATGGCGAATTTACTGTCGAGTAAGTTTAATATTTTGAACATATTTTAAATAAATAAAATGTAAAAACTATCCAAACTATAAAGGTAGTTGCTTCGGAACAGACTCTGTCTAGTAAAGCAGTTATCTTTAATATATTTTCTTTGTAATATTATGATTAAATAAATAAAATAAATTAACTGTGGGATATACCGTGATTTATTTATTTATTTATTTATTTTATTTATTTCAAATTTACGGCTTGAGAGCCTATATAAAAAAAACAACAAGTATATAATGATTAAAACTTTGAATTATAAAATAAAAGTAAATTTACACTAACATAATAATATCAATAATATCAACAATGCAAATTTATAACAAACATAATAATAAATAATATCCATAATAATATACTATACACAATTTAAAAACAAAATACATAAATAAATACAAAAAAAAACCCAGACACAACGATTACTAGATTAACATTACATGAGTTAAAATGTTAATTAATTAATTTTATTTATTTAAATACAGTAAAGGCTTGAAAGCTTATTTTTATTCAAATACAAGAGTTTAAAGAAAGAAAATTTACAATTTTTGCTTTGAAGGAAGAAAAATCGTCGGCAAAAACATCGGAGTGACTTCCCACAATGTTACCAAGTCTATGTAGCCTTGGTATTGGGGAGTGGTAGACATAATTATTTAGAGAATGGCTCTCACGAAACATAACACACTGTCTAGTAGTTTTAGCCGGAACATTAAAGTTGATGAGTTTAAGGATTTCAGGACAGTCTATAGCATGGTTCAATATTTTGTGTAAGAAGGAAAGGTCAAAAACCTTTCTTCTAACGTCAAGATTTAAAAGTTTAAATTCTAGCATTAGATCTGAGTAATTGATGTGTTCTATTGGAATCCCCTTTTTATAATTTATAAATCGTAAAAATTTTCTCTGGACCCTTTCAATATGATTTAAGTGAACATTGTAGTAGGGGGACCAGATTACAGAATTATATTCCAATAATGGTCTGACTAGAGAAACAAATAGTAACCTGTATGATTCAGTTTTTTTAAGATCAGTTGCCAGTCTCGTGATGAAGCCCAACACCCTCATAGCTTTACCGACGACCTCCTCTATATGTAAATTAAATTTTGATGGTTTGAATAAATGATATGATGAAACATCGTCATCTCCCATATTATTGAGTTATTTTAATTTATTTTATTTTATTCTTACTAAGGACAGCACACAGTATATTCATACAATTATTAAAAGTAAATAAATATAAATAAAATATAACATGTACCTCTTACGTACTATACCTACCTAAAATTAAAATAAGACAATAAAAAAGTGTTAAGGGGCCATATAAACCTAAACACCTCAATTTCAAATCAAATTCCTCAAATGGGTATGTTAAACAGCGTGTTTCTAGAAAAAATAGTATAAGTTTTTTCAATATTTCTCTAGTGAATGTTCGTCACACAATTGTAAAATTCAGCCTAAATTCCCGTAAAATAATTATTAAAAATATCCTTTTTTACAGCATTTTTTTAAATTACTCCATAACTATATGTCGTAGAGAAATAAATCTTTTATATGTTTAAAGAGTGCATAAAATCAAAGTGAATGACCGATAAAGTTTTTCATTTCAACTAAGGTTTGTTCTTAAAATGCAAAAAAATCAACAAATTTGCGATTTACGATAATTGAAATCACGTATAAACCTTTTTTAATGCACGCCATAGTTACCCTTACTAACGCGTATCTTCATAGTGCATTGGGCGGTTTTAATATATCATGTTTTCAGTCACTAAGTTTAGCGTTATATATCCTCTTAATTTGTGTGGGTGCGCGCATGAGAGAAGAGTAAAAATAAGCATGTGTGTGTGTAAAAGAGTTAACTAGAAAGATTGAGAGTGTGTGTGTGAGAGAGTGGGTGTGCATGTGAGTGAGAGTGTGTATGTGAGAGAGTGGGTGTGCATGTGTGTGAGAGTGGGTGTGCATGTGTGTGTATACATGATAGACGAACATATATTGACAGATTCATAAGTTGAGAAGAAAAAGAATATATATTGCTGAGGGTGGTTGGGAAAAATAAAATTAATCAGTACCTTGTTGTTATGATTAAATAAATAAAATAAATTAACTGTGTGGGATATACTGTGATGGTTTGAATAAATGTGATGATTAAACATCATCATCATCTTCCATATTATTTAATTATAGTTAATTACCCATATTATGTTCCTAATTATCTTAAAATGACAGCTAAAAATTTATATATTGTTAATGGGAATGGAAAGTGTGGTACCTACATTCGGCAGATCAAAGGGATAGACTGTTAACGATTGAACTACCGCTATAAAAGTGTGGTCACCCTACTATCAAAGCTTACTTATCGTTAATTAGACCGCACTCCCACGTGGAACATGAACAATGATTATATTTATCATGCAAATTATATATGCAAGTCAGGGTATCTATTCTCGATACCTACACTGTATCTGGTATCATAAGGATATCTACACGAATGCTAATGGCTGCATGGTATTATTTAATATAGGAACAATAAAATATATCAATAAACACCACTTACACTCGACACCGTATGTCGACAGTATCTATCTACACAGCAAAAAGTGTCACGCTACCAAATATAAAAAATCCGCATTGAGATGAATAAAGATTTTAAAATATGAATTAGATTTTTGTGAGATAACGTAAGACATGATTTCTAATAGTATTCCGTAGAACATATTATATGAAAAAATCGCCTTTTAAACTATAACTGACGTGTTTAAAAATCATTTTTTTAAACATTAGCTAACTACCAAAGCCATCACTACTCGGGGTTCATGGTAGCTAATCGTTGTTAACTCCTGTGGTGTGCTTACGCAGAAAATATCTGCCTGTACGTATACTTTGACGTAGGTACCTTAGTCTGGCGGCTACTGACTAACTAGTTGCATGTAACACATGAGATCCAACTGTCGATGGCTATAGTATGCATAATCAAAGAATACGTACCAAACTATAAACAACACAAATTAATAAATATTTGAATATATTTTATTTTCTATATAAAACATGTAGGTATGTTTGTCAGGATAGGATAGTATGGAGGTCAGTCTGTTTTTCTTACACAGAATATGAAAACAGTATGATGGTATGTATGTATGTTTGGAGATTTAAGTATCAAACTATTAAGCCTTCTTACATATTGTGTATAGGCGACTACCATACAAATTGTATGAAGTGATGTCACTAAATTCAATTTTTATAAAAATTGTTAAAAAAAAATTGAGATGTGTTAATACAATGTTTTTATTTTTTATATAAAATTAAATTATCTAGTTGGGGTGTTTCGGCTTTTTTCGATATTTTTTTAAAAAATGGAAATATAGGCAGTTAAACTCATAAATTTATCTTAAAAAAAATATTTTTCCTAATAAAAAATGTTTGAGAAACCCTGGAATTTAAAAAAAAAACTAGCTTTAAAAAACTAGAGTTCTAGCTTTTATGGTTTCTGAGATATATGGAAAAATAAAGTAAAAATTCAAAAGTTGATAACCGCTGACTGAAACAAAAATTCACAATTCTGAGTATAAAAGTTTTGTAGGCCTATAACTGTTTATATATTCTGAAAATTTGGGCCCTAAAATTGAGCGGATCAAAAGTTATATGGGGGGGACGGACACACACACGCACAGACACACAGACACACACACACACACACACACACACCCTCACACACACACACACACACACACACACACACACACACACACAAAACTCACATAAAATGTTCTACTCCGAATTCTGAGTAAATACATGTATGGGAACATATATGCTGCGAGGCCTCTAGTTGGTGTTATTAGCATGCAAAAAGTCCACTACACCATACAAAATTTTCCTTCGTACACGCATCTTGGCTTAATAATGTCGATTCATTAAGAAAATTGAATTCTCATGAACGAATCGACAGTTGGATTAAGTTAGGCAATCTATGTACCTACTGACAAAATTATTTATAAATTTAATTTTTATTTTTTTTATTAATTTACTCGTTAAGGTCGCACAGGCACTGACACGTACCCCACTTCTCGTACTATATAAGCCCGCCATACATTTTGTACGAATTTACTAGCGCGACACAGGAACGGCGCGCGGCGCGGCGTTACTTACTTCCGATGGCCATACAAATCTTGCAGAGTTTTACCCTTCGTGATGATGCTTCACCATTTCTTGGGCGAAGCATCATTTCTTCATTTTTTCTTGGGTCTTTTGAACAGATCTTTTACGTCTTCAACTACCGAAGCCCTTCGTTTCGTCCAATACTGTTCTATATGAAAGCAAACCATTGTCGAGTAAATGAAGTGCTTTTTAAGGGTCGTAAAAACTGCAAGAATAAAATAAAGAAATGTAGACCACGTTCCCAATATACATGCAGTCTCTATTGTTTACCATATCCATTTCTGCTAGAATATATAAATAAATAATAAATAAATAAACATTTATTGAGACAAAAAAGGAGTTCTCATACAAAAACACAGACATATAAAAAGAAATATACAGAAAAACAACCTCTCTGACTCAAAAGGACCATGCTCAGCTATGTTGCTGGAAGACAAGCCCCCCAGCAGCTGATTTTCAGCATGATATACAGAAAAGATTTCTTTGGATCACCAGGAATTTAGTTGGCTATGTTATATCTATGTAGGTATCACTTATTTCGTTTGTCCGGTAAGTAGAAATTATATTCTTGAAATGGTAATGACGCCATCAATGTTTTTAGACAAATTGATAAATTTGTTATATTTACACTGAAATCTTGTTCTTGTTAATTTTCTTTTTAACAAGAATAATAAGTTTCTTAAGTTTCATCTCTTTTTTCTTATTCATATATCTTTGCGAGAATTTCCCGTTATATCACTTCCATATCGGGTGCAGGACCATTTAATAAATTTGTAGAAGAAGAAAGAAATACAGCCACGAAAAGTCTCATCGTAAATCTTGATTTTGCATTATCATAACTGTCGAGAGAAGATGTCGCGAGTGTTTCCCTTTAAAGTTAAGACACCCAACTACTTTACTGCTAAATGAATAATCACAATGAAATAAATTATTCTCTCATGAGAAGTGTATGTATGTACTTACATTATATTAAAATTTTCTAGTTGTTCCCCATTTTGATGAGTTAATAATGTATAAATAATTGTTTTTAATGTGCTTACTCGTATAATCAATGTTAGTTTACTCATTAGCAATTAAAACTCTTACTAGTATACAAATTTACATAATATTATTTATATCTTCGTTAGTTTTCTATACGAAAAATTTAATAGATGACGTCATATATTTAAAAGGTTAAAGTACTGGTATACCTACATAATATATTGGAATAGGTGGCTTTGAAATATCAAACTTTATAATGCTTATTACTCCGAAAGTCAAATATATAGGTAGGTGACTATTTTTTTACCTATTTTCTTTACCAATATATTACACTACTTAGAGCTTAAAAAAGGCACTGGTTGTTATACCAATGTCGGATGAGCTGTCAAAGTTAACATTATTCTTGATAATTCAAACATAAAAACAATAAATAGTATTCAAAACCATAATATAAGATAAAAATTTGTTGACATATACCTATAATTTATTTGAAAAATGTGATCAAATGGCTCGACAAATACGAATACATAATAAACTTATTCCTAACCTCAAATCCGAGATACATGGTCATGTATCTCAGATGGCAGATGGACAATGGACAAAATTTGTGATGGAATGGAGGCCAAGAACGGGAAGCAGAAGCGTGGGAAGGCCCCAGACGAGATGGTCCGATGACATAAAAAAAGTGGCAGGTCCTGAATGGCGAAGAATGGCACAGGATAGAGAGCAGTGGAAGTCCAAGCGGGAGGCCTTTGTCCAATACTGGGCTCAAGAAGAGGCTGTGTAAGTTAGTAAGTAAGTACCTAACCTAAAATGGCAACGGTGTTAGTAAAATTTTTCCTGCAACCAATTTCTATTCAATTTATAAAGCAACTCGCTCACGCGAGTCGCTACACTCAAAAAATGTAGTTGTTAAAAATAAATAATTTACTGCTAATAATAACCAAGCAACTTTGTTACTTTAGTACCTGCAAAGTTCGTTGCTAAAAATTGCCAAGTAAATAATCTGCTAATTTTAACCCAGTAGCTTTGTTATTATTCATTCTTTCTTTTGAAAAACGGAAAATACTAATTGGTAATCAAGCTTTAACATCAAAATAGTATAAACATCTTTACATTACATCTCAAATGTAAATATTAGCAAATTAACACACGATATTTGTGAATAATGATGATAATCTTTGACGAATATCTCATCTTAATTCAACTTAATTCAATCATTTTTCAGTGAAACATGTCTAATTTGACGAGTAGGTATTATACTTTATTTAATCATTTTTTTAATGTGACATATAAAATTTGGCGAGAATTATACTTTATTTAATATTTTTTTTAAATATATCGTGTCAAATTTGAGAAATACCTATTAATATTTTTATGCATGAAATGTCAAATTTGACACATGTCGAATACAAAATGTCCGTATAGTTACCTGTTACTCGGTTAAATTTAAACAAGCACATTGCTATTGGCAACCAACTTCATTTTAACAGTAGGTATTAAATTGTCAGATAATAACCAAGTGCAACTTTGCTATTTTTAATCATGTATAGGTTAATAACTAGGTACCAATATGACTTTTTACATAACTATTGGTAACCAACTTACATATTAACAGTATTCAATTGTTAGATAATAGCCAAGTGCAACTTTGTTATTTTTAATCATATATTGGTTAAAAACTACCAATATGACTTTAACCGAGCCAAAAAGGTACTTTGCTAACTTTAGATTTTTTCAGTAGGTATATTATCATTAAACACTAACTAAACCTAACAGAATATTATACGGGTTGTAATAAAATACGACAGCGAAATAATAGTATGATGTGTAGGTACGTAAATGTCCATTGCCATTAATTTTATGGTTAGGTTGTTTAGTTAGCCTTTGACGATAATAGCGACTCGCGTGAGCGAGTTGCTTTATACATTGAATGGAAATTGTTTGCATGAATAATTTTATCAACACCTTTGCCATTTGAGGTTGGGAAAAAGATTATTATGTATTCGCATTTGATCACATTTTTCAAATAAATAAGTTTTCTCAACATATTATTTAAGTACCTACCTAATTGAATGATACTTACCTACTGGTAATGAAAATTTTCGCGTTTTATATCAACTTTGACGGCTCTTCCGACATTGGTAAAATGACCGGTGCGTTTTTTTTAAGGTCTAGTACAGGGATGGTCAACCGGTCGATCGCGACTATTAGTCCAGTCGATCGTGGCAAGGCAAAAAATATAAACATACATAAATACGTAGAACAGACTGCGCAACGTAATGACCAACTGCTGCACCCATCACGGTACGTTCACGTTATCACGTTACTTTATGGATCTATGTAGATTTCTGGGCATTGGTTTCCAACGAAAAATATCCATGTTTGAAGAAATGTGTTGAACAATTGCATTCGTGTTTTGGTTCAACATATTTATGTGAGTCTGCATTTTCCTTCTTAAAACAAACAAAAAATAAACACTGTTCTCGCTTGATAGACGTTCATACACTGGATTCTTTAAGGTTGGCAATTTCCAACTACAAACCTGATTTTGCCAATCTAGCGGGAGATGCTCAGACGCAATGCTCACACTAATATACATAAGCAGTAACTAAGAATAATTTTCAGTTTTATGTTTTCTACTACTTAATTGTGTACTGAACTATGTATGCTGTTTCATTTAAAATTTCAAGAAGTATGTAATTGGTAGATCGCACAGGGCTTCCTCAGTAAACAGTAGATCTTGGATCTAATAAAGTTGGCCACCCCTGGTCTAGTTTACCCCATATTCAGTAACTATTGTAGCTAAAATAGGATCGTACTGAAATTGTAGATTTTTGATTTACGGTCATATTTCAGCGTTATAAAATATCAACATGGACTAAATGGAATAGGAACTTATCTACATTAGCCGGAACGTTTTTAAAAAAGTTACTGAATTAGACGTATTTTGAATAAAGACGAAAATTATGAATTTTTTATTATTTTCATAATTATTCAAAATATGTCTAATTCAGTTACTTTTTAAGAACGTTCCGGCCAATATAGGTACGTTCCTATTCCATTTAATCCAAGTTGATATTTTATAACGCTGAAATAAGACCGTAAATCAAAAATCTACATTTTAGTACGTTCCTATTTTAGTTACCTACATTAGTTACTGAATAGGGGGTTACATATTACTTACAGGGCTGAATCTATGGATTTTCGTTACTTGGTGCGTCTAATTTGAAATGCGAAATCTATAGATGTACGGTCTTCCTTTTCTTTATTGACCTCTTGGCTGAGGATGTCAGAGAGAGTATACTCAATCACCCGCCGAACGGTCCACCTTCATACAGGACAAAGCGTTTCGGTGAATGTCACTCCGTCGGGTCGGCGAGAAATCTCTAGAAGGTACAGGCCCTTCAACTACGGTGTAATTTTCTAGGTTATCGGAGATCCTACAGAAATAATATGTCCAAAGCTTTGAAGGATTGGTATGTTGTAGGCAGATTGTTGAAAGGCATAAACATCACGTACAAATTAATCGAATTTCTAAAAATTAAAAAAATACCTTATTAAGACAAGCTTTTTCCAAACAAGTAGTTTCACCTAGAATGTGTAATTAAATTAATAAAATATGTATTACATATGCTCCTAAAATTAGAAATTTTATAATGTAAAAATTAGTAAGCCAGTTTAGACGTTTATTAAAACCTTTTTTGAATTTGAAACTGGAATTATTAAATTAAAGTTATTGTACAATATTATTTTTCATTAGTTTAAATAAAATCATTCTTGTTGCGACATCTATTGATAAAAAACAAAAACAGTTTTCTTTGAAACTTTACAAGAAAATAAAATACTTATAAATACAATAACCTTGATAAAATAGTTCAAACAAATGCCGTAAGATGGCAGTAACAAAAAAGTTGAACAAAATTCCCATAGATGGCAGAACTAATATTCGTGCACAATTTTTACTCTAAGGTTTGAATACCGGATAACAAAACTTTCATAAAATTTCAACAGAGAACTACATCAAAATTAACACATTTTTACTAGATTTATGCGGTTAGGTCCACATTAAATTAAAATTGTAACGAATAAAATAGGCACATTAATGCGTAAAAATATTCTTTTTACCAATTATGCATAAGTCATTTTAATCCTTTTATTTTTCTTATCCTTTGATCAGTCATTATTTTAAAAATTGAATAATATTTGATTTTGAATATTTCCACGCAATAGGTAGAACAATTTGAAATTTTTTTTTTGTAAAATATATCTAAAAATTAAAAATTAATTTTCCTGGTCATAAATGAAAATACAAATCGCACTTTTATTTTCATAGTGACACTATACAAAAAAGACATAATTTTTCACAATCAGGGATGGAAAATAAAAATCATGACTCTAGTGGAGAGTTATGATTTCACAATTTTTAAGTGTATTTTTTTTACATCAATTACTCAATGGGTATCATGTAGAGAGTGCACACTGTGAGTTTCGTCGTGATGTGTTTGTATGTATGGCGTACGGCGTAGGTACGGCGTATGGCGTACGGCGTTCAGCGTACGGAATTATTTTTTTGTGTCCTCTCTACAACCCAAACTATAAATCCGATCGACTTCATATTGATATCATATGTGTAAAGTCCATAAACTTGAGCTGATTAGTTCTCCATAGATATCCGTTAATTTCTTCTCTCTGATTTCATCTGTCCAAATTTTCAAAATGCACTCACGGTCTGGAAAATCGAGTTTTTTGTATACTGTTTGAAATTTCGATACAACAAAAATACACTCATCAAGGATTGTCAAAATTTAAAGAAAAAATGTATGGTTTGCCATATCAATGTGAAATAAAATTTCATATTTGTATGAAAAATGTATATAACAGAAGTAAAATAGCTTCTGTAAGGGAAAATTGAGTGATCAACTTTACATTGATATTGTATGTGTCTCTATAGACAAGTGTATTTCTAACTCTACACTTCTATCCTCTTCATGGGGTAGGCAGTGAGAACCGAACACCGCATTCTTCTATCTTGACACATACATTGCCTCATCTACATTGATACACTGTCTCATACATGCTCATCTTGCTAGTAATGCAATTTTACTTAAAATTTCTCAACAGGTATCATGTAGAAAATACATACTATGAGTTTCGTGACAGTGTTTTTGTGTGTATGGTGTATTGTGAAAACTTTTGTCCTCTGGGAATCTTATATTTGTTTAAGAATCTAATAGAAATGAACTTCATAAAAATGCATTTAGAGAATGTCAACATTTCAAGAAAAAAAAATGAACGCTTACTATGGTGTGGAGAGTTTAGTGTTGGCCACAACCCATTCGTTTTTATACATAAGTCATGTAACGTAGGTAACTACATAGCGTTCAAAGATTAACTAAAATCAAATCAAAGATAAAAAAATAGATTAAATTAGCTTTTGATATTTTTTTTTATGAATAATCAAATATTTGGCATTGGGGGGGGGGTTGTCAAAAATAGATAGTGTGATACAGGTTTACGAATTAAAAAACATGTATTCAATTTTAAACATTCTTTTTATTTAAAAATAATTATAACTAATCGCTCTTGGCAATAAAGGTAATGGATTAACCAATCATGACACAAAGTTAAAAATAATAATTTAAACTTAATAAATTATCTAAATTTTATTACAAAAAACATCATTTAATTGAAATCAATAAAGTGTTGACATTAATTTTCACTTCAACTGAGTATTCATTTTCTTCCCATAATTTATTATAAACCTTAATTATTACAATTTTATACCGAAAATTACAAGTCAATTTTGATAATTATTATATTTTTATTTTACAGTATTCCCTTTTTATAAAATTTACATTTTTTTTTTAATTTTTACAATGCGACTTATAAAGTCTAATAAATCGAATATTTTCTTAGGTTTAGATACATTTTTTCCGAATAAAATGATCTTAATTTTCTTTTTTTTTGTTCTAAAACACCGACCTGAAATGTGATTTAAAATTTAAATTTTTAATAAATTGTTACACCAATATGTGTTGATAAAGAATTAAAAAAATAGGTATATTAGAATAACCTGAAACGAATTTATAAACCATTTCAACAAAACAAAATATTAAAAATCTTGAATACACAATGAAAAAAGTCAGAGGTTTGTTTTACGGTTATAATTATTTAAAACATTTAATTTCCACAAAATTGCATTACACAGACACTAGAACTGCTTTACACTTATTGGTTATTTAAATATAATTTAATAATTTTGCATATGACAATACTAAAACTAGAGTAGATATCCGTCTATAACGTTAACATGCGTACTTGGGTGTGATGATCTTAAACAGAAAAAAATAACTATTCATCAAATAATTATTTGATAAGTATTTCAAAAACAAAAAAAAGTGTAAACATCTGTACTTATACATGTCATATCATCTTACTTTTTACAATATACATAAGACGTTTTTAGGTACGTTTCTTTATGTTGTAAGAAAGCAGTTTTGATAGTGATAATGTTTTTTTGTGATTCATTTTATATATTTTTCAGGCAAAATATAAACAATTTTGCTGCTTCACAAGTAAAAATCACATATTTTTTCACAAGTTTCATATACCTATAGTTTCAAAACAGGGGGGCAAGTTTGGTCCAACCGGCGAAATCAAAACCCACACGATTACCCATATCATGGTTGTAAATATTATATGGAGTTCTATATCTTAAGATGTCATAGAACTCCACATGATAATTATTATACCAATGATATGGGTAATCACCAGGATTTTTATTTCGCCGGTTGGACCAGACTTGCTCCCATGGTTATTACATATATGCGTACCTATTAAGTTTTTCGTTTTATTTTGTTTTAAATACACAATATAATTAAATTTATCAATTCGCACAAATAAATGGTATTTCTTTTACTATGTTTTTTTTATTCAGCGTTAAAAAATACGTATTTAAAAGTCGTCCAAGTGTTTCTAAGAAATTTTTTTGATGGAATATTTTTTTTTGTCAAAAACATAAAATTATTTTTTCTTTACGTATAATAAAATTGCATAACAGAAATTATTATTAATGATGCTATGAAGACAATTTGGTTAGATAGGTATGTATGTAGTGAAAAATTTTCTCATAAATCATCCCGTTCACCGTAATTTTCTTGAAATTTGCATGCAAGTCGCTTTGTACAATATCACGGCTTTGCATTTGAAATATAATGATTGCTTCGAAAGAGGAGTTCGTAACAATCGAACGTCGCTCAAATATATTATGATAAAATCAACATTTGATCACAGCTTTGCAATTACCTAACAGTAAAATGAAAAAAAATAACATAAACATAAAATGAAAGTACCTATAGTAGTAAAATTAATCTTCTTTTAAAAAGTGTGTTCTAATTTACACAAATGTATTTTCTTTCTGTTTTTCACACCAAAATATAATGATACTATCTTATAATGTGATATTTTCGAAACACGACGAATTTAAAGCGTCAATCCTTGCCCATATATGAAAATAGATAAACCTTACTATACGTATTTGAGAATGTCATATTTTTCATTATTTATATAACATTTATGGCAATCGTGTGTTTGTAATAGTGGTAAATATTTGAAAGTACCATTGAGTTACAATCTTACATCTATAAACATTTAGGGTATATGGCTATGTACGTGTTTATATTACGACAATATGTATTATTTAATATTTTTTGCTCTCCAACGATGGTCTGTCAACTGTCAAAAGTGACATCTTTACATCCAGACGAGAGATAAAAACGAACATAATTGATTAATTACAACGAGAAAGAAAATGATTTATGAACCAGAACTCCGCTAAAAAATAATATTCTTAAATTTCTAAACGGGATCGTATATTTTAATCGATATTTTTCTTTAATTTTTCTCACAGGGTACTCATATGTATCTGCATAATATACGTCTAGGTAATCACTTTGGTGGTCTTTTCAGAGTATATTTTAAATTATTTTTCCGGAACACTAAAAAAAACTCATTTTTTTCCGTTCGTAGTTCACTGATTGTTCATATCTGATTAACCCATAAAATTGACATTAAAATAAATTATTTTAAACCGTTTTTATCCCTTGCATTTCTTTTTAGCGGAAATTATTAAATGTCTTTTTGATATTCATGATGTCGCATATTATATCGTCTTATAATTATTAATGAATTAGTATGATTAAGAATATATTGCGAATAATTAAATATTACTACATGTATTGTACGATACTTAAAACCTGTCTAATATACTGTTTTCTAACTCTAAACATTAAAAGGTATATTTTGCAATATATTAATTATGTTAACTTTATAAGCATTATTTTAAAAATATCAATTATTAAAACATGAGAAAACGCAGAACAATCTTTATCTTGTTTATTATTTATAAATAGGCAATTAATAATAATAATAGTTAATAAATAAAAAAAATATTTAATAATAGTTAATAAATGTATTTTAACTTTAACAAAAAATAGTTGCGTTGTCGTTAAACAATATTATAAATTAATAAAATATATCAATTAACAACTACTAATTATAATAATTATTAAAAAATTTAACGAGTAATTGAATGCAGCTATGTAACTAATATAATAATAAATTTAATAACAAAATAATCTTATCTTAACTAGATAACCTTTGAAATAACTTTAGTTTTTTTTATAGTTATTGTTCGTTATATTTGTTGTTTTCTAGGCCGAATACATTTCTACATTATTCGTTCGATCATATCTACATAATATTAAGTGTAAAAAATAATTGTCAATAATTAATAATAATAAATAAACAATTTACAAATGTATGATAAAGAATATTTTTTAATAAATATATGGCAACGTTTATTGAAAAATTATTCTAAATTGGATTTTCTTATATGGGCAATTGGAATTTTCGATAATATCACACACTTGGTTATTACATTTTTACAACTATAGGTGTAAGTATACATAGTGATTTTATATGTTATATAATATATAATTATTGTATGATTTTAAACGAATACATTTCTACATGAATGAGCCAATACACGTACCTACATACAATACGCACGGACTAAATTTTGACTGACTAAATACTTGCACAGCTACTCATTTTGAATAGGTATATTGCCTCGGTACAGGCTTTTGCCTAGTGATGCAATATATCCAAGTACCTACCTAATATTGATATATATTTTATTTTTATTGTATTTTGTATTAATGTTGTTATGTAATTATGACTTTGGTGATTCTTTTTTATTCGTACATAAATGTAAAAATTAAAAACTAAACAAGAAAACTCACTCACAAAGCGGAAAATTAAATAATAATCATATTACATTTTATATCATATAAAATCACTATTGAATACTCGCCAAAAAATTGTGTTTTATAAATTGTTTGTAGATGTAAAGATATTAATTGCAAGTACGCATATTAATGTTAAGGACTAAGATTATATAATAATTACAATATATATTAATTAATAAAACAATATAGTAACCAAAACCGGTTCTATTGCATTTATAATATTATAAACAAATGTACCACGTGGTATCAACATTAACTAATGATGGTAATTATAAACATAACATAATTGAATAATTTTTCGTGTTGGTTCTTGTAGTCTTGTAATAGTAAGTGTTGGTTTCTGTACATAGTCTTGTAATATTAAGTAGGTTTTCATCAAACAATCTAGAAATTATTTGGAAAGAGACATGTAATACCTATTATGAAAATTTAATATCGAATGTTTTAATAAAAAATATCTTTATTCTAAAAAAATAATTGATTAACTTTTACACCGCATAAAATGATAACCATTTTTTTCGATTTTCGATAAACCAGTTGAATTCACTGAGACAAATTAGAATATATATTTCTATTTTCGGTATTTTCAATTATTACTGTTTTTGAACATTTTGCATTTAAGATCTGCTGTATAAATATTGAATACTTAAATTAGAAACATGTTTTTATTGTTCTTAAAAAATAAATATCTCTTTCCAAATGTACTCTTGTATTAAATTCAAGTATTGAAAAAATGGTACACGGAAAAAATATTTTTGATTAAAAACCATAATTTGGTTTAGAAATCTTTTTTCACGTTTTAAAAACAAAATTATTGATTTTATTCCTGATGTTTTTCATTTTTCTCTCTTGATACAAGAACGTTTTTATTGTTTATATAAAATATTGTAGTCCATTGGTGGTTTTACTTTATTTTGGTCCAAATAACGTTTTCGTAAAATAGTGTTTATTATGTACATACGTACATACCTTACCATTTTATAATAAAAATTTTATTATGGTAAGGTTATTAGTTATTACATATTTCAATACTTGAATTGCACTATAAAGAATGTAGTTTTTTCGATTCCAGATTTTCTGTTTTAATTTTCGAATTCCATTTAAAGCAAAATTAAGTTTTTTTTTTCATTTTAATCAACTCAAATCCAACACTATCAGAACCGGTAAATTCATTTGTTAATACTTACACCATATTTCGAATTATACATCTCAATTAACATAAAAATAAATAATGAATTATTTTATTATATAATGTATTGTAAAATTATAAAAAATCACACAAAATATTAGAAGGTATTCTTAATATTACGATGATAGTCTTTTATTGTAATAAACTTGTGTGTGTTTTTATTACACACAAAATTGCACAAGATTTTTTTAAGAAAATCATTACTGAACACATGTTTTTTTTTATTTTCAAAATTAATTGATTTAATTCTGTAAATAAAACATATTTTAACACATCATATTACATAATTATATTTTATTACTTATATAATTGGCAATACACTCAAATAAAAATAATAATTAAAAAAATAAATTTGATTCTATTATATTTAAAAAATAATATTCATGAAAGAAAATAGTTTTTTTTTAGGAATAACAACACGTCACATTTCCAAAAAAACGATGATATTTTTTTTTTATTTATTTATTTATTCAATATCCGGAAACACAATAAATATTCAATATTAAACCGGTGTATAATATATTATTATTTTATAATATAATTTAGTATTTGAATTACACTCACGTTGTACGACTAAAATTCCAAATATTTATTATTTTTCTACTTAATTTATATTATTTTTTTTCATTTATACATGTCACTAATTTATCATTAATTACAAAAATTTACGAAGATACCGAAATGAACCGAATTTCAGGAACTATAATTTGTTTAATTTTAATATATATATATATATATTACCTGTTTTTTTCGAAACGTATTTTTTAATGTTTTTCGAGTAACATTTTAGAATTTTTTTTATAATATTTTTTCGAGGATATTTAATACTGACCGAGATTAAATAAACATATTTTTGTGTATATATTTTTTTTTATTTTAACTGTATATTTATTGAATTTCCGCATTTTACAATGCGTATTAAGATATTTGAGGTCCGTGTGTGTATATAAATAATATTTTAATTCCGAACTTTTTTGTACGTTTAAAATAACTGTAAATAACCAACTAATCGAAATAAAAAGTTTATTCCAAACACATATTCAATTCAAAATAACGTAGAATTATTTTGGGCTATTGCATTGATTTTATTTTTCAAATAAAATATTGACATTCGCAATCGCCGTTGCTGAATGTCAACATTCATGAATCATTAGAAAATTAATTTTTAAATTTAATGTCAATTTGATTTTATTTTTGATCGATTCAAAACGATGCAATATTCTGAAACGAAACGCGAATATTTTATTTTAAGTTAAGAATATTACATTGTTTTGATATTTTTCCAAAAATATTAAATACACATATATTTTGTCCGAAATATTTTCTCCGTGATGTTTTATATAGATATAATTTTTGAATTTGGTTATTTTTTTATCAACTGACAATCCTTTTGTTTTTAATGGCAGTATGCTTGTCATTTCAATAGCTGTTGAATGAATTTGTTTCTAGCAGTCTCTTGAAATGGCACCACCATTCTGCCACACATATTACATATACATATTTAATTACAAGTGTGAAGTTTTGTGTGGTATAATATACTGTTTTAACTATTATCTGGGCTATTTTTAAATGTATTATTGAAATATCATTTTTGGGCTATTGATGCTATTTCTGTAGTTGTAATGTTTAATCAATCAATTAAATAAAGTGTGGTTTAAATGTTTATATTAAATACATATATAAAAATTATTATATAATTTCTGGGCTATGGTATCGTTCAAATATTGCTTTGTTCCTATTTTATGTTTTATTAGGTTGATAGCAATTATTGTTTTCAACGGTTTTCACTATCAAAGATGCTTTTGTTTTAATTTCAGGATGTCGTTAGGTTGGTTTTAGTCAAGTGTCAGATGGTGTCGACACACGTGAATTTACGAAAAAAAAAATTAAAGAAATATACACATTGAAAAACAAAAAAAATATCACTTTTATATTCTATTAATATGGTAATCGAGAAGGGATCATTGTTTTTTTTATACATAAAAAAGTAGTTTTTGATTTAAAAATTAAAATGTCATCTTTAAATATTATGAATTTATATAACAATTATGAACGCAAAATCTGTCAAAAATTTAAATTTCAATGATTTGTTACGAAAACAAAAATTATATAAATAGTAAAAAAAAAATCAACAAATTTTGAATTGATTCAAAGTTAATTCTCAACAGATGAAATACTTTTCAATGCAAAAAAATAAAATTTTTGACTAACAAATAAAATTATAAGTAATTTACATGTATTTGTTTCTGTGTATATTTTTTTAAGTTTTTTTATTTATTTGGAGCAAAATTGTTCTATTACACATTTAAAAATATTTCTTGACGTGTATGTTATCACTCGGTCATTTTTAAATAATTTTATTAACTATTTTACTGACACATTTGATGTACATTATTTACAATAAAAAAATTAATTGGAGTAGATTTAGTTATTTTTCCGGAGACGTGAAAATATTTAATTCATTTTTTTTAGTTATTAATCGAAAGACAATTTTTGTAGAAAAAAATAACAGCCTTAAAAAGAGCTATGTACATTATTGTTATTTTCTATTTACAATATTATCTGTTTTATTTGTTTCAGTTCGTTTAGAATTGAAATAATTAAAAAAAAAGGAAATTTTGAAGTCGAAAAATACATGTTTAGTTAAATATTATTTTTTTGAATTTCTATTGAAAATAAATATGCCAGTTTAATTTTTTTCTTTTACTCTAGAGGAACATATGTTTTCGTAATTTTCACCTTTTATATAATATATGTATATAATCTAGTTTATTTTTAAATTATTTTGTTTACTAAATGATAATTTACACTGATTTTTTTTAAGTATAGGAACACTTTTATTTATCTAGATTTTATCTTCCGAAAATTGCACTGAACATAAAAAAATTCTTACATTAAATTATATGGCAATGTTTTAATCGAAAATCAATTTGAATTATAATTACAAAAAATATAATTATCCAAAATATATTGGCACCAAGATTAATTTATAATCAAATTTGAATTTTGGCACTGATATTTTGTACTCAATAAAATAAATCAATAAACAAAACATAACGATCGAAGTATATAACAAATACAAAAAAAAAATTATAATGGATTCTAAAAAGTTTTATTTTTCTATTATACTCCGATTAGTAATTAATCAATTAGCGAGATTTAGTTCCTTTTCATATTATATATATTACAATTTGTACAATAATTTATTTATATACCTAATAGCTTTTTATTTAATTTGTTACATTGTATTTTTTTTATTTAATTTATATACAACTATATTACTTGTCTACCTATATAATTTTAAATAAAAGGTAAATAATGAGTAAAAATGCAAAATAAAAATATACTTTGTTCTTACATTTTGTTTACCAACAAAAATATATAAAAATGATTTCATTTATCATAACGTATCATAAGTATTTTTTTGTGTATAAATAATGACGTACATATAAGTTTTTTTTACATTAAAAACTAATAAAATCTATGATCCTAAACAAATGTAAATCAAAACACGAATTTTGCTTATCACGTTTTTCGAATGCCCAATTGTTACATTTATATAAATTTAATAAATAACTAATCATAATAATAGGTAATAAATTTAAAAATATATTTGTTTCATTACAATGTAATGGAAATAAGTATAGAATAATCTCTGTCTCTCTCTTATAGAAGAGGGCAAAATGAATATGAAATTCCATCCAAAATGCCAAACCTCAATATTTCACTCTAACGTCATTTCAAAAAGAGCACCAAATGTGCTTTGTATTTTATTTATAGTTATTACTAACTGAACGCGCGCTTTCCTTCCAAATCAATATATAAAAAAGCTTCCGGTCAAATAACTGTCTGTTTTGTCCAAAAGCAATAACGAAAACAAACTGAAAAGAACCATTCTAACGATTTGCCTTTTTTGGGTAAATAAAGTATTTAAAAAAAAATGCAAACGAAAATGGATCATTCAGATCATGTGGTTTTGGAAAAAAAATGCGCGTTCAATTAGTAATAACTGAATTTTCATGGTTGCTGACCCTGATTCTGCTGGCTGTGGTGCTGGTTTTGTTGCATCTGCGCCTGATGTTGGTTCTGGTGCATCAGCGCCTGCTGCTGAAGCGACGGCGACGGAGAGTGCGACAGACCGAAGCCGAGCATCCTCGGGTCTCCATGGAGTCTCAGTGCTTGTTCCAGACGCTGCTCCTGCGCCAGCCTCAAGGCTTCTCCCAGGTCCGGGGAGAGGCGAGCCGGGCCGCCCTGTCCGGACTCGAGACCTTGAGGATAGCCCCCGTTGTGGCGAGCGACGTTCGCTTCTGCGCCGGCAGCCGCTGCTTGCGACACCGCGAGTCTCAGGGCGGCCTCGGCCTGACTGCGTAGGAGAGCTTCGGCTTGTTGCATCCTGAGAGCGGCCGTTGGGTCCGGTTGCTGTTGCTGGTTGAGCTGGTTCTCGAGGTTCGCCATAGATCTCATCGAGTCTGCCATTGAGCGCATGGTCGCTGCGTTCATCGCAGCCTGCGTCGCACTAGGGGAGTCACTGCCCATTGGGGGGGTGCCACTTTGATTTTCGACCATGTTTTGTTGCTGTTGGTGCTGTTGTTGGAGGTGAACGTTGTGAGCGCTGTTGATCCTCATCGCGGCTGCTAGACTTGCAGCGGCTGCTTGAACAGCCGGATCTACCGGAGACCCTAGAGCTCCCTGAACTCCTCCTTGGGCCTGACCCATAATACCCGCAGCAGCTGCTGCGATTGCCGCCATCCTGTTGGCGTTGTGAATGTCTTCGGGAGCATACTGTTGGTGATGTCCGTTGTTGGTCGCTGTTCTTAGGAGATCACCCAGCTTCGTAGGAGCGCAGTTGTTGTTGTTATTAGGTGGCGCGTCAGATCCAGCCGAGGAAGGTCGACCAGTGGAGGAGCTATCTGAGTGTGCCGAGGGCGATGGGCAAAGAGACCCGCTGCCCAGGAGGAGACCAGATCCCGAGGCAGATACTGCAGCAAGGAGGGCTGTTTCTCTCTCTCGGCGTTCAGCAGCGGCTCTTGAGAGGACGTATTGAGCAGCAAATTGATGTTTTGGTTCCATTCGCATGTGCTCCATGTGTGATAGCAGTCCTGAAAATAAAAGAAATCTTAACTTTTTTGTCTCTGTTATTATTTTGAAGACCATCAAAAAATATAAGAAAATATGTTGCTTTTTTATTGTCTTATTAACTTGTATCTTTGATTTTTAATTTATTATAAAATTAATAATAATAATGACGAATTTGATTCAATTTTCATACAATCCAAAATAATAATTTAGAGGCAAAATTGTAAATAGTTACTCAAACCAAATAAACATTAACCAAAACAGAAACGGTAATAAATTCAACAAATATAAAAAATAATTCTACTCGAAATAAATGTGCCACTACTAAGAAAATCGTGTAAAAAAACATGCAAATATAGAGGAGAAGTGGAATGGTGGAAAAAGAAATAATTTAATTATTTAAGGAAATAAATGTCCGGAAAATGTCAACGAAATTTTTAAAATAGACAAAGATGAATGATAAAGCGTTTGGAAAAAAGGATGGGAAGGAAAAAAATATATATAGCCAAATCATTATCAAATGAAAATTAAGTTTACATCTTCAATACTACTAGAAAAAAGTAATATTTTTATATTATTGAAAGTCAAGAAGACGAAGTATGAAAAATAAAGAAATTAGCTCGTCATGTTATTATTAAATATTGAAACAGAAAGCCAATATGATTATCGTTATCATTGCCAAGATTAAAAAGAATTAAAAACAGGGTTGCTGGTACCACATAAAAAATGTCAAATATACATCAGGGCACATGTATTTTCCATGAAAGAAGTTCCTATTAAACGCTATTCTTTTATAAATCTGTGCTCATATCAAATCATGTCATGAATCCATTTAGTAAAATGATATATTTTAAAATTGATAGTTGTTAAAAATATCATAGTGTTTCTAAAACTTACAAATACAATAATTACCTATGATGATTACTTAAACAAATAATTAAAAGTTGAACCCACTTAATTCTTTATTGTAAAAAAAACTAGGTATATGTAGGAATTCCTAAACACAAGCTTCTAGCTTAAATTAGGAAAGGAAATATTAATATGTTGATATATGTAACCAAATATTTGTAAATGTATGTATTGTATAATAAATAATAAAAAAAAATGTCTGTCAGTATCAATTTTTTTTTTCCCGAATAAGACTTCAAACAATTGTCTTCGATACATGTTGCATCAAATGAACTATTCGTGGTTTCAGACAAAGTGAATTTTAAGAAATAAATTAATATTATTCGATAACTCTCGTAGTTTTAACTTTTTGTCAAATAAAACAAGGCTGAATGTATTCTTTGACATTTTTTAATATGAAGTAACGGTAACCCTGTCCGTTTGTAGATAACAAATGATATGGATCTTTACCACTTTCGTGGGTGAAAACCGCTTGGCAGACGGAACACGGCCACATCCTGAGGCTGCTGGTCAGCTGGGTCTCCGGATGGCAGGCCAGGTGCTTCCTCAGGGAGCCCTCGTTCACGTAGTGCTTGCCGCAGACTGGACAAGGATGATTGGCCGTTCTCCGTTTGGCTATATATGGATCGATTGGCTTGAGTTGTGACGGATAACTGGATGGCGAGGATGGAACTTGGGTCGGTATTGACAGGTCGTTGGCACCGCCACCGCCTCCGCCACCACCACCACCCATAGCAGGTCCACCGTTCGGTGGAACGGCGGTGTTAGTAAGGGGAGACGGAAGGTTTGGGTAGACAAAAGAAAGAAATACAAAGGTCAATGCAAGAAGCGACTGTGAGTAGCACATAACAACACCCAATTATGAGGAATCATATGTGGGATCAGGAACACAGAGAAAACTATGGCTTTTATCTTGAGAAGTTGAATATATTTTTAACCAGTATATATTGCCAACCATTGTATCAGAATTGCTTAAAACATACTAGCGACACCAGGGTAACCAGCGACAGCAGGTGTACGGGTGTGCATTACCTTATGTAAGGAACTACGACACGTGCGCGCATACCCACACACAAGTCTCGTCCCACGTATAAATGTACTACATTCAGAATCTAATCGTCGAAATATGAAAGATGTCATGTTGGCTCTTGTATTTTCAACCTAAGCATTACTATAACAAGTAGTAATTTTTATAAGATTATTTATTATAGATTGTGTCGAGACATACTAAAATATAATATAATATATAAATCTTTTCGTGGGTAGTTATAATAATAATAATAATAACATACACTTTATTAGCATCCTATTCAAGTGGCGAGTTTATGACCAATTTCTTTTAACTGAATTATGCAAATGCATAATATAATCAAATAATATTTTAAAAAAAAATATCTGTTTTATAATTCATATTGTCAAGATAATTTAGTAAATTATTTTTTGTTGTAATAATAAAACTCAAAAAACAAACACATGCAAATTTACCTAGATGTATATGTATTTTAATAAATTGAAGAGCCAGATGCTACTTTTTGAAACAAAAATGACACAGACATGGTACGCGAGTCTTTAGTTCGATCCCCAGAAGAAGAAACTTTCATGCAATTGACTGGTTAGTTGAAAAAAATACATTAAGGAATAAACTCTTCACTAGCTTTGAGTGATTTTTTTTTACAATTATCATAAGTACTATACCAATAAACAAAATACAACTTAGTATGAATGAGAAAAATTTATAAAATAAAATCTATTTACTTCTGAATATTATGTAGAGGAATTTTGTTTTTGTAAGAATTCAGAAAAAAAACTTCTAAGAGTTTTGATTATTTTTATGCCATAATTTTCTATGTTTTTCTATTAGTGGGGGACGATAAAAACAAGGGAATAAAAACAAACGAAAACATAAACAATAAACTAAACAAACAACAAAAACGGAAAACGTAACAGGCACAAACAAAAAGAAATGCAAAAAGCCCAAGATTTTTTTTTTGAGATCAATATAATCAAAGGGAAGAAAATGATAAAAATGTATTTGGGAACAATCATTTGAAGTTGGGTGAAATCAAACAGGTCAAAATCATATTTGGTTTGCAAATACTTTGCTTTTTAAATAGTTCGTTTTGAAGCAAACTAATTGGTAGCTTAATGATGATCAATAATTTGTAATGATGATCCATAAATTGTGATGATTTTAGAATTGTTTGCATGCAAAAAATTTATAAAGCAAAGTTTGTAATACACATCGAGAACCAAAGTCATTTAAAAACAATGAATATCATCCAAAAAAGACTATGATTAAATCGATAGGAGCTGTTTGCCACAGATAATGACAGTAAAAAAAGAAGTAAATAAACGGATCAGTTCTTCAACTGGTTCCTTAAAGTTATGGGACAAAAATCAAGATTTTAGCTGGTGTTTCAAAATATTTTTTGTAATTGTTTATTTTTATATGACTTCAGTATACATAAGATTAAATGACTTAAATCTAAAGTGATAAATTGGTAACGATACTTTATGATACACCTTTGAATATTTTAAATTTCTTATTAAAAAAAATTAACCAACACCCCGTAACTTTCAAAATGAACTAGATTGTGAAGTCATGAAAAGATTCCAAAAATAAATTATATCTTTGCAATAATTTTGATAATCATGAATTCACATAGAAATAAATGTTTCCATTGGTTCATATGTAAAAAATGGTCGCATGGAAAAAGTTTGAATTGAACCAACGGAAGATACAATTCATAAAGTAAATGAAAAATAATATATAATGACAATCAAAAAATTATTTGAATCTGATAATATTATAAAAAATGACGTTTTGCGACCTGTAAGAGAAATAAATACAAATTCCCCAAAAAAGTGATTCCGTACAAAATAGACAATGGCGTTAGGTGAAACTCTCCAGTTCTGGCCAAGCTTAAACACTTACTGGCAACGCCGGACGCATTGGGGTCTTTGTGGGTGTTTTTCATGTGCTCCATCAGGGCTTCACCTCCGAAGACTAGCTTGTGGCATATCGGGCAGGGGGTGGCGTTGGGTCCACCAATCATCAGAGCCGCGTGTTGCTGCAACACACCAAGATGCAGCTGTAGCTCCTGCATCCGACCAACCAATCGGCAACGGATAGTTGGTTGTTGGTGTTGTTGGAGGAAGGTGGCGGAAGGCGACAATCAAAGTAACAACATATTTAATAAAAAGACATTCACAAATGATAAAAAAACATCAAGAAATTTTCCAAAAATGTAAACAATAAGAATTTTGATTGATTCAAAACAAATTTAAAATGATACTAAACATAAATTAATAGGTAGAGAACCAAATTTTTTAATAAATCTATAATATGTAAGTACCTACATCTATCTTAATGTAGGCAACTCTAAAATGTTTGTTTATGCCGAAATGCATACATAGTTTTCATTTCGGTAGGTCATTATTTCAAACTTATAAAGTCGGGGAAAATTATTTCTTAAATTAAAATTTTATTTTACTGTCAGATAAAATCATAGACAAAAATAATAAATTGTAATAATAACATTTTCTACATATTTATTGGATGTTTTTTAAAATGTATTTTTATTCCTTAAGATCGTGGCTACACTTCTTTTAATAATGAGAATCTAACTTAATCATGAGAAGACTTAATTAAATTTTTTGGAAAATAATGTGTGATGTCCATTAGATATAATTAATATATTGAGAATTTTATTTATCATACACAAATGAATTGAAATAAAATATATATTTGAATATTATGCTATGTAGTGCTAAAAAAAGCTAAAATCAAGGCTTCATAAGTATTTATTCTGCATTCCAGTATCGCATTATTAAAATTATTTAAAAATATGAACACAATTTATTTTTTCTCAAACTGTAAACATGCGAAATATCATAGTAAATATTATCTATGTAGATTAGTATGTATTATTTGCTATAGGTTAGGAAGGAAAATAAACAAACACGTGTTGGTAGGATGGTTGGAAAGGATTAAAATAATAAAAAAAGAAAACGAAGTAACAAGACTTGTCAAATAGATCGTCAGAAATTTATTTGAAATCGGACAATTTCTATTTTATTAAATTTATGAGAAAGATGCTGACTGTGAAATACTAGAAATAAGATATGGATATCCAATATGCCAAAAAAACGAAAGTCAAAAGTAATCTCATAGGCAATCGAAATATTGAATCGGAAATCAAACAGTTTGAATGATGGAGTGGAAATAATATGACAGAATAATCGTAACTCTTGATTATCCAGCATAACTAAAAGATCTAACGAATACCGTTAACTCTGGTTGGTTTGAAGAAATAAACCCTCCAGTGTACAAATAATACGCACAGGAAGTTAAACAGAAAGTTAGACAAGTAAATAAATAACCCTCAAAAAGTTGTTCAAAGAATGTGGAGTATCTGAGTTGAACTGTTTTGGGTGAAACAGAGTGCAACATGAATTGGCAAACAAACAGCAAACGTCAAGACGTTGTTAATAAAACTCGAAGAAAAAGAAAGAAACCCAAACGAAAGAGAGGATCGTGGTCCGGGAATACATACATGACTGACCTTGGAGGTATGAGTCCTGAGACTGCTTTCAGTGGCGAAACCCTTGCCGCAGATATTGCAATGGAACGGGCGGTTCTTGGCTCTCTCCACTTGAGCGTCGTGGTTCCTCAGGTGCTGCTGAAGGTTGGACAACTGGATGAAGGCTCTTCCGCAGTCTGGAAGGTGGCACTTGTAGGGACGTTCACCTAAAAATACAAAAATAATAAATTAGTGAGTAAAAAAGTGAATATTAAATTCCGACCTTAAAATTAAGCGGGATAAAAATCGCTTTATGCAGTCTTGAAAATATTGCATATTTTTGAAGATAGTAAAAAAATAAGTCGCTATTTTAAATCTTTGTAGATCTAAAATAGGATTTATGGTTGCTATTTATGGAATGTGTTTTTATCAATATTAAAAAACTCCAGAAATTGCTTTGTAAGTAAACTATTTTTGAAAAAAAAACTGTAAACTAATTAAATATCATTGGCTTGCCTTAGTCCTCTTAGTATCAAGATATATTTTAGATAGTGTAAAAATAAAATTAATTTCGACGAATTCTCCTGAAAAAAAGTTAGAAGTTTTTCTAAAACTAATCATGCAATTGTAAGATAAGTTTTAAATGCGGCAGCGCAAAATTTTCAAGACGACATCACAATCAGTTCAGATCCTGGAATCAGAGATGTTAATTGTTCAAGGTCACGTTTGTATCGATTGGTCTAGTCCAGCGGTATGGTGGCTCTGAAATATTGGGTCCATATTTTTGTACAGGATATTCGCATGCTGAACTCATCCGAGAGATTCTTCTTCAATTGTGATGTTCAGATTTAAATTTAATTTTAAAACTGACCGCACAGCAAAAAGAATCTAAGAGCCAGATTAGCAGTTAAATTATACTTGTGTTAGGTTTTGAATCGGCTTTAGGCGGATGATGCAAGAATTTGTCAAAAAACTTCCAGGTCGGGTTTGCAAATACAAAAAATATCTGACTCGTGATGCAAAAGAATATCTCGGATAAATTTCACATACTGGTGGAATATGGGATCTTATTCTTCGCCTTCAGGACTTGAGCATCATGGTTTCTCAGATGTTGCTGAAGATTGGACAGCTGGATGAATGCCCTGCCACAATCTGGAAGGAGACACTTGTAGGGGCGTTCGTCTGAAATTAATGGACAGTTTATCCTATAATATTATTTTCCTATTGATATCACCGACCATTCACAAAGCATACATCAAACAAAATAATGAAAAATCTAATTTAATTAATCATAATATTTCAATTTATGTGTTTAAATTTAGTTGAGAAAGTACAAAAAATGTCAAAGCAATATAAAAACAACAATATATGTAAAAATAAATCACAAAAATGGATGACACCATTAAATGACGCTGAATTTTACGGAAAATGATGGGTCAATGAGTCCGAGAATATACTCAAGCTTGTCTTGAAATCCAATAAAGCTTTCGAATATAAAATAAGGATGTAGGTTTTAAGTTTTAAGGAATCATTCATAGGCTATGACATAGGCGGACACAATTCAATAAACGGGAACATACCTAACAATAAATGAACGTTTTACTAAAATGAAATTATTCATAATATATTTTTTTTTTATTTGTTAGTGCTTCTAAATTATCTTATTTACGACCGTATTATTGTAGATGTTAAATTTTCATTCCAAAACTACGTTCAAAATAATAGTATTAATTTTCTTTAAAAAGATTAACGAATTCAGAATCCAAAAAATGATTGAAAAAATATTTATTTGTATAAAAATATTAAATTCGAGACATGATTAGGTATTCATTTAAAAATAATATTCACATTATCAAGGCATATAAAATCTAGTAATAAAATGACAGCCATGTCTTCGCCGTTGTAATTGGATAAAAAGCAAATAAAATTATTTATTGGTGTGTATTTTCAATAATAAATAATAACACCAACGCATTTGTTACATCGGCGCACATATCTAGGTTCGTTGATCAGATGAATTCCATAATATATTACAAATTTATTTCTAGTCAAGAAAGCCAGAATCGAGTAGATAGGTACCTACTAGTCGATTACAATATGGTTCTTATAATATGCACTTTCATTATTTGCTCGCTACGGATACAACGGCGCATGCCCAGAACAATTCTTATTTCAAAATTAGAATTAAATGAAAAAAAAAGTTTTTGTGAAGTCACGTACCTACCTACTGACAAAATCCGATTAAGATATATATTTATTTAAGAACAAAGATTCCGTTTGAAAAATCTTCTTTCTTGATTTATTTTAACAGAATTCTGGTATAAATCATTATTTTTTCTCACTGACGACTCTAGATTTCTGGCTCTAGACGACTTTATCTAGATTTCTGGTTTTGGTATCAACGTTTTTTTTATACAAAAAGATTTATTCCAACTCCAACATCTGCATTACAAATTAGGTAGGTAGGTACCTATTTTTCTTTTCAAGAATTTATTTTTCGTATACACTTGAAAAAAAAACGATTTTGTCACAAGTGTACAAAAATCTACGTATTTGCATGTATTTTGTCTAAGGTTTTCTCCAAAACAAAAACCAAGGCTTTTGTATTGAGATAAACTAGGTACTTATTTTTCTAACCATGCGTTGATATCTTTTGTATTGTGAAAAATGCGGTATTTGCTTATATTATCTTGACGAGAAAAAATTTTGCTACAACGTTGTACCTAGGTAAATGAAATATTTATTATAATATCTATTGTGTTATTTGTTAAAATATCTAACGGTTTTATTTAATTTATTTTCTTATGTTTAGTTTAACATCCGTGTACACAGTTAAACCTAGCGTATGTTTAAAAATTCTCACTTATAATAAAAGTTTATGACTGTTATTACTGGGTAAGAACATTGGCTATACACCTCAGTTGCCAACAAAGCGATTAATAAATAAAAAAAATCATATTTTGCGCTAGCAATAGGTACTTTAAAATGCTTATATAATGGAAACATTACCGCCCAAGAAATCATTGGTACGACCATGTAAATAATATTGTGAAAGAAGGAAACGCAAGATTTTTAAATATCAGACGAGCATGTATAAATGTGAATGAGGCGATGAATGTATACAAAGAAAAAGAGCCACAGTATGTGTATGTACTCTCTGCCAACCCCAAAAAACAGGGAAATGGTCACACCATGAATTTCATTCGTTATATGTATGGTTGACGTTACATATTATTATAGCGCTACGGTCAGGTATAAGAAAATATTTGACGTATATACCTACATGTGCTAATCTTATTAAGCGTAGCGTAATATATATTTGGCTTCGTTCGACATATTGATTTTAAAATATATTAAAAATTAAGTAAATTTGGCAATTAGAAACAAGTTTCTCAGAAATATACCTACTTTGAATGCGTAAAAATCATTAATTCACATAAAATTGAACCTAGGTTAATTAATTTGTTGTTAACCTCCAATTTTCTTTAACATTTTAATGTATTATTTGACAGAATTGGAAAATCGATGGTAAGTAAGTATTATTTTCTAAAATCATTTAAAAAATATAAAAAAAAAACATACTGGCGTCGTTCTTTAACCTGGCCATTGAAATAACGAAAGATGAGGTAATTTTTCAAAGAAATGCGGTCATAAAATTAGGCGGGCATATCGTAAATAGACACGCGCCGTTTTTCACAAGATGCCCGCCAAAAATACGCAGTCGGCCATTTTGAAACGGCTGCTGCCATTTTGTTTTGTTCGTTTCGCGTTTTTCCCATTTTATATTTAATCCAGTCTGACTTGCCCGTGGTCAAGGAAGACAGAGGCGGATGGAAGAAAACACAACTAAAACTTTAATTAAAAATAATTGTTATTTTATCTAAATGAAATGAAAATTTCACCGAATAACATCTTTGAAATTATATATTAATTATTCCTAGAAATAACTTTAAAATAATTCATAGATAACGAAGGAAGACAAAAAATAACATTTTAGTGATTGTTAAAAATATACAGAAAATTGTGATTGAAATAAGCAGTTAATTAAAGTTGTGAAACAAGTATAAAACATCCATATTTTTTTCTTTCTGATAATAAGGTTTTTTTGAAATTATTTTATAAAGCATATAAATGACGGATTCGTTTTTATCGTATTAAATTCACTAGATATATCGTAAATATTCGTAATATTGCTATAAATTATATTATTCTTTAGCACATTTAAAACATTTTTAATTTGCACTGTAATATGATTTTTTTGTTATACAGATTTGAACAATGAACGCTGTTACTCGTTTTAATGTCATGGAATAGTTTTTTCTTCATTATATTCATAGAATTATAATAGTATAGAATACTCTTTAGCCTGCAGTAAATGAGACTGCTTTATGTTGACTAATTTGGTCAACATTTTGCTACGAGCATTCAGTAATCATTTGGCCGTCTGCTGATACGTTCTGTAAATAGGGAATTTTTTAACTGCTTGCAAAATTATTTACGGAATAGTTAGCAAAATAGCAAAATTACTTGCTAAATTATAGCAGAGTCATACATATATTGACACGAGCCGGCCAATAAAACGGCTTCACTTTTTCAGTGAGGTATTGTATGGGAATGAGTAATGAATTTTATTATTATTCTATGATTATACTAAACAACGATTGGAACGTAGAAATAGTATTTCTAATTGTATAACTACTAGAAACTTGGACACGACTCTTGGTCATATTTTTGAATTATACGTATTCATAAATTTGATATAAAAAGGATATAAAAATAATTTTCTGTTTTCGATTTCCTCCCATCCATATGTTAGCAATCACCCGAAGTGTCTGGAACATAGAATGACCCAGATAATATCAGAATGTATGACGAATCATCCGAGAAATGCATTTGGAGAGATGTGCCACTACTACACATAAAGCTACCTAGGTAGATAGAAATATACATATTTACCAAAGATCTTATATACTTTAGTATATAAGGTAAAGACCTTATATACTTTAGTATATAAGGTAAAGACCTTATATACTTTAGTATAAAAGGTCTTTGATATTTACTCTGGTTCTTATAATAATTCTTGTAAACTGATAACGAAAACATCCCAAAAATTTATCGAGTTTTCTTTTTTGTTTTAAATCAATGAACCATCTCAATCGATTTTTTTTTATTTTAGATAGTTAGTTGGTACCGTCACTTGATCAACAATATTTTTTTGAAAGAACCAAAAAGATTTAAATTTAAGTTTTATGAAAAACGTAAAAGGTATTGAAAGATGTAGAAGTTAGGGAAAAAATTGTAATTAACAAGAGCTTCATCAGTAGGTACCTACCATTTCTTTAAGAGAATAATAAAATAAAATAAAAGAAACACTAATGATAGCTACTTTAATTAATTTCTCAGCTGGTAAAGTTTTGGTGAAATTGATGAAGCAAAAACAAACCAATAAAAAAGTATCACTATAAATAAAACATCTTATTTTATTTGTTTAATTTACATTTTATTCCCAAACTGAAAATTCAACAAGCGAAGGAATATCAAGTGTATTGTTTTTCAATAATTGTAGAATATTAATTCCATAAAATATTTCATCTCGTATCTACAGAATGTTTAATCATTTGCACGTGAAAACAGATTATCTGTGTATTAAGAAAAATGTCATCAAACACGAATTAAAATAATATTCATGTTTACTTTTTCGCTGATTGACCGGAAGAAGTAGAATACTTCTTGGAAAAAGAGTACGATATTGCAATGAAACAAATATGTAGTTAATATCTACATACTAAATTCCAAAAAAAAGAGTTAATTGAGTCTATGTTTCGTGATTTTCTTGTCTGTTAATCCTGATCTCGTCCTTTTTCTATGGCAAAACAGCGATAATTTGAATTTCATCATAATTTATCGTATTGTCGAATTTACGATCATCTGTATAAATGCATTAGCTGACATGTGCCCTTTCTATAATATTATCTAAGTCGTAAATTTTAAATTACTTTTATAGGCTGTTTTTATTATAGCGGCGTTTTGCATGCGGAATGCGCGCGCAGTAAAAATGGCGACCGCATCGCTCGTTCCCGCCAATTTTATTATTCTTCTATGCATCGCGCTGTTCGAAATAATTTACAGTTGAAACAAAGCGTTTCGTTCGGAAATGTTCCTTGTTGCTAACCGAATCGTAGAATGTCCAGTACGATTTCGTCGGTGGGTCTTTAGGACGTGTTTTCTTTGAAGTTATTCTGTGGGTTGGTCGCGTTACGTCAGTTATGCAAAAATGTTCTTAGTAAGTAGGTGTCTGTCTACATACAGACGATGACCTGCGCAATACTAATGCAACCAATTACTGCGCAGAGATACGAACATCTCTTTTCTATTTAAATATCGAACAATTTAGGAATAAATCTTTCGTTTTTAATAATCAGTTTTGCATGTATTTTTATTTATGGTTCCGTACTTATATAAATATTTAGATTACCACGGTTTATTTTAAGAAGTAATTGGCTAAACCCTTGATTTCGGAGAAAATTCTGTATAAAGATATATTTGTAATATCTTTTCGATTTACTTAGTTTGTATTTAAAAAGAAATCCACTTGATAATTACATGTTTTATATTAATACATTACTTGATGTTTATTCAATAACAATTTTCGTGATTTATTTAATTTCGTGAAATAGTATTTTAATGATGTTCTTTTCTACAAAGACATTTTTCTATAGATATTCATAAATGTTACCACACTGAAAAAATATGAAAATGGTTGTCGATATCTCTCATTCGCACGGACGCGAAATGATCATGTTGTGTTTTTTCAACGGACGGGCGAACGGTTCGGCCGATAGACAAAAAGCGTTAGACGGAAAGAGACAGACGCACATCTAATGGTTTGTGTCAATGAACTGAATGTGTTCGAACGTCGAACCCGAGTCCATTTTATAAATGTACGCGGCCATTTTTATTTTCGAAAAAAAGAACACCGTCGTAAAAAAAACAAATGTGCATTAAAATGGTACATTACCAGCGCGCGCGCCTATTTCAGTCGCGCATCTAGTATGCGAACTTGTGCAGTTTTCGCGCGCTTTTCGCACGGTTCCTTCTTTGAATTTGAAAACAAAAGAACGAATTATAAAGTAACGGTATTCTAAATACTGCAGGGATGGATGCAAGGTTAAAAATTGATACAAATTAATTAGTTCCTTGTATTTTAGTAAAAATATATTATTCTTAGAAACGTTTTTATTTAATTAATACCTAAGATGTAAATTAATAGATACATGTCTTTGACTTCTTTGGTGGTATAATATATAAAGAAAGATGTAAAACCAAACGCATATAATTATATTCATATTCTTGCTAAATTTTTTCACATCTTACTATTAATTTTGGTATTTAAATCAGTATTTTTTTTATTTAGCCATTTGTTCTTTATTTAGTTTTTTTTATTCTGTAGGTAGTGTAGGAATTTATATTTTAAACAAATAACATAGAATTTCAATACAATTGGTTTGAAATTAGCGAATATCAATAAAATTTCATCTCTATATACCTACTATTTGGAACTATGAAATAAGGCATTTTTTTAATTATTTTAATTTAATAATAATAATCAAATTTATATAGCGTCGTTTTACAATAAAATACCATTCTATGGGCGCTTCTGCTTATTTGTTGAAAGAGAGACAGAAGGATCATTTTAAATATAAAGTTTAAACCTTTTAAAGGTTCTTTTAAACAAGTTAAACTAAATAAGAAATATATATGGGTGGTGGCATAACGGTTAGCACGCTGGGTTAGTAATCCAGTAGTCGCGAGTTCGAATCCTGCTACGACCGATTTCGTTCAGTTCAAGAATTTTAAATTTAGGGAATGTTCTTCTAAAAAATATACCTATATATATATTCAACAATAGATGGCGTTTTTTGTTTAATGACTACAAGAACACATATTGTTAACAAGATGGTATAAGCTGCAATATGTAGGTAAGTATCGTCTATATAGACAGTTCAACTAACCAATGTAAACTAATAATTATCTATTATTAGAACTACACTTTAATATCATTGTCCGTTATACAAATTTAACAGTTATTCCATTGCATTCTACAATGGAAATCAATCGTGATCTTTATTTAAATGTCTATATAAGATCAATAAAATAGCATATAAATGAATCTTTCCCATCGCTCGTGAATACATACCTACACCAAGTGCTTTAAACTAAGCCACTGTTTAGAATTAACACAATGTTTTGTCAACACAATTTCTCCTCTGCTGGGTTCGATTCCCAGCAGATGAGAAATTTATTTAAATTCATTTCTCACGCAAATATTGCTTCTCTGGGCTGGAAACACTGCTTAGTTGGAAGAAATTGCCATACGGCAATAAACTCGCCACTTGCGCAGGGTCCAAGGAAGTGTTCATTTTTTTTTTTTTTAATTCCAAGCTCATCTTTGGTTTGTTTACTTGCTTGTTCCAATGTATATGTTAGATGGGTGGTGGCAGAACGGTTAGCGCACTGTATTAGTAATCCATAGGACGCGAGTTCGAATCCTGCCACGACCGATTTCGTTTACCTATAGCACAAGCACTAATGCTTTAATTAGGGAATGTATGAGGATGTTTATGTAGGAAGGTACTTGTTTCAAAGAAAAAAAATGTTAAAATAATTCATTGACTCCCGACAAAGAAAAACGAATGGGTTGTGGCCAACGCTAAACTCCTCACGAATAAGTCATTCTATAAAGTATTCAAATTTTGTATGGAAAAATTTATGTATTTTTATGAAATGAGATTGTTAATTTTTTTTTATTTAAATATATTATTATGAAAACTTGATAATTCTTCAATGCCATTTTATATAAGTGATGTGCCTTTTTATAAATTTGAAAATAGAAATTTCAAATTTTAAGTTTCCTGAGCTTGGGGTCACTTTGAAATATTTGATAGTTAAAAGAAATGAGAAGCACTATTCAGATATCCTTCAAAATCTAATGGGGTCTAAGTGAGTATCACATATACAAATTTGCAAAAATTGAAAAGAATCAAATGAGTACTTTAGTCAGTAAAATAAACACGCCGTACATAGCACACAGCACGCAGTACACACAGATACATAATATATTGTGATGAAACTTTCAGAATACAATCTGAGCATGATACTAGTTTATAATCTGCAATATAAAAATACCCTTAAAAATTGGGAATCCATCACTCCCCACTATATCCCCTTGGGTTGGTGAGGAGTAAAAAAAATGTTTGCGTATAAAAATATTCGATTAACATTTAAAATTAAGCAACAGTAATTAGTGACATTTTAAACGGGATAATTTTTTTTTATTTCATATTTATAATAAATATTGTTTTGACATCACTTTAGTTATTGTATAGGGGAAAGAGTTAACAAGTGTGGTGTGATGTTCAGCATGTTTTTATGATATATTTTTCTTCAGAATGTTTGTATGTAGGTACTTAATAGTCAAATTAAAAAGATGATTCGGTCCTGTGGAATGACATCGTATGTTATATGATGTGTAGGTACATCATTTAGATAGAAGCAAATAACTACCTTCATAATATTTATTTTTATCTTTAAGGAGCATTGACTTGTTAAATATGGCAAGGAGTGCAATTGCAAAAATGATTGAATCTACTTGAGATAAAATTATCAAAATAATTGTAGGCCTACATGTAAAATTATCGTTATGTACGCATTGAGGCTGGTCAGTATTTTTCGTCTTCATTTAAATAATCGACACGTTATAATACTGATACAGGGTTTGTCAACATATGAAGATGAACAAAGTGTACCTACGATGACTTGTATAGCGAAGAGTTTAGTATTGCCTATTAGCATTATTTTATTGGCATTGTTGTTTTGTGTGTTCTTTATTTATACATACTGTGTGTGGTTTCTTTATTTTTATTGTGTTCCTTTGTTTGCGAATCGTATTGAAATCTTTTGAATGAATTTTAAATGTTCAAATGTTTGTACAAAATTTGTACCTGAGTACCTACATGATAACCTTAAATAGTAATACAAGCACTTGTTTTAGTTTGACTTATAATATTTTAAAAGATCGGTTTCGAGCTTAGAGTTTTTATTTCTACGATATAATGGAGTTATAGTAAGAATTTTCGACGACACTCTTAATAAAAAAAAAAACTTACAATAAATAATTGTTATATTCATTTGATAAATAATATTATCTACCACATGAAACATAGGTATATTTGTTTGTGGTAGATTGGAAAGTCATAAATATTTTTGAACTTATACTCACAGTCATAATATATTCTGTTAGGCCATGACACTTACGGGATAGTTAGAGAAAAACAATCGCCATTCATCTTTTTTTTGCACTCGTGACTTCCTGTATGTATAGGTATGTATGATCTTGTTTTCCATAAATATAAGACATAAACGTATATTGTTAAAAACCAAACTACCTTTGGTCTATAATCAAAATTAACAATGAAATAAACATGTTGTAACTCAATTATATTATAATAAGCGCGCTCCACCGATTAAGAACCTTTTGATTTCGTAATGAATCTAGATACATAATTAACTATACTGGTCCAGTGGCATCAACCGCAGACATAATTAATCATTTAGTTCGAATGTACATTTATATAAACACATAATGTCCTAATTAATACAAATCTGACATTTTGAAAATTTAGAATACACAAAATTTAATTATATATGCGTGTAATGAAACAGTACATATCTACATCAATTTAACAAGCATTGTCATCGAATTTTCTGTGTAAATTTTATTCCGCCCTGGACATGATAATATTGATCGGCCATTTGCAAATATACCAACATATAAGAAAATAATGTAAAAATAATGGAAATATCAAACACATTCGTAATTATATTGCTATTTTTTTTTCAAATTTAAGGATTTATGAAAAATAAAAATAATCTCTACATCATAAGCAGATGCGATGCAAAAAATATTTTTATTCAATAATGATATAGTTAAAAACCTTTTTTTTATTTATTTTTAAGATGCTATAATAGGCTATAATATTTTTTCAATACTATTCCTGTAAAATTAGATTAATTAAAACACTTTTTTTATTTTTTTATAGAAAGTAACTAAAATACTACAGGTCCAATGAAATATATTTTTACTTCAATCGAAAGAGAATATAAAATTATACCGGTAGAGTTTGTTTACTATTTTGATTACTGTTCAAGAAAACCTCTAAATTTTACCTTATCTTCACGAAAAAATGTTGTACATTACAGATTGGTGATATACATATTTTTTCGTGTTTCATATCTACATTATAAGGTTATTAATTTAGTGTGCAGTTTTGTGTAGGTACATCTTTTGGCCAAAATCATTATTCGTACTATGGGGTAAGTGGTATAATGATTAACCAGTGCAATAGTTAAAAAAATAGCTGTTATCAATTTTTATAAATTCTTCACGAATCCTTCACAACATTGAAAGAATATCTTAAGAGGGCGACTGCTGCCAACGTACCTATTTTTTCAATTTGATATACCATCATTATTACTAAACGAAACATTTTGAAAAAAAAAACCTAGTTAGTTTGGATATTAATAAATAGAAATATACCTTAACTTTTTGATTATGGTCTGTATATATTCTTGTAAGAAAATAATAAGCATACCCCGATTTTAGACATTTATCTTAAATTTCTAAAAAAATATAAGGTAGAGAGTAATATTTTTTTTTATAAATTAAAGAACAACAAAATACTTGGAAAAATATGATATGACGTTGCATTAATGCATCAGGTTAAGTAAATAAACCAAAAAAACTTTTATTACGCAATGGCGCTGAATGGAAAATAAATGTTTTTTAGGTTTATTTAGTAAACCTGAAGCATTAATGCAACGTCACATCATATTTTTCTATATATTTTTGTCTTCTTTAATTTAAAAAAATATATATTACTCTACGCCTTATAGTTTATTAAAAATATAAGATAAACGTTGAATATCGGGGTATGCCATTATTTTTCTACAAAAGTTTATACAGGACATTTTAAAAAAATAAGGTACATTTTTGTTTAATTATACCCAAACTATCAAAATTATTTTTTTCAAAACGATTTGTAAAGAAATAAAGATGGTATGTCAAATTGAAAAATAGGTACGTTGGCAGCAGTCCCCCCCTTAAATCACATGTGAATTTTTATTAGTTCGTTAGGATTATTAAGCGGTTGGGTCATCAAGTTTTTGCAATATTTTTGTTTCTATATTAATGAAAATGTATGTTCGTTAATATGATGCCTAGACTAAGATTTATATAGTTAGTTTTAATTAGTTTGTATAATACACGAGAAATACTTTTTCAAGATGGCTTTTACATCAATATGTATTAATCTTTATTTTATCTGTAAATATTGTGTATTTAGTATTGTTATTTTTAAATAAAAATAATGTATGCACAAATATTTTGATCTTGGTGTGAGTCACTCACGCAAACGGCGTAGTACAAATCATTGTATTTAATTTTTAATTATTTTTAACAAAATATAGGAATGTACTACAAGAATCGTATTGCTGTTTGACTATGTCAAAATCTTTCATACTAATGAATATTTATGTCTATACTTTCCTCTAAATGTATTGATGTACATACATACATACCATCACGCCATGTCCCTTACGGGGTAAGCAGAGAGAACCGAGCGCCATACTTCTCTATTTTTGCACACATTTCTGGCTTCCTTTACATCCATGCATCGTCTCATACATGCTCGTCGATTGTTCAAACTTTTTATGTTTTCTTCTTTCAAAATATCATTCACATGGTCATGCCATCCCTTTCTGGGGCGACCTCTGCTATTCACTCCATCTCTAGTCAGTCGTTCATCGTTCATTCTTTCTATATGTCCAAACCACCTTAAAGCATTTACTTTCATTTTACATATAATATCCTTCTTTAACTTGCATTCTCTCCTTATGTCCACATTTTTTATTCTATCATATATCGTTCTATTACATACTCTTCTTAGTGATCTCATTTCTACAGCATTTATTCTACTTTCATGTGTTCTTTGCCAGGTCCATGTTTCACTAGCATACGTCAAAGTAGGCACCACAATTGCATTGTGTACTGCAATTTTGGCTTCCTTTGAGATGCTTGGATCGGCCATTACTGGTCTAAGTGCTCCGTTTATTCTATTCCCTGCCATAACTCTTCTTTCAATACCTTTATCGGGTCTTCCATTCCGTTCAAACATACTCCCCAAATATAAATATTCCTCAACTTGTTCTAGCCATTCGTTCTCTACTTTTATCATACATGCAGTTATACTTTCAGTCTTTTCAAATACCAATATCTTAGATTTACTAACATTCATTCTCAGTCCATTTTGCAGGCATCCTTCATACACTTTATTCACTAAATACTGCAGCTCATCCGCACATTCAGCAATCACCACTTTGTCCAAATCACGTACATTTACAGTACTTAGTTTCAGACCTTTATTTTCATGTATTGATGTGATTGTGAAATATTCCACCTCGGTACAGGCAAAGCCTAGTGAGGTGGATGTATAATAATATGTAAATATTGTATATAAATGTATTGATGTGATTGTGAAATATTCCACCTCGGTACAGGCAAAGCCTAGTGAGGTGGATATATAATAATATGTAAATATTGTATATAAATGTATTGATGTGATTGTGAAATATTCCACCTCGGTACAGGCAAAGCCTAGTGAGGTGGATATATAATAATATGTAAATATTGTATATAAATGTATTGATGTGATTGTGAAATATTCCACCTCGGTACAGGCAAAGCCTAGTGAGGTGGATATATAATAATATGTAAATATTGTATATAAATGTATTGATGTGATTGTGAAATATTCCACCTCGGTACAGGCAAAGCCTAGTGAGGTGGATATATAATAATATGTAAATATTGTATATAAATGTATTGATGTGATTGTGAAATATTCCACCTCGGTACAGGCAAAGCCTAGTGAGGTGGATATATAATAATATGTAAATATTGTATATAAATGTATTGATGTGATTGTGAAATATTCCACCTCGGTACAGGCAAAGCCTAGTGAGGTGGATATATAATAATATGTAAATATTGTATATAAATGTATTGATGTGATTGTGAAATATTCCACCTCGGTACAGGCAAAGCCTAGTGAGGTGGATATATAATAATATGTAAATATTGTATATAAATGTATTAATGTGATTGTGAAATATTCCACCTCGGTACAGGCAAAGCCTAGTGAGGTGGATATATAATAATATGTAAATATTGTATATAAATGTATTGATGTGATTGTGAAATATTCCACCTCGGTACAGGCAAAGCCTAGTGAGGTGGATATATAATAATATGTAAATATTGTATATAAATGTATTGATGTGATTGTGAAATATTCCACCTCGGTACAGGCAAAGCCTAGTGAGGTGGATATATAATAATATGTAAATATTGTATATAAATGTATTGATGTGATTGTGAAATATTCCACCTCGGTACAGGCAAAGCCTAGTGAGGTGGATATATAATAATATGTAAATATTGTATATAAATGTATTGATGTGATTGTGAAATATTCCACCTCGGTACAGGCAAAGCCTAGTGAGGTGGATATATAATAATATGTAAATATTGTATATAAATGTATTGATGTGATTGTGAAATATTCCACCTCGGTACAGGCAAAGCCTAGTGAGGTGGATATATAATAATATGTAAATATTGTATATAAATGTATTGATGTGATTGTGAAATATTCCACCTCGGTACAGGCAAAGCCTAGTGAGGTGGATATATAATAATATGTAAATATTGTATATAAATGTATTGATGTGATTGTGAAATATTCCACCTCGGTACAGGCAAAGCCTAGTGAGGTGGATATATAATAATATGTAAATATTGTATATAAATGTATTGATGTGATTGTGAAATATTCCACCTCGGTACAGGCAAAGCCTAGTGAGGTGGATATATAATAATATGTAAATATTGTATATAAATGTATTGATGTGATTGTGAAATATTCCACCTCGGTACAGGCAAAGCCTAGTGAGGTGGATATATAATAATATGTAAATATTGTATATAAATGTATTGATGTGATTGTGAAATATTCCACCTCGGTACAGGCAAAGCCTAGTGAGGTGGATATATAATAATATGTAAATATTGTATATAAATGTATTGATGTGATTGTGAAATATTCCACCTCGGTACAGGCAAAGCCTAGTGAGGTGGATATATAATAATATGTAAATATTGTATATAAATGTATTGATGTGATTGTGAAATATTCCACCTCGGTACAGGCAAAGCCTAGTGAGGTGGATATATAATAATATGTAAATATTGTATATAAATGTATTGATGTGATTGTGAAATATTCCACCTCGGTACAGGCAAAGCCTAGTGAGGTGGATATATAATAATATGTAAATATTGTATATAAATGTATTGATGTGATTGTGAAATATTCCACCTCGGTACAGGCAAAGCCTAGTGAGGTGGATATATAATAATATGTAAATATTGTATATAAATGTATTGATGTGATTGTGAAATATTCCACCTCGGTACAGGCAAAGCCTAGTGAGGTGGATATATAATAATATGTAAATATTGTATATAAATGTATTGATGTGATTGTGAAATATTCCACCTCGGTACAGGCAAAGCCTAGTGAGGTGGATATATAATAATATGTAAATATTGTATATAAATGTATTAATGTGATTGTGAAATATTCCACCTCGGTACAGGCAAAGCCTAGTGAGGTGGATATATAATAATATGTAAATATTGTATATAAATGTATTGATGTGATTGTGAAATATTCCACCTCGGTACAGGCAAAGCCTAGTGAGGTGGATATATAATAATATGTAAATATTGTATATAAATGTATTGATGTGATTGTGAAATATTCCACCTCGGTACAGGCAAAGCCTAGTGAGGTGGATATATAATAATATGTAAATATTGTATATAAATGTATTGATGTGATTGTGAAATATTCCACCTCGGTACAGGCAAAGCCTAGTGAGGTGGATATATAATAATATGTAAATATTGTATATAAATGTATTGATGTGATTGTGAAATATTCCACCTCGGTACAGGCAAAGCCTAGTGAGGTGGATATATAATAATATGTAAATATTGTATATAAATGTATTGATGTGATTGTGAAATATTCCACCTCGGTACAGGCAAAGCCTAGTGAGGTGGATATATAATAATATGTAAATATTGTATATAAATGTATTGATGTGATTGTGAAATATTCCACCTCGGTACAAGCAAAGCCTAGTGAGGTGGATATATAATAATATGTAAATATTGTATATAAATGTATTGATGTGATTGTGAAATATTCCACCTCGGTACAGGCAAAGCCTAGTGAGGTGGATATATAATAATATGTAAATATTGTATATAAATGTATTGATGTGATTGTGAAATATTCCACCTCGGTACAGGCAAAGCCTAGTGAGGTGGAAATATAATAATATGTAAATATTGTATATAAATGTATTGATGTGATTGTGAAATATTCCACCTCGGTACAGGCAAAGCCTAGTGAGGTGGATATATAATAATATGTAAATATTGTATGTAAATGTATTGATGTGATTGTGAAATATTCCACCTCGGTACAGGCAAAGCCTAGTGAGGTGGAAATATAATAATATGTAAATATTGTATATAAATGTATTGATGTGATTGTGAAATATTCCACCTCGGTACAGGCAAAGCCTAGTGAGGTGGATATATAATAATATGTAAATATTGTATATAAATGTATTGATGTGATTGTGAAATATTCCACCTCGGTACAGGCAAAGCCTAGTGAGGTGGATATATAATAATATGTAAATATTGTATATAAATGTATTGATGTGATTGTGAAATATTCCACCTCGGTACAGGCAAAGCCTAGTGAGGTGGATATATAATAATATGTAAATATTGTATATAAATGTATTGATGTGATTGTGAAATATTCCACCTCGGTACAGGCAAAGCCTAGTGAGGTGGATATATAATAATATGTAAATATTGTATATAAATGTATTGATGTGATTGTGAAATATTCCACCTCGGTACAGGCAAAGCCTAGTGAGGTGGATATATAATAATATGTAAATATTGTATATAAATGTATTGATGTGATTGTGAAATATTCCACCTCGGTACAGGCAAAGCCTAGTGAGGTGGATATATAATAATATGTAAATATTGTATATAAATGTATTGATGTGATTGTGAAATATTTCACCTCGGTATAGGCAAAGCCTAGTGAGGTGGATATATAATAAAATGTAAAAAATGATATTGTTATTTTTTATAAATAAATAAATAAAATAAATAAATATGTCGATGACTAACCGGACATAATATATTGTATGTCCATTATTGTTTTGAGAAAACTCAAGAGAATGTTCACAATGTTAGTACATTTGCTTGTATTATTCATTTTTAAATTGGCTATATCTTTTTCTGTGTTGTATATTGACATACCTACTATATTTTCACAGATCAAAGATAAAGTCAAGCTCTACAAGCATGTTTATCATAACTCAATTTCATCGAAAAGTGGACATATACAATATAATATGCCCGATTAGCCATCAATGTATCCAATTTTGTGTCTGTATAGATTACATATGCACGTGATATTTTTGTGTGTACATTGAGTGTGTGCATATAGTGGTGCATTTGTTCCCCCACAATCAAATTTTGTCTCCATAGACCGCCCCCTTTCCTCCCCACTACCACCCGCTACTGTGCCGTCACCCCATCAACTACCAATGATTCAAAATGGCCGCCAATCTCTAATGATTCGATGATTTGAGGGGGAGGTAGTTAGTATAATGTATACTATGAGTGGGATATGAATCGATGATTGGAGTACTGAAAATCGACTACACATTTAATATCAGCCATAAAAACTATAATATAGTCTCAACCATATAATTTAATGATTTAATTTTTTTTTACCGTTTTGTCACCATCTAAACTATCTGGTTGAGAGGATGTATAATGTATAGGGACTTCTGTGCCAGCGGCCTGGGTTTGATTTGCACCAGGGAAGGAATTTTAAATAATATTATTTCTCACGTTGCAACATCCTTTTATGGGTGAAAAGCCTTAAGAGAAAAAAAAAAAAAAAATTATTTCTCACGCAATTGCTGCTTTTTGTCATTTTGAATTGTCATTTTGAAAATATAGAAGTGTTCATCGATACATACCTAGGAAAATATTGCATTTTAATAAAATCGAATTATTGTCTATGAAGAGCTATTTATATCTTACATAACATGACGATTGTTTGAGCCGATTAGGCCCTTATGAACGGATGTGAGGGCCTAATCAGCCGAAACGATTGCCCAGTGAAAATTAAATAAATCTTTGAATAACATAAATAAATGTATTTGAGTGAGACCAGTGGAGGTCCTAGCAGGAGGCTTTTTTTCTGATGTTAAGACTCAAAAGGATGCTTTGTGTGATATTGGACTCAAGAAGAGGCTTTATCGGATATTGGACTCAAGAATATGCTTTGTCTGATATTGGACTCAAGAAGAAAATTTGCTAGATATTGGACTCAAGAAGAAGCTTTGTCTGATATTGGACTGATGAAAGAGCTTTGTCTGATAGTAGATTTAAAAAGAGACTTTGTCTGATATTGGACTCAAGAAGAAGCTTTGTCTGATATTGGATTTAAGAAGAAGCTTTGTCTGATATTGGATTTAAGAATTGGCTTTTTCTGATATTGGACTCAAGAAGAGGCTTTGGTTGATATTGGACTCAAGAAGGAGCTTTGTCTGATATGGATTTAAAAAGAGACTTTGTCTGATATTGGACTCAAGAAGATGCAAAGTAAATAACATAAATCGGTGATTTGAAAAATGACACAATAAAAAATATAAAATGAGAAATTTCCCACAAAGAAATTTCAATGCGGAGCTAAAAATAGAAATCATAGATATATTATTTCCTTCTCTGGAGCAGTTTTAAAAGTATGCAGCAGGTATTTTGTTATAGTTACTTGATGTAATTATTTTTCTGTTTTCAACTTTAATTCATTTAATTCCTGTAAAAATCTCTTTCTAATTGAAAACGTGCGGACTCTTCCACCGACTTTCTCAAACATTTACTGTCCACCCATCCCTCCCCACCCCTTCTTGCTCAACACCTTCCCTCCACCCACTACCCATTCACTCGACTAAACTTGTTACATCTTACAAGGCATTTTGACTTTCAAAGTTACGTTGAAGAATCACGATGAATCCATTTTTTTTATTAAATTAAATTTGTAAGAAAACTGTTACGAAAGTTTTAAAACATATACATAAAAAATGACAAAATACGTTTTTTTATCACTATAAAAAAATTTTTTTACTCCTCACTAACCCAAAGGGATATAGTGGGGAGTTATGTTTTCGCAATTTTTAAGGGTATTTTTCATACAAAATTTGAATACTTTATAGAATGACTTGTTAGTGAGGAGTTTAGTGTTGGCCACAACCCACTCGTTTTTCTTTGCTTTCCATGTCATAAACACAAATTTATCATTTTTGAATTATTAATTAGCTATAAACCACTTGTTTTTGCTTCCGAAACATGTCGCGAAGTGACTCAAAAAACAAGTGGTTTATAGCTAATTAATAATTCAAAAATGGTTTATATTAACTACCACAAAATATCCGCCGAATCATTAAACAAATTTATCATTTTACACTAGTAACAATCAATAGTTATTTCATCTCACAAGTACACCATCAAAAGTAATTAATAACTATTGCCTTTTTTTAAATTTAACATTGTAATAATATTTGGTACGCTCGCTGTTCCCATTCTAAGTATTTGGCTTCAACTCGAAGAATTCTCCGACTTTTTCCATTCCTCCGAGTATTTTTTTAAACTTTAGCTTCACTTCGGACGTTTAACTAGGCGTTCGAGCACCACTTAGCCAAATGATTCTCAATCGCAGGTGTTGGGGCAGAAGCGATCAATCAACCGGGACACTCGCAAACCAAAATGGCTCCATGGGATGCGTTCGCAAAGTTTATTTTTCCAAGACAAATTTTATCTGATTTCCTCGAATACTTCTTTCCATAGAATTTCAAGAGCTCTTTCTCTCTCTTTCTTTATCCTATTAATAATAATTATAGGCAGATGTGTTTTTTTAACATTTTTATTACATTTTTGTTTGCCTTAGATTTTATTTCAAATGGAAAAAACAGTTAATGTCAAGCTAACTATCCACCTAGGAAATATTAAATTATTATTGAAGGTATATTTTTTTATTGTGTCCATCGATTTCAACGCCTTTTCAATAATTAATGTGTAAATGTATTTCTTAAGCATTATATTTGCTGTGAGGTACCGGCTTGGAATGGTGCTTCCACTCTTTTCTATCATCATCGTTTTAATGTGTCCCGTGAGAACTGGGTAGTCGAAAATACAACAGGCGAAATTAATAACATCTTACATTAGTTCAGCAATGAGATTCACCAACCATTCTGAATGTTGACTTTCTAAGGTGATATTGAGGTTAGTGTGTGGGAAGGAATCACACATGTGTCGTTATTCCTTTTATAAGATGATGCACACCCGCACACCTGTCGCTGGTCACCTCGCGTTGTGGGATATGCCGTGATGGTGTGTATGATATAAATTAAAAAATATTGTTAATTTAAAAAAATCTCAGTGCAAATAAAAAGCCTGAATAAAAATATCAGGAAAGATATAAAGTAACGCTTTGAGATAATTTATTTTTAACAATATATTTGTTTATTGCTTAAATCTTCTGTTAATTTTTCAATTTATTTTTTAAATTTATTTAATATATTATTTTTAAATTTATTTTTCGTATGCCTTTTTTCTACAACTAGTGTTTCGAGCCTATAGAATCTAAAATTGTGCTCGACATACATTTTCATATCCTTTATTTTCTGCGATAAATGGTAGTGACTATTTATCAAATATTGTACCTATCCGTAGTGACTTTAAATATTTGCAGTGGTTAATTAAATTTTCATATCCTCTCCAACAAAAAAAAACAAGTAGGTACTTACGCAAAAAAAACGACAAATGAAATAAATTGAAAAATGTTATAAATGGAGTGAGAAAGTTAACGTTTACAGTTTGCCCCCCTCTTCTCTGGGAAAGTTTAAACCAAAAGATTCTTGCAAATTAAAAACTCTCATTTGAAATGTTGCCAATTCCAAGAAAAATAATTTTCTCCAATTCTCTCCTACCCTCCCTCCTTTTCTCTCTCTCCTCTCTCCGTCTCTCTTCACTAACCTCTCAGAATTTTTATCTCCAGTTGAAACTTTTAAAAAGAGATAAAACCGCCTCCCGACTCGCACTTCGCCTCCGCTCTTTCTGACTCTTCTTTTTCTTACCATTTTTTTTATCTTTTTTACCCCAGTTCCACATCATCCCCCATTTACCCCTTAGCGAGAAAAATCGTCATCTGTATTCAAAATGCGCTATCTATTCAAAAAGAATTAAAATATTTTTTATACATACCTACTGCAATACACACTAATAATATTTTAAAAATGGCTTGTCTACAAATACAATATTGACCACTGTGACTCGGTAGTAATTCGTTTAACTTTTGTGGCGATGTCTTCTTACGATTCCGAACAGAGGAGAACGAACGGGTCACAAGAACGTCCGTTCTCTATTTTAGGTGAATTAGTTTGGAAATTAGTAGAAAAGGAAGATTTTTTTATCATAATAATATTTTTGTTTTTGTAAAAAAAATCTTCCAAATTAAGATTTTAAAATGGTTTACATTCACACACAACACAAACATTTATATATATAATTCGGCTGGGTTACTCATATAGTTGATTAAGATTAGATTCAGACATTAGGAATCTATTAGATTAAGATTATTTAATTAATTGTATTAATTGCTACACAAAAATAATGATAAAAAACTTTGATATTAACGAATTTTTAAGATTGAATGTAGATTAAGATCAGATTCTGCTCGAGTACTGATTTATACATTTTTAAGATTAAGATAAGATAATAACATATTCAGATCATTTCATGACTAGCCTTGCAGTTTAAATTCAAGATTGAGTAAATATTAATGAAACTACGAAAAAAAAAAATTGTTAAAATTATGTTCGAATCTCACCTCGATCGATTTGTATCCCGTATAGCAAAAGCATTTTCTTACATAAGGCATTTGTATTCACTGATTATACGGATGTACAAAAAATGCACGTTAAATTGCCTTCTAATGTATGAAACACGAAAAAATATTGTATATCATCCAATATGTGATATACCTACAACATTTTTTTGTGATGAAAAGGTAAAATTTAGAGTTTTTTTTAAATATCAAGAAAAGTAATTAAAATAATATATTTATAAAAAACTCAGCCGATAGATTTTCATATTCTCTTTCGATTGAAATAAAAATCTACTTCATAGGCCCTGCAGTTTTTTAGTTACTTACAGTAAAAAAAATAGAAAAGGGTTTTACTTTAACTAATTTTAAAAGAAGACGAGACTGGTGTGTGGGTATACACATATGTGTTGTGCTCCCTTTTATAAGGCAATGCACACCCGCACACCTTTCGCTGGTTACCCCACATTGTGGGATATGCCGTGATGGTATGAATGAATGAATGAATTTTAAAAGAAAAATATTAAACAAATTGAAATTTCAAAAAACCCATGCAATAGAGTAAAGATGAAAATTCAAACTGTTTTTTATTTGATAGACGTATATTTTGAGGGTACTGGGGAAATTATTTTCAAAATATACTATATAGCCTACTGTAGCCTTTTCAGGGGCAGTATTAACTTGATCAAAGGCCTTAAAAAAACAATATTTTAATATTTGTGTAGATGGCGTATTTTGAATCAGACATTAAATTTATCCTTGCACGATTATTTTTACTTTATTTTATTCCATTCCTTCTGCTATCTGGGGGTTGGAGAGGGGATGTTGGGGTAGAGCGGACGGCGCGGGGTAAGGTGGTCGGTTTTCTCTCTACGTGATTTTTACGCGGTTTTATTTGCAAAAGTAAATACTTGGCGAGGGTAAGTAGAAGAAAAAGTTCAACCCTCACCATATCTCAGAGCAAACCCCACCCGATGCTTCTTGTGTTTCAAAGTTGTAAAATGAACGAGACTACTTTGGGTTTTTTACTTAATTTTAAGTGAAAAACGCTCGTCTCCTTTTGTAACCACCCTACCCTTTTAAACTCATATGAAAGTCAAATTTAATTTATACTTTTGTTTTGATTTAGAGGTTTCTTCGTTTTATTTAAGATTTTTTTACTCAAATGATTTACCAATCTGTGTATTTTTTTATAATCTAACTAAATTTAATTTGAAAAATGTTTAGGATCTAAACATTATTTATTTGTTATTTTTACTAAAGCACATATACATGTACATTAGATATAATATGTATTTCAGGAAAAAAATAATTAAAACTAACAATTGAAGTAATATTAAAGTAAAAGTTTTTTTTTCAATATTATTGTTGAATTCGTGATTTTTTCAGTACATGTTTTAAATTATGCTAGCTATTTAAAAACGGAACAATATTTTTGTTTTAAATGCCAATTTTCGAAATGAACCATTTACCATAGTAAAATAAACATTCATAGAAAAACTACGATGCTGGTGAACGGAATTTGTTATGGCAAAAATATAATATAAAAACATTGTCTATAATATGAAGTTTCATTGTAAGTTTTAATTTAAAATTAAGGCAATGCTATTCAATGATGGCTACAAAATAGCGATAAATTGAGTTTAAACATAGGAGAGTGAGGCGTTCAGCTCACACAACCTAACCCATCTAAAGAACAACATGTTGTTGTAAATCGACACTAAGATTTGTTTAATTTAAAAACCATAATTCTGTACAAAAAACAAATAAAAATATGAAAGGATGTGGGCAATAAAATAATAGGTATTTTTTGATTTATTGCCAATCGATAAATTTTATTATTCTTTATTCAAAATTACAACTTTTATTGATGTGTACATTCGCCGACAGATGGTGTCGTTGAGATAGTTGTTACCTTCGTAAAGGAAGGCGTTAATTAATATGTAATTAATTTATTGTATGTGGTTGTTATTTTTTAATTATTCAATTACATGCCTTCTTGATAATTCGTTTAATTTATTATTAGTCGTAATACAAATAAAATGCTACTTAATTCGATTTGTATTTTTTTTATAATGCAGGAATTAGATATACCTATAGATAAATTTAATGCAATAAATAATTAAAGAAATAGAAACGTGTGGAAGAGGTGAAAAACGTGGAGGCTAAGAAAGACGAAGAATAAATAATTCTTACGTCCTTCCTTTTCTAATAGGTAATTGTTGTTAATTGAAGTCTTATTTTTTTCAAAGAACTATTGTAGCGAATTCATTCGAGTTTCTACGTTTGTCGGTTGAAAGAGATTGCCTTAGTAAACCGGCCTTTTTACACTTGTATGCTTATAAAATGAATTGAACAAATAGTTTTCTTTCTATTAAGTTTAATTGATTATCGACGCGTTTCGTGCAAGACACATCGTCAGAATAATAAATACTTTACAATAATGATACTAGTGGTTATGTACAAAATTACATGTCAGGTGTATAAAACTGTTGGTTTTTGAACGATTAAAAATTAAGTTATATAATGCAAATGAATCTATACAAATCTCTGTGAAATACATTGGTTTTAACCACACTTATGTCAGGTGTATAAATAAAATTCAATATTATTAATCTTCCGAATTTTATTGCTGTCGTTTCTTTTGTTACAGACCTAATAGACTCAACTACATTCATTTGATTTGTTTTGAGTATTCAGAATTAGGTATAAAATTTGCCAAACCAATTTTAAATTATTTTATTTGAATGATAAATATGAAAAGATATTAAAAAAAATAATAAAATACATGACATGTACAATGTACATAGATCGACTTATCACTTATCCAAAGAGTAATTTATGAATCGATCGAAAAAAAAATATTCTCCAAATTACCGAGTCTACTATGTATGTAGGTACCTTTATGCAGTTGTAATTCGTCAAGTACAATGTATGCAAAGCGTATGTTCCCGGGTTCGAAGATCTATCCCTATATAAGTACATAGCAGATGGTGTGCGGGGAGATGCCTTGTGTAGTTGGCATCCAATACCGGACATCCGGTCAAATATACAAATAACATTTATTACAATCACCTCTTCGGGAGGTCAGGTGAGAAGGATTAACCCTTTCACTGCTTCGGGCTTGTTAAAGAACTCTCTTCCAATCCTTATTGAGCGCCACCATTTGTGAAGAATCATTTGTTTCTTGGGGTAAAATGGCATTTCAATTTACAATAGATATTTACATGTCTAAGCTATTAATAATTTTTTGAATTGATCATGTAAAGCTGTCTTGTAAGATTTCTTTATTTGTAAGATTTCATGTAAGATTTCTTTATTTAATAAAAATTAGATTCATATTTATTTTTAATAAAAATAATTACAGATTTATTCATCCTCGTTGATAGGATCAATATAGTATAGCCCTATATGCTTTCTTTATTCTTAGTCACTAATATCATGATTTTATTATTTAAAATCAAATATTTTTTATCTTTTATGACGCAAATTTTATGATAGAAGACAAATTTAAATAATTTGTTATAAACGCTAAAAATTATTTAACTGGATTTGATGTTTTCTAGAGAACTAGAAAAAATTATTTTCTCCTTTTTAATAAGTTTAATATAAGCGTAATATTTTTTTAGATAGGTGTGTAGGTAGGTACTTATTTTATTTTCTACTTTTCAGTCTTTATGATTTTATTTTTGTTTTTTTTTTTCCAGCAAGTATTGTCAACAGAAACACGTTTGCAGGTACCTATTAGGTACGAAAAATAAGCAAAATCGAACTGTGTGAAGTGTTTTAAAATTCGATTACAATATTTGACCTATACGACACAGCAAGCGTTGTAAAAAATATAAATCGATTTGACTGTACCAATCGATGTTTCTCAATCAAAACTCACTCTCAACATGAAACCCGTTGAAATTTTATATAAAAAATATGTGTAATAAATGTTATATTACAATATTACTTCATAGTGGTGTAGATGTAATTCATTTCCTTGTATTATGTGAGTTCATCGATCGGGGGTTCAAAACGTTAAAAAATGATATCGATAAACAAATTACTTATTGCAATCAGAAGACGATAAATTTCAAGTAATTTAAATTTAATTCGCGCACGATAAAAATGTGTGTTGCGCTTATTACGTAACTAATTTGAATATTAAACACATGTGGATATATAGGGGATATGTTACGGTAGGGCCATCTAGTGATGGACAATGTCAGTCTTAAGGAAACGGAAGACTAATAATACAAATAGGCTATAAAAAAACTCAACTATTATTTTCAATCAATCATCAATATAATTGAGGAAAATACAATATTAACAACATTTGTAACTATGCCGTATTGTGTTTGCGATGCTCTTTTGAGTAACACATAAAAATATCCGATATGATTTGGCAACCATGTGATTCATATTAATTACACCAATATAGTTAACTAGTCTCTTTCTATGGTTCTGTAATAAAAATCGCGTCAGAGATTGGATTTATGACAGGTAATATGGCGGATATTAGGACCTGGTTGATCTGTTTTGTGTGAGCCCAGTTGAGGTAATGATTGTGAGTGCATAAAGTTGAGATTGTGTACCTATTTAGTGTGGAACGGGAACAATCACCTGGTTCATAATTGCATATTATAATTGTCAATAAAAATTGTAAACTGCTAGCCCTAGAACAGGATTTCCTAGTTGGGCAGCAGTAATCTACTTATTGTTCATAAATATGGTGTGGTAAAAGGTAAATAAATAAATATTACCTAAGTTATTTTCTCCTAAAATCTATACTTATGTAGAAACCTAATATTTTTTTATGAAATGAGCTAGAAGACGTTATATTTTGACATAAGCAATTTCAAAATTTTTCTGAATGTACTTCAAATGAGTCTTTACATAAATTGTATTAACATTACATGTAGTTTTTTTTCTGAAATTAATTTATCTTAAGTGTATTTAATTTTGTTTTACATATTACAAAGTTCCTGTTAACTGCTCGAAAAGCATAATATCAAAAAACGATCTAATACCAATATTAAAGACTGCTTTCTCGAGCTTCTTGACCGTATGGCATTCGTAAATTCACGAAAGTAGGTACCAGTTTTCTTTTAGGTACGCAAGGTGTTTATATAAGTATGTACTGTACACCTACATATTTTTTTTAACAATCGGAATAACAGATTGTTCATATAAAAGATAAGTCTAAATGTGGAGAGGTAAAGAGGATGTATAAATTGATCAGTAGGTACCAATGAATTGATAACGTTGTTTGAAGTTTTATTTTTCAATTTAATAGTGAATTTGTTTCTGGTCAAATTGAATAGGTAATCGAATCAATCGTCAGAGTTTCTAGGCTCCATTATCATATTCAGGGGTTTCGAAAAGCACTACATTGCTAGGGCTGAGATTGTCCCTGAAGATCGTAAGCCTCAACAGAGAAGATGACACTTTAATATATAAATCGATATATTTGGGTTTCTAGTTGCATTGAATTCCTGCTGCAGTGTTATAACTAACTTACCCACTATGAAGGTGGTCAAATAGTTACAAATTTATGTCAATAACATTACAGTGAAACATAAAACTTTATTATTTTATAAAACATTAAAAACCATAATGAACTATTAGGCTCCCATGAATTTAAATTTTATGTCGGAGATTTAACTAAAGTTTTATATGTAGTGCTTTTTAATAAATATAATGAACTATTACTTATGATTTTCTTATATTATATTTTTAATTATTATTGGAAGATTAATAATTTTATTTTTTTATATATCCAATTTAACAAGAAATAAATTTATTATTTTAAATTAAAAAAAAAACCCTGAATAGAAAATCATCTATTGAAGAGATTTTTTTAATAAGATGACATATATAAAATTTAATGATCTTAGAGATTGGATTAAGAAATATTTTATTATTCATTCTGAAGTTAGGGAGTTAGCAGTATTTAGTATCAATGGAATGAAGGAGAATCATGTAGGTAATTGTGAGTTAACTCACGATGAAGATATTTGCACCAAAAGTATTGAATTTCCAATAAAACTGTACCTATGTATTGGATTTTGGATATGTGAAGGTACAACTTGTATCATGAGATGGTTGACATTCTTGTAAACCTTTACTGTAGATCAAGAAAAAATACGCTTGCTTAAATAATATAAATTTGATGATTTCAAAATGATTCTAGCATAGAATATTTTTATTGTCACATATACCTACGCATAATTTGGATTTTTTCCTCGTCTACATATATTTTATGTCAAGTTTTCTCAATAGAGACGAAGTTGAAATATTATACGAGAACTGGGAAATCAATCAGATGGCTTTAAAAAAAAGGTATTTTTGTTATTTCATAGATGGCGATGATATTTCAGCTAATTATCAAGCGAAAATGTATTCATGATCAACACACACAAAACTATCAAAAATTTGATAGTGAACTCAATAAAAGGGCATAATTTGTGTTTGTTGCGCGAGCGCATAAAGTGATCACGTAGACAAATCGTGAGCACTGTAGGGTGCCTTGATTTTCCGATCAAAGATATAAAAAAAGTTACAAGACTAATTTTTCTTGACGAAATTAATTAATTGACGAGGATAGAGATCATCCGTACGACAAATATATAAAAAAAACGAGTGGGTTGTGGTCAACGCTAAACTCCTCACTAACAAGTCATTCTATAAATTATTCAAATTTTGTATGTGAAATATTCAGCATTTTCATGAAATGAGTTTGATAAATTGTTTTTTATTTAAATATTTTATTATAAAAACTTGATAACTCTTCAATGCCATTTTATAAAAGTTGTATGCCTTTTTATCAATTTGAAAATAAAAAATTCATATTTTAAATTTCCTGAGCTTGGGGTCACTTTGAAATATTTGATAGTTAAAAAAATTCAGAAGCACTATTCAGATATCCTTCAAAATCTAATGGGATCTAAGCGAGTTGCAAAATTTGAAAAGAATCGAATGAGTACTTTAGTCTATAATCGATAAAGTAAAATGAACACGCCGTACATAGCACACACACACAGATACATTGTGATGAAACTTTCAGAATACAATCTCAGCATGATACTAGTTGATAATCTGCAATAAACAAATACCCTTAAAAATTGCGAAAGCATAACTCTCCACTATATCCCCTTGGGTTAGTGAGGAGTAAAAAATAAAATACATGAAATTTAATAATGTCGGTTATATATTCTAAATTTAAATAGGTATTAATATACCTATGTAGTGTAGGTATGTGTATATGTACCTACATGCAAATTGTTATATATAGGGGAGATAACTATACGATGACCCTTATCAGAGATCAGATATAATTGCAACAATGAAGATGAAAAAATGGACCATTGCAATAGAAATACTATATAGTTTTGTATTATGATTTCAGTACAATCCCTTTGTATGGAAAAAGTATTGTTAATTTTTTGTATCGAATTTACGCATCTATTACCCGCTGTCCGATGCATCAAAGGACTAACGTAAAAATAAATATTTATTTATTAATTTGAAACACCAATTCAAAACTATTTTTTAAATTTAATATAACAATAGGTAGGTACCTACATAATATATTGGAATTGAGATTTTTACACGACGTTTTTATATTTTAGTACGCGCATACAGGAAATTAAACTTATACAATACATATTTTGGTTAAATCTGTTGCGACTCGCGTTAGCGTGTTGCATTATATAATATTGTGTTATCTGTATCATTAAAAAATGCTATGAAGCGTGAAAACAAAGTCAACGTCTATATTAATCTCACTATTTATTTATTGACTTTCCGGCCTTAATCTGTTAATCTGACCCATGGATTTCTAATGTTGGCAGATGGTATTTTAAACCTTGAAAATTTCAGGAAAACCATCCGTTGAACCGGCACCAAATAAAATTCGAAAAGATCAAGCAAATCCAGGACATACGTATAATTTACATGGTAAATTATTTATTAAATTATGCGCATGGTCGTTCAGTTCCGATGATGTTAGGGTTATTATCAATCTTGTCGAAAGTCGAACCCGTGACCCTCTCTCTTGATGCACAACCATAATATATTATTGTTTTCAAAAGCGCCCATTTTTTATTATTATTTTTTTTTTGTATTTTATAAATAAATAATTGTATGTTATTCAAATCGACCGCTGACCTTCCCGACATCTGTCGGCGAGTAGGTAAGTACTCACATTGTAGATACAGTATTTCCAAACGAGTGGTTTGTGAAAAAAAATATTCTACTCGCAAACTAAAAAAATATAATGGGTTCAATTACGAAAACGAACTAAAATTTGAATGAAGAGGAAACTCATTAAAATCAAAAATGTATTCAGAACTGTCACATTAGGCTAAGTATATACATTTTATAAAACAAAATAATTATAATAAATGATGAAAAAGAGGTACATATAATCTATTCATAAAATTCTATGATATTTATTAATTAAAATAATTCATTATATTTTTTTTTTAAATATTTAGGCAAGCGATGTTCTTTTGTCATTTTAATCTTATTAAAGTTTATTTAATTTATTAAATTTTCAAAGTAGCAAAAAAGACACAAAACAATTAAATTTGACATATCATTATTATTTGAGTGCATTTTCAGAATTGAACTCAATATAATGTAGATTTGGAATTTGTTGTACCTTATTCATGTGTTATTATGGCTGTATTTTGGTTTAGTTTTAAATAAAATCAAATATTCTTAATTTTTCACATATTTGGTATGGTAAGTTATGAGTAGGTATCAAAAATATTTTTTTTGTTACAAATATATACGACTTTCTTCAATATTTTTTTTATAATAATGAAAACTTTTCTATTGGAATAAAAGCCATAAATTGTCAAAACAGGAAAAAAAACTACTTTGAGTCCGCATTCTGAATAAAGTCTACATATATCATAATTTAATATTACTATGAGTCAATTGTTGTCCTTTTTGAAATACATAATATATTTTATGTTATAAGTTATACTCAAATCAAACGTTTTTATCGAACAAAACTATTTGAATTCAAATTATTTATAATCAATACTTAAGAAGCAGAATTACCTTGAATAAAATAATATCCTTGATTTTTCAAATAAGTCAGGTTTTTAATATAAAAAAAGATTTTTTCTTTCATGGAGGTTAAGTTTTTTTCATTAAAATAAAATATTTTTAAACTATAATATACTTACTCATTTGGATCACATCGAATCGCAGTGAGCAACTTATATTATGTATAATAATAAGATTTTATTTTAGTTCATGAGTAGGGGGTGCAATATTTCATAAACCATATTATATATTAAAATAAAAATAATTACAAATCAATATACACACAAAAATCAAAAATAATAAAAACACTAATTGTAAAACCGTAAATATCTCTTAAAATCGCTTAAATCTCTTAATAATTGATGCCCATCTTTATTATGTACCTATTTAAAAAATTGAGAATCGCTGTTGTACTACGTGCAAGATGGACCCGGACATACAAGGGGTTAAAATTTCAACGGGCTCGATAAAAAATGACAGATAAAAAGAAAACAATGAGATCGGTCAATGAAGGGTTGATTTTATTATATTAAATTTAACCGCTTCACTCCGTCAAATGGGACCAGAATGCTTCACTATCATTATTGCGCGTGTATGGGAAGGATGTGACGGGTTAAAGCGGGGAGATCAGGTAATAATAATTCAACCATAATGGTCTAGGTTCCGGGACGTAAAAAAATCAAACTGTTATGAACAAGATCGATTTGAAAATTTTATTTAATTTTTATAGATTCTCGGGCAACTAACAGGTATAATGTCAAATATTAATTCAAGTTGGCATTCTGATTACTTGTGATATTTATCGTCTCACTGATCCAGACTGAAAATACAATTGAAAACTGTGTCTCCAACGGAATTCGAACCCGGGACCTATAGCTCAGCAGTCTGATATAGGTACCTATAACCAACTGAGTAACGAAGGCCGACATAAAGAACTGAAGAGTTAGTTTGTAATAATAATACATTTAAATTATAACCATAAAATACTATTAAAAAAATAAACTACTTTATAACATAATTTAAAAAAATCACATAATGTAGTGGAGACAACCACAAACAGTTTAAAATTATACTTTTTTTATAAGAGTAATGCACATTATTTTGACTTAGTGAAAATATACATATAACAAAAAAAAAACAGTTTTAATACTCTCTCGATAGAGTTAAAAACTCGTGTTCGAGATAGGAGTATCGTAATTACATACAGAAGAAAAATTCAACATATTGGATTACGTATTGCTAAAAATATGTCCTTTTTCATGCTATTTTAAATTTATTTTGATCTTTTAATTCTCTTATGGAAATGGGCAGGTCATTGTAAAATAATATTCCCCTATTAATTGTAAATTAGACAGATGAGAGAACATTCAGCCCCCTAGACAACGTGTCATAGAGCTCAAGAAAAGAAACGAGTAAAGATAACTCAATGTATGGAAGGGACAGTTGTCATATGACAGGCAACTGTCACTTCCATACATTGAGTTTTCTTTTCTTGAGTTAAAGGACACGTTGTCTAGGGGGGCTGGTCCGAAGGCGGTAGCGCTCGTATGAATGTGGTTTATGCTGCCTACGATATGAACAGTAAATTGAAAAAAAAATATATATTAATTTCGGAATTCGCAATAAATAAGGATTCGGAGACTATAATTACCAAATTCGTATTTTTTGTTGTTGTAAGTGTTTTATAAAAATATTATGATATATAATAATGAACTTACTGATTATTCATCGAAAACCCTAGATATAGTAGCATGACAGGTTGTTAACATAACCCTTAAGTCCCAAATTTGGGTATATCCGGTGCCCTAAATTATGGTGTTTGAAAATCAAGGATAATGTTGAATATCTCAATGATTTCCTGATAGGCGATGGGCGTGTAATATTATACAAGCTATCCTTCGTTTAGTGAAAGGGTACAAATGCAGTTAAAAATTACATGGATCATGACGGTATACACTGAAAAAAATATTATGACAACCGAACTGGCCACCTGCGTTTTAGCCAAACCTTTGTTATCAGTAATGAAGGTTTATCTATTTATTACTGTACTGTTTGGCCGTGTGCACAAAACATTTGGTTGTAGTCACAATGGTTCGGTTAATTTTAACGTGAAATTTTGCTACTGTTAGCAAAAATTGTTTTTTCAGTTTAAAACAGAAAATCAAATCATGTTAACTACCTATCAACAAAACATTTTTTTTAACTAAACTGTTCATTTTCTTTTTAATCTGAATGAATGATGTGTGTGTGTCACTATTTTTTCACTGTTTTCATTATATTATCTAAACCGGTAGTTATTTTGTTTTTTTTTTATAATGACAAATATTCATTTACTTCTTCTTCTTCATTTACCGAAATAAGTAAAAAACACTGTGAATCTATCGGGAATCAAACCTGAGATACAGCAGTTAATCAGCTTAGGAAATCTATTATATTACAAAGACATTGGTAGGATGAATAGAAACATAAAAACTGTCTTAAAAATCATCCTTATTCTTCATTAGATTGTACTTTCTCAAAAAAGTAATATTATCACAGCATTTTTTGGGAAACAAAACTTTTACTAAAAATTACTTTGAATTATATCATATTGTATTTATAGTCACGAAAGATTCTCAAATGAATGTGGAAATATTAAATGTATAATTTTTCATTTATTTAAAATTAATTAATTCTAAGAGAAACGAAAACGTTTCAACAGTTGCAATAAATAATATATCGTGTGAAATAAAGAATTATCGCGCAGACATGGGGTTAGGGTAGTCAAGAAGATGCAAAAAATAAAGAAATAACAATTGTAATTTATAACCCGAATGTCTATCATATTGTTCCACGGTTTGAAACGGGTTAAGATCGTAAATTAACCCCTTCTGGATTTCCTCTTTTCTTTAATGAAAAGAGCTATTGTTACAATTAAAAATAATAATAATAATCGTCGAAAAGAAAAGAATCTTGTTCCTTATTTTATGGAGGGGAAGTGCTATGCACGAACGGGCACAGACAAAATGTATGAGAATGAGTAATTAGTTATCGAAACAGTTTGTTAATTTTGATTGTGTTAAGTAGGAAGGTAGGCACCTACTAATCAACATTTGTCATGCGTCAGCGAATTGAGACAGCAAAAAAAAAATCTTTTTGTTTTTAAAAATTATGACAATTAGCAGGAGGTGGTTATTTTTGCACGACACCAGCGAAGGGTTAATTATTTCCGATCGAACAAAAGAACTCTTAATTATAAATCAGAATCAATGCTTAAGTTCATTAGTGTGTACTGCGTACCGAGGGTTAATTTATTATTTTAAATCAATGAAATTAGTTATGCTTCACAGTATTTTTCTTAATAAAAATAATAATATAATATCACTGCATGCCATCCTTTTAAAAAAATCGATACATTGTTTTTAAAATTAAGTAATTGTAATTAAATAACTTCGAAATAGTTCACTGATTACTTTGATACAAAACAATTTGATAACCGATCCTAAATAAAAACTTGGATATAAGATGCAGAAAAAAATTAGTTGTGGCAGAGCGGATACACTTTTTATTAGAAATCTACTAGGCCTTAGTTCGAATCCTGCATCGGCCGATTTCTTACAACTTTATCAGGATTTATGTAACTGCATGTACATGTTCCAAGGACATATAATATGGCGATAGATGGATACATAGAAAATTTAATTATTGTATGGGAGTAGGTATGTGACATTTAGTTATTTCTGCATAACAAAAATTAAAATCGATTATATGTATAAAAATATAAGTCACAATTTTAATTTATTTTTCATGCCTGACATTCATTCATACCACACAGCGCTGGCTGATAACCAGCGACAGGTGTGCGTGTTTGCACTATACTATAAAAGTAAAGAAGACACAAGCGTGTGTCCCCACACACCAGTTTCGTCTCAAGTAAAAAGGCGCTAAATTCAGAATGGGTGGTGAATTATGTGAGAGGTCTTTTACCTTGGGTACTTGACTAACCGGTTCTTAAGAGACACCCGAATAATAGAAAATAATGGAAGCACTATTTTAAGCCGGTATCTTACAGCAAATATTTTTTTTTTGTATAAACGAGTCATTGTTTGACCTGGGTAGGAATGAAATGCAATGCTTTAAGAAGAAAGGATTGTACGAAGTATGACGAGAATAATTCCCTTTCATAATGAGAAAATTATTTTGTTCCGAGATAGGGAGGTTCGTATTCTGAGAATAACGTCTAGCAATATTATTATTTTTCTTCAGCTCTGCTTTCAAATATTCCTATTTTATTCTCTTTTTATCTCATATCTTCATATTTTTTTCTTTTATTTCAATAATAAGTTACTTTACTTTATAATTCAATTTAATTAAATAGGAAGTTGTACGTTTTTTTGTACAAAATGCTAAAACAAACGAAGTAATTTTACAATTATATTTATTTATCGGAGTAGAATGGTTAAATAAAAAGACGGGTATTTAAACAATTAAAATAAATATTTGAAAATATGCTTATTTGCAGTCATTAAATGTAATACATGTCCTTATATAAACGTATGATATTGAATTCAAAAAGCGATTAATTTATTTTATATTACATCAAATAAAAAAATATGTCCTTCTTTATAAAAATCCTTTAATTATTATCTTAATAATGATGATATTCATTTATATGAGCAAAGTTTGTTATCAGTTCTAAATATATTCGCGAATACAAAAAATAATATCTATGAATAAAAAAATAATTGTTTTTTTCATAATTCAAAGTAGGTAACTCGATGTGTATTTATCTTATAAAAAAAATTTTTTTTTTGTGAAACAAGTGGTTACAAATACTAACAGTTGCATTATTTGATTCCTTAACTGATCAAAAAATATTTGTTTTTATTTTTAATGAGATCGTTCTAAGCATGATTTGAAACTGTTCATTATATTAATTTACAACACTGCCATCTATCTTTCAATATTATAAGTACTTACCGCTTTCAATGTTTGGGTACATTTTGAACCAAGCAAATATCTCAGTCCACTTACGTTCAATTTCCCCACCCTTATACAGACAAGATTAAAATAGAGCATTTTTTGGAACCCCATTCCAATTAGAATAAGGTTGGAATTACTGCAATTGGAACAAATCTCCTGCACCAATGGACGGCCTCCCTTCAGTTCCGATTTGAAAATCGAACTCTCGTTCCTTTTTTAAATAACGCTTCTGTCTAGAGGGTGCTAATGAAAGATGGAACGACGAGGTGTAGAGATATTTTTAGGACGACGGGTTAGCCATTATTTTTTACAAATTGGAAGGAATGAATGATAAAAATAGAAAGATTTATGTTTTTTTATTTGGTAAAAAAATAAAATTGGATAATACCCCCTATTCAGTAACTATTGTAACTAAAATAGGAACATACTAAAATTGTAGATTTTAGATTTACGGTCTTATTTCAGCGATATAAAATATCAACTTGGACTAAATGGAATAGGAACGTACCTATACTGGCCGGAACGTTCTTAAAAAGTTACTGAATTAGACGTATTTTGAATAATTATGAAAATTATAAATATTTCATAATTTTCATAATTATTCATAATACGTCTGATTCAGTAACTTTTTTAGAACTTTCCGGCCCAAATAGGTACGTTTTTATTCCATTTAGTCCAAGTTTATATTTTCTAACGCTGAAATAAGACTGTCAATCTAAAATCTACAATTTTAGAACGTTCCTAATTTAGTTCCAATAGTTACAGAATAGGGGGTATTCTTGCCCTTACACATCATTTTGCATATTTTTTTTATTAAAACAAATCACTAAAAGCATTGTTTTGTAATTTTCTTAAATAACTTATACGCACTAGGCTCTAGAGTGAATTTTCATTAGGTACAACAACGAAAACTACATATACTTAAATATTTAATAAAATACGTGAATTCGAAATTCTGTCTTTAAAATGAGAATTCTAAATTCTGTCTCTAAAATGATTTTCAAAATAATACCGATCATGGTGCTTAGGTTGGTATTGGCATATGGCAACCGCTCTTGTGCACTTGCTGTTACATTAAAAAATAAAATAAATATTATATGAGTCCTAATTCTTTTAGTTGCATATACGCAAAAATTTTCAAACCAACATATTTTCATGATTTAAATATATAGATATTTCAAAAAAAGTGGATTGATAAGACACTCAATAAGAAGGCATAATTGGTGAACGTTACGCAAGAGCATAAAGTGATCACGTAAACCAGCCGATGACAGGTCATAAGCCCTGTAGGTGCTTTGAGTTTCTGGTTCTTCTAAATTATTTCGTCTAAGTCTCTACAATGTCCTTTTTTAATTCGTTTCAGAGTACGAAAACGTCTATAACCAATGGGCGACCGTGGATTAAAGGATTTTTTCCGCGCGGTGTGACGTAATGAGCCCCGTATAAATGCAGTCAACTTTTTGTCCTTTCTCATATACTAAAATTCAGACGGATAAATTTAGATGAATCAGAATAGGATATAATATGTCCTATTGAGAATACAAACTTTTTTAAACAGCAGACATACCTTTATTACATAAAATGATTAAATAAAGATTTCGTTAGCGGAATTCTTGTTTTTAAATATTTTATTTTTCAATAAAATGTTCTTATAATCACAGTTATTTTTTTTCTGTAAATATCGAAATGGTTATTGCGTTCGCCCACGGATCGCAGTTTGCCCCAGGCCATACTAAGCATGGGACTCCTTCGCAAATATTTGTCTCGAGGAGCGTCGAACACTCACGAGGTGTCCAAGTGGAAAAATTACACCCCCATTTTTACCATTTTCGCGCCCAGCCGTGGGCTACGTGCAAAAAGGCCCCCACTCTTCGCCCGACCGATTCGGACGTGAACCGAATGACGATTTGACGTTTCGATAAGGTGACTCCGCTTTTGTCGCGAGGGGGGCAAATTTATATTGATTGGTTCCGAGCAAACAGAGAGACCATTTTGATTTGTTTTTAACATTTCTTATAAGTATTATATGAATTTGGTTTTCTTAGTTGTTCCAATGGCCAATAGCGGGGCTTTATTTGAAATTATAAGATTCAGATTTAAAAAAAGTGACGATTCAGGAAGATATCTGTCAAAACCAAAATCAAGACAATTCAATACTTAAAATAGGCGTATACAAATGTTGCTTTATAGAAATCTGGAATTAAATTTCTAAATTTTTTAATAAAAATTTGGAAAAATATAAATATTTGGTATTTAGTGTGAATATAAAAAAGAATAAAAATAATTAATTATCTTTAATTTAAAAATATTATAATAATTGATACCTAAGGGAATGTGATTAAAATTGCGCACTTGTATATAGTAGTCACGTAGTTTTTAGCATTTTCATGAAATTAGTTTGTTAAAATGTTTTATAGTTAAATATTTAATTCATAAACTTGATAATTCTTCAGTGCCATTTTATGAAAGTGATTTGCATTTTTACCAATTTGAAAATAAAATCAGTTTAAGTTTCCTGGGCTAGGGGTCACATAATATTATATTTGAAATATTTGAAAGATAAAAAAAGTGAAGAGCACTACTCATATATCGTTCAAAATCTAATGAGGTCTAAGCGAGTATTAGATATACATATTTGCAAAATTTGAAAATAATCGAACGATTACTTTAGTCTATAATCGATAAAGTAGAATGAACGCGCCGTACATATCATATTAGTACACAGCACAAACACACATATACATTGTGATGAAAATTTCTGAATAAAATCTCAGCATGATACTAGTTGATAATCTGCAATAAAAAAACCTTAAAATTGTGAATTTATAACTCCTTTCCCCTTGGGGTATTGAGGAGTAAATATGAATTGTTCAAAGTGTAAAAAATGGTACAAAATTTAATACAATAATCCACCGAGTAATTTTGAAGATATCAATCTAATTTTTTAATAATCTTTTCATTATTGAATGACAATCAAACTTTAATCATACTAATCAGTGACCGTCAAAACATTGCCTACTTAAAATCAACCCTTCACACGTCACTTCGTCATTCAACGAGAAAACAATTTAAAAATAATACGTCAGACACAGATAAGATCGCGGCCGACTGAGGGTTAAGTCGGATTGATGGGTCATGGGAGGGTGATGAAAGGGTTAAATATAATAAGATTCCTCTTTTCGAGGCCAATATCGAAAGTTGATTATTTTCATTATGTTAAGTGAGTGTACCACAATAATGCACATTTCTTCTTATTATAAATATTATATCGTTTAACTCTATAACTTCACAAAAAAAATGGTGTAATGCAGAAATAAGTAAATTATCGTATTTATCAGTCAGTAAATTAAAGATTGCTTGGTTGGGCAAAAGAGATTGCCTAATGTTAACAAATCAACCTTTGGGGCAGGGGCGCGCCTTGAACCTTTGGACTACGCAAACCCTGAAAAAAAATCGGAAATGTCGACATGTTATGTTTTTAAACATCGTTGTTCATTCTAGTTCCAAAATAATAATGGTATAATATGGCTCTGTAACGTATTGTATCTACAAACGGTTCAATTTTTATTTTGTAGTATGATTGCAGTCAAAATATTATTAGGTCTTGAATTTCTTTCATAGGCAAGCCAAGATTTTCGGCTTCTATAAGCAATTTTTTTTAAGTACACAAAATAGATGTCTTTGTCTCAGTAACGGACCGTCAGATATTGATATAGTAATCTGTAGACAAGAATGGAGAAATAATAATATAACGCATTTTCATCTTTTTCCTCCTTTGTTTATCTTTTATCTGATGCATAAATTCTCATCTATGAGGACCCAACGTCGCTACAGTTGCGCGCGCATAAAAATCTTTTGGGTTCATACATTTAAAAATGAACTACTGGATGTACCTAATTAAATTTTTTCATGTCTCTGCATTGGAATAAAGCTTGAATCTTTTCATTTAAGTGTCAATAATTGGCTTCAAATAAGTATAATGCAACTTACTTGAAATATTTATTCAATTTAATAATCATATTATCCGTTTGACTACAATGATCTAGATTTTCTCTCCTTGTCCTTTCAAAATATTTTTTGGTATAATGAAATATTTTTATAATAGTGTATTTAATTCATTTTTTCTTTTCTTTTTGTTATTGAAATTGCCTAATGGCAATTGACTCGCCAGTGCGCAATATAATATATTTGATTACAGCATGTATGTATAAAAATTTCAATAACAAACCGTGTGTTATTGATAAGTTTGAGGGTTCGCCACTGGTCAGTGCCAAAATTGATGTTAATACCAACCTGAGTAGGTATAGCGACCTTGAGATGATTCTTAAATTAATTGTATTAATTTTAAAACTGATCAAAAATTTTGTATCTTTATAATTGAAATTTGTACAGTCGCGGTCATCTTAAAGGGGCTGCGTATTTAATCTCGATAATTGAATAAAGGCGATTAAGAGAGTAAAGAGTTCTCTCTCTCTCTCTCTCGTTTCTTCAGAGAGTGGGCCGACATTTAAATAGGCTTTCCAAATTGGCTTCGATGGATCATCGTCGTTTCATCTCTTTTCTGGATAAGGTCATCTCCCTTTCTCTCTTATATCCATTCTTCCCGCCCGTTAATTATTCCAGGCTCCAATAATTCTTTTTTCAAATATTTTCCTTCTTTTGGCGGGAAAAGAATAAATGGGGGACGAAGAATCGAAAGGGTAGTCTTTTCGCCATTTGAATTTTTGAAATCAGAGCAACACGGTTCTAAGTCGTTTATCGGGGATTATTTAAATGTTTAATATAAAATGATGGATAAGTTAACAATGTTGTATTTATTATATATGTTTGTATCTACTTAGGTATACAGAAATATTCTAAATGGAAAATTGGCAAAGTATCGATATTGTATTAAACAAGTTTGGTATGTATTTTAATTCGATAACATTATTTAGAAGTTGCGAAATACTCAACTAATCATTTCAATAATTTGATAATTTGCAAGTCTAGTTTATGGTTATGTGGTGTGGTTGGACAAACTATTTCGTTTTTTTTTGTATAAAACGTAAAGCAGTAAAACTTAATTGATTATCTATTTTTCGTGAATAAGGATTATACAAAAAAAATAGATATATTAATAACAATATTTTCTTTACAATAACATATTACTTTTAGTCCGGTAGAATCTCTTTTTTACTCCACAAAAAAGACATTTAAAAGTTTATACGTAAAAACAAAAAAAATGATGGTTCTAAATTCGAAATCACACAGATTTGAAAATTCGAACTATCTAAACAAATCTATCAATCTGCAATATTTCGTGGCTCAGTTTTTTATTTATTTAATTAATTTATAATTTTATTTATTTAATTTATATTTAATCATTTTTTTACATGGTACCTACCTGCTAGATTCCCGAGAATCCGTACAAAATAAAATAAATAAATGTGAGTTGTAGCATTGTTTCTCTGAACCTTGCAACAGCGTTTTCTTGAGTGGGTACCTAATTCTTCTTTTCGTGGCCAAAACGCCCCTACTCTACCTACCGCCATCTATCGGAACGATTAAAAACCAATTTAGGAACAATCGAATTATTTGTGTTGGGAAACCTTCCTCTCTTCCATCGTTTATTTTTTCATTTTCATTAATTTTATTCGAAATTGGGGAAATTCACAAGAAAAATATTCGGCGTCGAAAGAGGCGGTCCTAGATTTTTTTTGATTGCTTTTTAAATTAATCGATGATTTAAAAAATGTTTCGCTGAAACGGTTTGGCCACATAACAACCCAAATATCTTCTTTTTCTTCTTCTTCTCCCTATTCCAACTTTTTGTCTTTGCCAACTCTAGGGGTCAGCAACACTCGTCCCTAAATTATAGGTCCTTCTGTCCTGTACTACGCTAAAAATATTTCAAATATTTTTAAACTTGCATATACATACGCAAACAGTCTTTAGCCCTGTAGGTGCCGTGAGTTCCTGGTTCTCCTACAATATTCCAACTTCGCCTCTATTGTGATGTTAAAAAAATGGCCACAAATACCAAATAGATCTAATGTTTTTTTTTAATATTTCAATAAATTACGTTTATATTAATTTATATCTATACTTTATGTAGAGCAAGTGAACTAGAGCGAGTTTATTACCATGAGGCATTGTATTCCAACCAAGCCTAGCATTTTAATTTCATATGAATGTTTTTTTTTGAGAAATTCATATTTTTGAAATTAGCAAAGTGATGATATGACAATTTTTCCAATTACTCAGTACCTACTTATTTTACTTTCGATATCTATAATATAGAAATTGTCCTTTACGAAATATTAATTTCGTAACAGGTTGTGCTAAAAATAAACAACGATTGAAGTGCCCATTCAAATTACATCACTTAATTACTAGATTTATGGAAAATGAATTAAATATTGTAAACAAATCGAATCAGTCCTCGAAATCGACAAGTTTAAAATTTGGTTCGAGAGTTAATATATAAGCACATTTAAATATACATAAATTTGCTATGATTGGTATGTATATGTATAATAGGTAGTATGTAGGAAGTACTTTAGTATCTAAACATTGCATTTTCAAACAATAGCGCTTAATTTAATGTGGATGTGGGCGTGTCCACAATAGTAAACTCCTACAATTTTAATTAAGTCTGTTGTAGGTGAATGTGTGTGTGTGTGTGTGTGTGTGTGAACAGGTATAGGTAAATAGTATATACATAAACAACCTACATATGTATGCGTTATACATTATATTTAGTTATATATAATTCAACGATTTATTTACTTTAGTTGAGTGTAGAAATAAATGTGTAGGTAGGTATGGTACATAATATGCACAGAGTGATTCGAAATTGGCACGCAGCATAAAAATAGGATTATTCCATCTAGATTATTGAAACGAATTCCAAATTCAAAAACTATTCGAATTGTGTACAATGTCGTGTATAGGTATATGTGAAATGTTAAGAAAAGTGTTCTATTTAAAAAAAATATATTCCTATTTATAACTACATTTCAAGTGACTTGACGATGAAGTTCGGAATATTTGACTAAATTCACCGTGTTCAAATTCATTATGAATGTAATAATTCAAATTTTTCGATATAATCACATAACGTCATATTATACCTAATCGGTGATTGACTAGGGTGATACACATGTATATATTATGTACATATGATGACATTTATGTATGAATGTATACAATATAGACATTAGACATGTATATATGTACATATATATGATGACATTTACATACACATGTTTACAATAAAGGTCTTTCACGAGGACGAAGAAGTTGTACTTCTATTACTACACGTATCATTTTTTTTAAATCATACCAATCACAAAATGTACGTCATCGATATGCACGCACCTGTCGAAATTTTCAAAACGCTCTCACGTTATGGAAAATTTAGCTATTTAAGGGATTCCAACTTTTTGAGAAGAAACAAATTGCACACTACCTAGACATAATATAGTAGGGAGTTTAGCGTTGGCCACAAACAACTCGTTTTAAGTAAACATCACCCTGTAGTTAATCATTTACTTAAGAATATACGGAGATATAATCAGTGTGTTCTTTCGAGCGTCACATTTTTCTGTCCTGCATAAAATTATTTGCATGTACAGCGTGTATGTACTTGCAACCTATTTGCATGCATATAACTACAGTCGTTTAAATAGAAAAATCCAAACAATAAACCGAGAAAAATATATTATACATACATATATGTATAACAATCTTGATGGCCATGAAAAAACACAGGACTTAGTTTTATTCAAAGCAGGTAAATTTTTATTAAGTTCAATTTTATATTATCTTCTTTATATATATAATTCTTCTGTACGTGTGTATGTCACTGAACTCCTGCTAAACGGCTGAACTGATTTTGATGAAACTTTTTGTGCGTGTTTATGTGACTCCCTGAATGGATTAGATTCACAAAAAGGAATTTTATACATTAATAAATATTTTCGCAATATTAATTTTGAATAGTGCCAACATGTCTTCTCAACGCTGTCTGTGGTATTTGTTTTCATATTTTTAATATTTTATGAATTTATTAAGTTATTTGTATAATTTTTATTATTATTGTCTAAAGCTATTTAGTATTTTTACAAGTATATTCTGTTTTAAGTGGTATTATGATGATAGGTATGTCAAAGTAAGATCAATGTAATGTGTCTTGCTTCCTTTAAATCCATAAAATTCACATTCATTTTTATGTTTGTTAAAGACAAGCCAACTTTCATGCAGGACAACGTCTGTCGGGTCCGCTAGTATTTTATACTTTCTTGATAGGTACCTATTGTAAAAGATATCCTTAATAATCTATTTCCTCATTATGTTAGTGTACGCCTTCTTTCCTCTTGATGGGTTGACAATTTCTAAATGTACATACATACTTATTATTTTTTAATACATTTTGAATACATATACATGATGATGATTATGTATTCATAATGTGATATGGATGTTTATGTATTAAAAATGCAAGCCTATAAGAAAGCTATAAAATATATGGTTCTTTTTTAAAAAGTAATACCAAAAAAGTTTAAATTTCTTTCTAAAATAGTAAAACGGCTAAATTGTATATTTTTATGAAAAACTTTAACTCTTATACATATTTACATATCTAAATAAATAAAACGAAGTCGGGTTAGTTACACCATTTATACCTCAAGACCGGCTGGACCAATTGGAATGATCTCTTTTTTGTTGGATTCGTCTTCGCCCCGAATAGCAGAATAACTATTAAAATATCGAAAAATTCACGTAAAAAATTTATAAAAATTTAATTTTTATATAAATTAAAGCACGCGGTAATGAGAACGTGTAATATAATTGTTTTTTTTACTTTATATTTGTTATTTTTATTGCCTAATAAACTATTGAACTTAATAAAAAAATTTATTCATTTCATTACGTTAATAAGATCCTAATTTAAGTTTAGCTAAAATTTAATACGTAATTCATTGATTGCGGTGCGAAGTTTGCCGGGTCAGCTAGTTATTGATAAAAATAATTATTATCTTTATTTGATATCAAAATGTGTAGAACAAATTTATCTTTCTACTGATCAACCACAAGAGTAAATAAACATTAGAAAAAAACAAATTTAAAAATGAAATAACTCAAGTCAGATACACTACATAAATAGGTCGCCATCTATTTTAATTTTCTCAACCCTATCAATCGCACTAAAAGCACTGAACCAACTCTTTCAGTATCTTTCTTACAATCACTTACGCAACATTGGCGCAAAGCAGCTGCAAAGAATAATCAGCCTTATTATCTCGATACTCAAGGAATAAATTTGGGTATACGGACTGCGCTGAAATAAGTTGATACTTGCCTATAAGCATTCACGAACTTTTAACCTCTACAAAAGCTTGTATTATTGCATTGAACAAAATACCCGATTTGAAAAAGGGAAATACTTTAATAATAAATATATTTAAAATTGTCTGTATATAAGTTGTCGAAATAGTGATGTCTTAAATAATTATTTGTTGTCGAGATAAATTTGCAAGTTCTGCTAATTTAACTTTTAAATCTATCGCACCAGCAGTTTGCTGTCCATTGGGATCCATAATCCAAATTGTGTGAATTACAAGGTGTGAATTTCAACTGTAAATTAACGTAAAATAATGTAATGAGATTTACGTTTCTATTCTACTTCTATTTTCTGTATAGAATTCATATTTTTTTTCTCTAACACACGAAGAAAAGAAGAAGCAAAAGTAGGTACATAAGTAAGGTTTAGCTTTTTATTGAATTAAAAATTATTTGTAGGTACGACTGCGTGTTATATTTTATTTTTATTTTGTCAAAGGCTATTTTATCCGTATGTATATTAATATTTTTTTTATTCAATTTGTTCCTTGAGTTCCTGGTTCTTCTATAATATCCCAACTTCGTCTCAATCGAGATGTTAAAAAGTTTGTCAGTAAAAATATCATTTGACTCCCGACAGGAAAAAAATCCAATGTTTTCGTATATGCAATTAAAAAAATATTCGATTGAATTTGTTTAAAGAGGACCAAGCTTCGTTTTGTATGAAACTATATTCTAAAGGACTGATAAACTAAAGTTCTTAAAGAACCTTAGAGCCCAGACTAAAGACGCATTAGAATTAAATATTTAATTATCCAGATATTGTTTTCTGTATTTATCTACAAAATATTACCATACCATCACGCCATTTCCCTATTTGGGGTAGGCAGAGAGAACCGAACGCCAGACTCCTCTCCCTTGACATACATTCCTCGCTTCATTCACGTCCATAAATCACCATCTTTCAATATTTTATAAAAAAATTTAAATTTTTATTTTTATTAAATTTTTTTAGTAAAATATTTTATAATACATACATACATGTTAGAATACTATAATTGGCACTATAAAAAATATCAATGTATTTTTTAATGTTTTTTTGTTGCTGTTGTATTGTATTAAATAAAAAAAATATAAATAACAAACATATGTACCTATTATTATTATTGAAACATTCATTTTAACGACCTGCAATATTATTTGAGGCGACAATAATAATGTTATGTATAATATACTGGCTAAACTATAACTCTTGCAATATTTGAACGCATAATGCAATAATTTTTAATTTTATTTATTACATGACAATACCTATACATCTTTTGATACCTCGTTTTCAATCTTAATTAGTTAGTACAACTTGCTGAATTGCTAGGATCACTCGTAGACGAGTGGATAGCCGTAAAACAATATAGAATATAATAGAATTAACAAACACCAGACAGACATATAGTCGAACAAATATATAATATTGATTACATCACGTTGCGAAATTGCAAAGAAAAGGTTTCAGCTTTACACATGTAATAATAGGCTGTTACGATTATGTTACATAATAAAAAGATCGATCAACTGATAGCTTTTGGGCTGGAGTCAATTCATTTTAAGTGTTTATAGACTATAATGCCTAATGGTAGCTACATACATCTATCAAAGTAAATCGATCCATGTGGATTTAGGATATTGAGCATTAAGGGTTTGATTCCTTAAGATTGGGACTTCATATTTTCTTACAAAATGAGTGGGCTGTGGCTGACGTTAAATATTATATAGACACATATGTAGATACATAAAATATATTTGGTTGGTTGGAAGAAATTTCCTTATGGCAATAAGCCAGCCAGTGTACAATATATTTGTTTATATTATGTACAGATAGATGAAAAAATAAATTAATGTGGGGTATCCAGCGACAGGAGTGCGGGTGTGCATTGCCGTACAAAAGGAAGCACGACACGTGTGGATACATTTTTATGATGAAACATGTTCTACGAAAATTAATCCATTTTTACAGGACTATCTTTTTCTCATGTAGGTAAAGGTTTTTTTTTTATTTTTTTGAAGAAAATCATAAAATCACCCCTTAGCTTGGTGCTCAATATATCTACAAGAAAAGTATTTTGAGAGTATTATGAAAAGAGTAAAATAATGAAATCACAGAAATAATAATGGAATACGGGTCACCTGTATGGTGTCCACATTAAAATGTATACACTGAAATGTTAGAATCTGTCCAAAGGAAGTTTGTAAAAATTCTGTCTTATAGAGCCGGTTTAGGTCGTTACATGTTAACATATAATCAGAGATTGATTTTTTTTAATATTTCTAAGTTGAGTACTCGACGAAAAGTGGCGGACGTGGCATGTTTATTTAATGTAATAAATAATGTGATGGACACACAGCTGGTCAATGACTTAAAATATAACGTCAATATTAAATCACTAAGAAACCCAAATATTTTTCACATAGGGTTCTGTATATCTAACATATCATTTTTTAATCCATTGTATCGCATGTGCCGTATTTACAATAGTCATAGCAACTTCAACATAGTTGATATCTTCTGCAACACAAGAGAAGTATTTAAAAAAAATGCTATTGATTCTGAGTAGAGAGGAGAATTTCTGTTGATGTTTTCATCGCTTTTTGTTGTTATATGCACAATTTTCATTACTTTTCATTGTTTTATATATGCTTCTCTATATATACTTTGTACTTTTCATTGTTGCTTCTTTGTGCTTTTATAGGTTTTGTATAATTATGTCTTATTTGTAAAGTTTTTTTATTACTGTTTTTATCTTGGATATTTTAATATGTTTGTGTAAAATATTTATGAACTTTGCATGTTGTGTTCACTTCCAATTGGATATTGACATTATATAAAATTATTATGATATAGGTACTTTCTTGTATGCGATTGTCAATGTCTGTAAGTGTCCCAAATATAATAAAATAAAATAAATTTAACGATCGTCCCGCAAAAGTGAATTCATTTTCGTAGAGTCCTGATATTTTGAAATTTAATAAATTGTAGTACCTACGTACAAAAAAATACTACAAAAGACGAAGAAGAGTGATATGGTTGGTTGGAATATATTGCCATATAGAATATATGCCCACCATTGTGCACTTATTGTGTAATGTTTAAAAAACGTTTAAAATAAATAAATAAATAAACAATACAAAAAACTGGCTCCTAACCAGTGTGATTGGGAAACTCTCAATGAACGTGGCATTCTTGGTCCGTGTGGGCATTTGGTCACATATTTTGTGTTGACCGACACGACAAGAAGATAATATATTATGAATGGATTTATTTACAGATCAACGTATTGTTTACAGTTTTTCTGTTTCTCTAGAACATTCCCCACTGGTCACATTGAAAAAATGGCATCTGATTATTGTTTGGTATTTATTATCAAATGAATCAAATTTTTTTTTTTTTTGGATATTTAAATAATTTCAAATAATTTGATATTCCTGTGATAAGCAGAACTACTTATAATAAGGACGACTAAGGACGACTTTTGCCCAGCAACATTACCCCTTTCTTGATCCTAGACTTTACAATAAAATATTACCTGACATAGAACACAATATCTCACGCGACGAAACAAACTTCAAAAAACTGGTAATAGACTGGCTGAAAACAAATGGCAGAATACAATCTGCTCATGTCCTGTTAAATATCCTTACATAGTTCACTACTCTGTGCCTTCATAAACTGAGAATATCTACCATAGCTTGGTGCCATCCATCATTTCCACTACAATTATATGGGAGAAAATAACTGAGAGATCACCTTATATTATTCTGATTGTTTTTCTTTTCTGTCTATGTTTAACTATTTTGCATTCAAAAACATGTAACCTTAGGCCAAATTGAAATAGTACTGCCTCAGAACAGACTTGTCTAGTGAGGCAGTAAATTGCCAAATAGGTACAATTGTACATAGTATGTTTATAATAAGTCTTTTTAAAATAAAGTTATTTTAATGGTTTTGTTATATATGTGTAAATAATGGAAATAAATAATTTCATTTCATTTCACTAAAAGTTATAGTTATCCGTTTAATCGTAATGTCCGCCACTGGCGATTCAAATATATTGCATTCGGTTATAGCTTATGTGTCAGATGTAAAATATGTGCACAAAATAATCTATAGTTTTGTATGATAGTCAGTGGCGTAACTCACTTATTCTAAAGGGTGTGGTGGTATTCAGGATCAATATAATTATCGCGATTGTTAGATATATACCACACTAATATATCCTCCCATACAAAGGCGCCTATACCGCCCTCTATCGGTTTTATGGTGCGGTTACGCCACTCTTTGAATCAATGCACACGTCAAACTTTCGATATATAGCCATCGTTGTCATTCAAAGCTGCCACCGATTGCGTTCAATTGCAACCAATGAAATAGCCATAAGTATGTATATTGTATAGGGATGTTTTATCGCTACAACTTACTGGTTAGTTAAAAAAACACAATTTAGCAATAAATTCGCCACTTGCACTGCACAGTGCACAGTGGTGAATTTATTGCTAAATAGTAATCGGCCTTCGAGGCTCAGTTAGTTAAATATTTGACTCCAAAACCATAGGTCCTGGGTTTGATTTACGATGGACACTGTATTATCAGTCTGTATTTGTAAGACGACTGACGTCATAAGTCACGAAAATGTGTGTTTTTTTTTCTTTACAAAATAATATTTTTTTGTGCCTGAAGAATATTTGATTTTTCTCAAAAAAATCCAAAACAAAAAAAAAAAGATTGTTCTAAATTCGAAATTTCATATATTAATTGCTGTAGGTATTTATAATGACATATTTTCACACATTCAAAAATTCGAGGCCGTCGTGGCTCTGTTGGTTCAATATCTTACTCTTGAGCCAAAGTTCCCGGATTCGATTTCTCTTGACGACACAATATCAAATTGTGTTTTCAGTCTGGATCTGTGAGACGATAAACATCATAAGTCTCCAAAATGCGGCAACTTGTTATTGTACGAATTCTCCGTACAGCGATATATGTACAAAAATATAAAAAAATTAACAATTTATTTTTAGATGGCAATTTCGTCCAACTAATCAGTGCTTACCACCCAGAGAAGGAAAATTTGCTTAGATAAATATGTATTTTAAAATAAAAAAAATTCGCTGCTGAGAACTATTAAACGATTTATTTTATTTTATTAAAATCAATTACCAAAAACTTAAATTAATAGTTATTTTACAATATAAGTTATACCATTCCATATTGATATTCTTATTGTTTACATAAATCTTTTAAAAAAGTTTACTACCACTGACATAAAAAATGATGAAACATCAAATTTCTCCAGAGATTCTTAATCTCAATTTAATACTCTTTAAGGTACGCATGAAAAATGAAAAACTAAGGCCTAATAGTGTTTAATAATTTTCATGCTTTTTTCACCGAGTCCTTAGGGAGTTTAAGAAGCAACCCTTATAATATTATAATAGATATATTTCAGCTAATGGCAAAGATGGATAAAACCTGTACCGACCTATCAAAATAATGGGGTTCCCCCTCAAAATATTTTTTAAATAATGATTTATATTTCAAAGTATTAATTTCAAATTAATTAAAATATATTTTATACACGAATAAATTCAAATAATAATTATTCTGATTTAGTTTGTATAAAATAAAAATAATGTTCATGATTAATTATGAAATCATAGATAAACCTAAATAATTATTTCTTTATTTATTATTGCTTCGTCATTGTAGGTAGGTATATGATATTTATGTTATAAAATATTATAAAAGTTGCTAATAAATAAATTGTTGTAAAATCACATTAAATTTCATTCCATTTTCTAAATAAAACTATTTTTTTAATTTGTATTGAAACGTGACGAAACTTTGTTTTAATCGAGCATATACATATGAGGTTCCTACTTATGGCATCAGCCACAAAAGCCGCCATGTATTATTGCATAGCCTGTGCTAATGTTTGGGTGCTGCAATCTGCATATATGCAAGGGTAAAATTGGTGGTTGAAGCAGGAAGCAGGCCTGCCAAAATAATTATTATTGAACCTTCAAATAATTGAATAGAATTAAATATAAATCAAATCCTTTTCCCACTGTAAACAAAATAATTTATTGAGTTTACATTAAACAATTGTACAATGTCGGGATTAATTATTCTCAAAACGAAATTACTCTCGAATTCTTTTTCAGTAGATGTATTACGGATAAAAATAAGTTTTTTTTAAAGAATATGTCCTTGTTAAACAGGCACCTAAATATACGAAGATGCATCTCTATATTCCCAAAATTAAGAATAAAAAATGCTTGTGTTACTTTTTACTTTTACATTTTATTCAAACTTAAACGAGTGGGTTGTGGCCAGCGCTAAACTCCTCACTAACAAGTCACTAAAAGTAACAATATTCGATTTTCCCGAGCTTAGGGTCACACTGAAATATTTGACAGTTAAAGATAACCTTCAAAATCTAATGGGGTCTAGGCGAGTATTTGATACCTAGAAAATTTTTAAAATAATTGAATAGGTAAGTACTTTAGTCTATAATCGATAATGTTAAATAAACACGCCGTACATAACACATAGTACACAGCACACACACATATATTTTGATGAAACTTTCAGAATACAATCTCAGCATGACACTGGTTGATAATCTGCAATAAAAAATGCCTTAAAAATTGCCTTGGGTTAGTGAAGAGTAAAATGTTGCTTCATTGAGTCATAATTTATACATATCATCAAAATCACACGGCTTGAAATTTTGACACGAAACTTTGATACGTGGTTGACTATTCCTGGTGAGTTCAGAAGCGGCTGTGTTTTGGTCCAGAAAATGCCAGACCACAGCATTATGAATTGTTAATTACAAAATGGAATCCGTAAGAGATTGTGACGTACGTCACTTCTCAGTTGCATTCTGAAACAATTTGAGATTGGATACCTAATATAAAATGGCGCTCGGCTACAATAAAAAAATAGCTGCAATCTGTTTATATTAAAATATGTACACTAAAGCTCACATTCTACATGTGTTTAAAAATGGTTATTTGGGTATCAATCGAAATACTAGAAAATTATACAACAAGAATTACAAAAAGCAAAATAACATCTGGCATAGGTCATTTTAAATGTAGGTATTGTCTCTTTTTGTGAGACGAGACTAAAGTGTGGGAATACGCGCAGGTGTCGTGCTTCAGTTCATAATTTTATACGAACCCACACATCTGGCGCTGGTTAGCTCACCCTGCGGGATAGGCCGTGATGGTATGAACGAAAGAACTTTAAATAAGTAATGGTCACTTTATTAAGTGCCCTTTGACTGATTTTTATTGAAGAATAAATATGTCCTTGAAGCAATATCTCGTATTCCTTTTACCTGAAATAAGCATATGCTTGTTTTAGGGAATATTAGTAGGTACCTTCCTAAGAAAAAAAAATAAATTACGACAATGTCCTTTGCTGTGCTCTTTGCATTGAATTATTTTTAATATTATTGTATATACTTACTTTATATTTTTGTTTTTTTTTATATATATTTTGATATAGTACCTAAATATTATTATTATTATTATGTTGTCCTACTTTATGATCTGGTTGATTGGATTGCCTGATGGCAATAAGTCCGCCAGTGTGTAAAATATGTTTATAGGTATTATGTATAAATAACTATGTACATATGTACATATTTGGCTGGATGGAAAAATTGCAGAAGAGATGCCTGCTAGTGTTCAATATGTATCTTTATGAACAATGGATAATATGTAAATAAAATTACAAAGAATATATGATCGTTTTAATATATATTCGGCGAATTAAATACATTTGCATGCTGCGAATTTTATCCCATTCGACCAATATAATATTCTAATCAAAAACTAACCACCCCTACTCAATGTGCGAAATTGCATGGGGAGGGGTATATTGCAAACCTCATAGATACATACATATACACACATGCAATTACGCACGCGTGTTGCTTTAAATGTGTAAGTTATTAAATCCGTTTGTATGTATTTGTTACTACGCAGGTGATGCATACAAATGCGTCTAAACTGATCGTTAATTTGAGCATATTGATATAATAAAATCAAATTTTATTTATATTCTATCACGTAATGCAGTGTTTTTAAAATATTTATAGAGTAATAATAGGACGTTGTTGCAATAAATTAAGCAGAATTCACTCTCAAGCGGTCGCTTCTCCATTAAAACAAGAAATTTGTTAGAAACTATAACGTCCCTACGTTTATTTTTAGTTTTATTTTTCGATATTTATTTCCGCTATACTTTTTGCATCATTTCAGGCGTTTTTTTTCATTTCGTTATTACGTAAGCGCTTAGCTACCTAGTCAGCGCAATGAAAGTATGACAACTAAAACTAAGAACAATGTTCTGAGTTTCACTCGCCCTGCCGTCAATACAGTCATAGAACACATAGTAGTACACGTAAAATCTCTTTTCTATGCAGTATACGTACACCTACCGATTCGATTACCGATCTACCGCCTCACACACACACACATGTAAATAAAATTTGTAATACATTTGATTTCGAAATTTATATTGCACGCGGCTTCTGTACCTTATAATTCTATGCGTAAGCGACTATTTTTTTGTATTAATTTGATTTCGTTTTCGTATTTCTCATTAAAAGTCTTTTGATGAAACTGATATCATAAATATCACATATCGTTTCATTCGACGATACCTATCGATGCATGAATGCAATTGCTTGTATTAAAAGTATGTGTGTTTCAATGCATGCTTGTGCTCATGCGTGTGTGGGTGCAAATACCATTATCCGTGAATGTGTTAAATGGGTGTGGCCTCTCAGTTTGATGCAGTCACTAAGCATTATTGAGAGAGGGGTTAAAATTGTATCAATGCATATTATGAAAGCTATTTCCAATATATAATATTTTATATAAGTGCATATTGGTATATAGGTATGTTCCATTTTATCATCAATTTTGCAAAAAATTACTTTGCCAAATAGACAATATTGCTTTAGTTAATGGCTATAAATAGAATTTAGTAAGTGCTGTGTTGGTTTGGCATACGTAAAATTTAATACTTATACAATTCAATTTTTGTAATAAATTGATGTTAGCGTTTTCGGTTCCAATTGGCAATAAAAAAATTCTATATGTTTTCAATAATATAATTTGTTTAATTTTTTATTCGTTTCTTGACATTTGAATAATTAATTTCAGATTTTATTCGGAAAATCCAGCGCACAGAAGCAAAATTTGATTGAGAGATTATTTACTAAATTTTGGGTTATGTATTAAACATTTAGCTGACCAATTATTAAAATTATTTTTGTTTGTAAATTTTCTACTTAATGTGTGAGAAAAAAACCTTTAACTGTGGACTATCCTAACAATTGATTATATGAAGTCAAGTTTATCATCTTACAGTTATTGTTTGAAATAACTCTATTTCATTAGTTATAAAAAAAACTCCCTTAAACAAAATATAAATCGTGTATTCGAAATTTATTATTTCGTATTCATCGCCAAAATCTTAAAGGATTTTCAACTCCTTAATTAAATCTTAATCACAGATATATGTAGTAAGATTATAAAAAGTTTAAGTATTCTTAATCAAAGTCTACTATGAACCTATGCATGTAGTTATGTTTGTTTGTGGAATGTAATGGGGGTAAAAAGATTCAGATTAGAAAACAAAGAAATATCGGAAATAAAGACTCGAATAACAGCTTCTTTGCGTCTTCTGAGATAAGTGGGTGTGGGGATGCCTTTAGCTTTTCCTTTTATACCATCTCCATAGCCTCCATCCACTCTGGCGGTCGAAATGAAAAGTTTTATTTCAAAAGGTATTTTCTTTTTCTCTTGGCTTTGATTGTGTTGAAAGTTAAGTGTTGAATAAGCTCGGGGATTTTTTTTTATTCTTTGTTGTTGTTCTTGTTCGTAGTTGCACTTAAAGCTACGAGATTGCCTTACTCATTTCCTGTTATTTTGAAATATTCTTTACGTAAAAAAAAAACTGCACACTTACTTGAATAAGCTGGCAAAAAAGTCTTGTATCAATTATATTTCAATATACTTAAGCTTTATAATTGAATAAGTTGCCAGTGACTACATATGCATTGGAGACCATGGCCCTTACAAAAAGAAAAGTAGAAAAGCTCAAATGCACACAGCGATGTATGGAAAGATCCATGCTTGGTATAAGCCTATAAGGAAATTAGAAAATGAACCAGAGTAACGGATGTCATGGATCGCGTAGCAAGATTAAAGTGGCAGTGTGTGGGTCATATTGCAAGACAAGATCCCACAAGATGGATCCCTAAAATATTAAGATGGAGAGGCGTCCATCTTATTTTCTCTCGCCTCTTTTATTTTCCCAGGCAGACCTTGGGAAAATAAGAGAGGCGTCGGAAGACCTCAAAATAGATGGTCCGACGACATATACAAATAATGATACAGAAAAATTTCTTGAACCTAGATGCGATCGAAAATTGGTTCACTATGTTTTTAATATGTTCCGAAGCAGTTTGTGATTTTATATAATATTATGTCTATGATTTTAGTACGTGTGTGTGTCTGTCATTGTAAGTTTTGTTAAAGTAGATTTAGTCTGTATTTTTTAAAATTCATTTTTTTTAATTCCATTTAATATGTTATTGCTTTGATTTATACACAAAAATGTGAACAAAAACCCGTTTACTGCCATAAGTCAATATCTTCCAACCAAGCAAATCTACTTTATTCTGTCAACACACGAAATGTAATAATCATTATTTTTTTGGTATTGTGGAAATTTGATTCATTATTAATGATCTGTAAGATATCTATATATAAGCCTACCAGCTCCCCCTAGACAACGTGTCGTTTAACTCAAGAAAAGAAACAAGAAAATGTAACTCAATGTATGGAAGTGACAGTACATTGAAATATCTTTTCTTGTTTCTTTTCATGAGCTAAATGATACGTTTTCTAGGGGGGGCAGGATCGTTGTGCATATACATAAGATTGAGCAGATTGAGATGGGCCGGACACGTGCATGGAATGTCACCACAGCGAATAATACAAGGTTATTAGTAGGTAAATACAAGATGAATATCAAAACCTACTACACTAGGTTGAAATTTCTTTTATGGAGATATTAGCAAATCAAATTTGAAATTTTATTGTAAATGTTTTTAAAAATGATTTCGTTTTTACTATTACGAAATTCCTTTGCTCTTAAGACGTCTCTGGGTTTTTTAAAATAATTTAAATTTGTTTTTGTCATTCATTAGCCCCCTCCCCCCCACCCAGTTTTTGAGGCTAATTGCCGAGGTAATAATTTCATTTACAATGAGTGCGACAATTTAAAGTTTCTACGTGAACGGCCTCGTTCTAGAGTCCCTTTGTGTGGAAAAGGGCAGAATTACGCGAAAAAACAAAATGAAAAAACAATGGCCTTTATACAAAAAAGCGTCGAAGAAAAGATTCGACCCGCCCCAAGTCCCCCCATTTTCGTACAATCACCTAATGACACCCCCTCAAGGTTTCGAGTAGAAAGGGGATATTCGGCATTAATCAAACGAAAACACGACAGGGTAAAAGTATTTTTTTTGATAAACTTTACATCTCAATAGAGACAAAGATGGAATATATTATTTAAAATCACCTACAGGGCTTACGACCAGTCATCGGCTGGTTTACGTATGCAAAGTTAACCAATTAGGTATGCCTTTTTATTGAGTTCCCTAATCAAGACAATTTTTGAAAATTCAATGCATATAATAATTTGTTGGTTGTCATTATTACATCGCTTGAAAATAAGGTGAAACACGAACGCCATCTACGGAATGACGATGGAACTTTTACTAACGCCATCTTTTGAGTAATTGGATCGTAAACAATAAAAGTCACGTTCTTTATACATGCATGAGATAATAATCACCTAAAGCAGGGGATCCCAACCTTTTTGTACTCTAGAGCACATTCTAAAATATCGGTAGGGTTGGCGGGCACCGCCTATTTTTAGTCGACCAACTCGACCAACTTCCATAACTTCTCATTTTCCCATAGTTCATGTTTTTATATTCATAATTTATTAATAAATAATGAACAAAAATGTTTGAAAATAATAAAATTATTATTCAAATTGCATACACACAGAGAAATGTATTTACAAAACCTAAATAAAAAACAAAAATACAAAGAAAAAAACTCAAAAAAATCAAAACTCTAACAAATACATAAAAATAATTCACATTTTTAATTCATGTTTATGAAAAACATCTATCTCTGTCGAATAGTGGCGGGCACATATGTACGAATCGCTCCGTGGGCGCCATGGTGCCCGCGGGCACGGGGTTGGGAACCTCTGACCTAAAGGATAAAAGTTCGTAATACAAATATAATATAAGGTTTACTTGCATATTAAACAAATTGTCGACCTTCGTGGCTCAGTTGACATAGTAACTGTTAGCTGCAATATTTGACAAAGTACCAGTTACTTGCCCGAGAAGCAATATAAATTAAAAGTAAAAAAAAAATAATACATAATCTTACGCTTAATTTTTATTTTTATTTTAGAAGCAGAGCTCATAAAGAATTCTGATTATATGCGTGATTTCACGTGATAATATTTGAAGCAATTATGTTATCTAGGGCAATACAAAACTATTTTTTAAGTTTTCATAATATTATAAGTTGAATCAATACAATATGTTACTCATTTGAAAATATTACTAGTAAAAATAACATATAACAATGTATCACATTTCTCATGTAGATATAAAATTGTCGTTATAAAACACGTGCCATATCTTTTAGCACAGGGATGGAGTCAGATATATTATTACCAACGAAATTATAATCAATTGAAATATTTAGAAAATTATATTGAATATCGATACAATATTTTATTTGTGTGCACTTTTTACACTGTATTTTGAGATAAAATGAAAGTAAAAAAAAATGAGTAAAAAACAAAATGAAAAATAAAAACTTTTCTTAGTGAATTGATTCGGCTGGAAGGAATCACCGCCAGTGCAACACATAATATATTTAAGATACATAAAAATACAAGGCAAATTTAATTTTTTATTTTATTTTATTTTATTTAAAACTAACAAACATACAGTCATACAAACAAATATTACAACAAATTCAATTTTAACAATATATCATAGACAAATTTTGTTTGCGGATATTACATTATCTTTTTAAGCTGCACAGTGTAAAACAAATTGCTATTTAGAATTTAATAGGTACTCAAAATTCAGAATAAAAAGGACAAAAAGAGAGAAAGGAAGGTTGTAGCACTCGCAGTCAAAAAGGACAAAGCAGGATTCAGCTACCGTAAACCTCTAAGGGTCTCAGAGATGGCATTCTTATATTTTATTTTAGTATGTCTAAAAATATCAACATTCTTAAAAAAACATTATAAATGTTTTTTCAATATTAGACACTGTCACTTCATGGTAGAACTCCATAATCAATTAAAACTATGAAAAAATTATATTTAATTTTACGTTCTACTTAAATTTTTCGCAAACGCGACTCCCATTCACCGGTATCGCTCTATGATGAGCATCGTCAGAATGGTGAACAATAATGATGAAGACCATCCATATATAGATTCACAAAGAGGATAACAACAATAGATATGGAAGGGGGCAATTCTAAGAAAAAATTAAATACCCGAAAGACAATAAGGTAAATATGTATGCAAGTATAATAAAAATAAAATTGAAGTGAAGGAATGAATATACAAATATTGTATTAAAAGGACAGCAATTATATTAAATAATGGCCAACAGAAAAACCTGACATTAACTAGTATTCTAATGGTAATAATAATGGAGAAGTATTAAAATCTATTTGTGTGTTAATCAAAGGAACGTTGCTGTTACATTTTACTCTATTTATCTCTAATATTTCAAGTTTGTCTAATTTTTTACCTTTTCTTAAACTATGTATAAGATTTATCCCAGTTTGTGAGTTAAACGAATGCTCACTCTCAAGTAAATGTGTCGCAAAGTTCGAAGTGTCTTTTTTCAAACGAAAACACGCAAGATGTTCTTTAAGGCGTGTATTTAAAGATCTACCCGTTTGACCAACATATATACCTGAACATGTATTGCATTATAAATGTTACATGCCCTTTGGATGAATGAATTTTGGACATAGTTCTGCAGAGAGGCAATCTAAAATTAAGATTTGTTCTAGTACTACGAAAGGGACAATTAATTGGAAGACTCCCAACAAGAGACTCAGAGTCAACGGCACCATCAATAATTTTATGTAGGTATGTCATGTCTGCAATGGTATGTCTATTTTCTAATGATGTTATCTTATGATATTATTTTATAAAATGATTCAAGTAGAGCATACCTAGTAAACAATTGAATCATTTCTATGTAAAGATCACAACGAAAGATTTCAGTTATAAATCGTTTTTCTTATGCACGCTTCTTTAAAATATTTGCATAAAAATGTTATGAAAATAGACACATATGTATTATCAAGTCTACGTTGTACGAGCATTGCACAAATTCCTTACAACAATATGTAAACGAAGCCAATCCCACCCTGGGTCTGTTATCAGTTGGCAATATGTATATTAGTAAAATATAGGCCAAACTAAACTCATGTGTCCTTATCTATATGGCAGAATAAATATGCACTATAATATTATATTAATGGGTTAATTTACATTGCAACTAGTGACATCTTTCGGTAGTGGGCATAGATAAATACTTCAATCGATTACGTCATTTGTTTTCGCATTAAAAATATTATAATTGATCATTTCAAATGATAGAGACATAAAAATACTAAACAAATAAAACTGCAATTAATATCAAAATTAATAGCAATATGACTGGAGTAGAAAAAACAGTTTTAATTGGCATATAATAAAACAAGATAAGAGAGTTCAATCTTTTTTTGCTCAATTAGTTAGGTATTTATAGTATTACCAATAACTGTTCGTCGACAAACCAATTATAATTATGATTATTCAAAATAAGTAATTAATCTGTATATGAATTTCTTAGAGTTCCTGTTTTTAAAATTTATCAGGTGCCTTATTTTTATTTCAATACTTTTAATGAAAAATTCAACACATTATTCTAATGATATTCTAAGGTGTACTTACTCGTTTGTACTCCTCACTACTCCAAGGAGATAATATAGTGGATAGTTATGAATTCGCAATTTTTATGGTTTTTTTATTGCATATTATCAACAAGTATCATGCTGAGATTGTATTCTAAAAGTTACAGCATATACTATGTATTATATACAGCGTGCTTTATCGATTATAGAATAAAGTACCTACTCATTCGATTCTTTTCAAATTTAGCAATTTTGTATATCCAATACTTGCTGAGACCCCGTTAGATTTTGAAGAATATCTGATCAGTGCTTATTTTTTTTAAATGTCAAATATTTCAAAGTGACCCCAAGCTCAGAAAACTTAAAATTTGATATATTTACTATATAATTTCTAAAAATTTCATAAAATGGCATTGAAAAAATATCAAGTTTTCCTAATAAAATATTTATAATAAAAGAACTTAACAAACTCATTTCATGAAAATGCTGAAAAACTTCTATACAAAATATGAATGTTTTATGGAGTGACTTGATAGTGAGGAGTATATCGATGGCCACAACCCACACGTTTTAATTTTTTTTCACATAATTATTTTTTATTTGTAGTACCACCTACCAGGGGCGAGCCTAGAACCTTTGAACTATGTAAACCCTGAAAGAAAATCGGGAAATGTCGAAAATTTTATGGTTTTTACCGTTGTTGTTCATTCCAATGGCCATACAAAATATTTTTTAAATGACATGCCAAAATAATATTTACATCTGTGGTCCCGCAAAGCATCGTATCTACATATGTACGGTTCAATTTTTAATCTTGTAGTATGTTTGCTAGAAACAAATATATTGCTATTAGTTCTTAAACTTCTAAACATAATATTCATAGGCAAGTCAAGATTTTCGACTTCTATAGTCAATTCCGCTACTGCCACCTACGTGTATCTAGTCACTTTTTCGTTAGTAGGCATAGAAAATGATATAATTGTATGGTTCATGTCGATTGAATAATTTGGGGTAGTTTTGATGTTTTCTGTCTTTTGATATCGGTTCAATAAAAAATATTTAATGTACAAATAGGTGTTGCGTGCTCCGTTCAATTTCGTGGGTGTATTTTATATTCAAAGTGATGACAACTGGACAAAATTTAAAGAATATGTCTACGAAACTCTTCTTATTAAAAATGTATCCCCTCTGTCCGCCATTTGCACTAATCGTATTTTAAATACAGATGTTTTACAAAATAACAATACGGCGTGTGTACTTTACAAAGAAATACAATTACAATTGAAATAATTGACAGACGAAAAAAGAGGGCATGTACATAAATATGTAGGTACCTAGATATGTATATTGATCGTTTGTCTTTTCCGCCTGTTCATTTTGAATGTAATTTTGCGTATGTTTTATAAATATTCAAACTTATCGATGTGTCTAAAGCACATCTGCAAGATTTCACTTCGTAACAAATTTAAATACGTTTAGAAATTTAATGACAATTTTCGCATAGCTTTGTAACTTCTGTTACAGTTGCAGAAGATATGCAGTAATTATCTTGTTATGAAATTTAAAAAAAAAACAGTCGGCCTTCGTAGTTCAGGTTCGAATCCCGGCGAAGGCACAGTTTTAAATCTGATTCCGTGGCACGATGAATATCACAACGTTACAACTTGTTATTTGGTGCGTGTTAATTCAATATTTTTTAACATAGGTACATAGTAACTGCGAGTTGTCAGAGAAGCAATATTAAAAAAAATAATAATAAACAAAAATAAATATTTACCGTTTTTTATCTATGTTATATACCATAGAATTTAGAATAGGTAGGTACTGAAAAAGTAGATACATAATAAATAACGGTGCTGTAAATAAAGACAATATCGGCATCATATACGTTCATGCATTACGTCCATCTCATGCATTATTATCTCCAGTATGTAAAATTTAGCTGAAAAGATTACCTATGTACAAAATAATAAATTGGTTCCATTGCATGAGAGATTAATAATACCTACAATAGGATGTCTGCTTTTTTAAAAACCAAAATAGTAAAAATAAAAAATAAATCTATTTTTTATATAAATAAATTTTATTATAAGAAAACTGACTAAATACTCAAATAATTACGTGCTCTATACTGCTTAACCGATTGGTGGTACGTTATATTCATTATTTTTTTTTTTTAAGAAAATTTGCTGAAAATCACGTGTGTCGTAGCACAAGCGTTACATGTGTCGTAGCACGTTTGATTTAAGAAATATTACCTACCTATAAAATTCTGGAATTAAATCCTCTAAGCCGACCTCAACGTCGAATTTACGATGTGATATCATATAACACGTACCTACCTATTTCGTAACCGGTGGTGTCAATACTAGATCAGTCTGAACAAAACTAGCGTGATAATAATCACAAGCGTGAATTCGATATCACAACGTGAATTCGATATCACCGCACGATTTTGCCACCCTTAACGTGGGTACTCGGAACGAAGCAAAAAAAAAAATATCGGGGGTGGTGGCAAGACTTCGCGCGAGCGCATTTTTACTGGTAGTTATAATTTTTTTTCAACCTATTTTCCACGCATTTTCTCTGTACGAATTTCCATTGGTCGAACGCGGCACGCCCCGTGGAAATAAAAGACTGAAAAAAATACTCCAGAGCCAGAAAAAATACAGTCTAACCAATGGGAGGGTTATTGTGGTTGCAATAAATCTGTCTTTCGGGCGAAAAATTTTCATGTTTTCGCCCGAAACATAAATTTCGTTCAGACAATTAAACATTTTTAATGTGGGAACTTTTTATTTGAACTCTGTTCGTGTTTTATATTTTTAATTGAAAAAAATTAGTTTAATGCTTTTAATTCGTCATTTTATTTAGTTTTTTAAATATATGGATAAAAATATATATAACTATGATCACTATCATATACATACAAACATTTGACGCTCTTAAACTATCGCAGATATTTTTGTGCGTAATTTACGTCGAAAGTATAGGTTCTACTTGACACTATCAATTTATTGTAGATATTTTTATGCTTAGTGTACTTTGAAAGTAATAATAGGTTCTACTTAACGCTCTTAATTTACTGTAGATATTTTGTGCTTAATGTAAGTTGAAAATATGGGTACAATTTGACGCTCTTAATTTATTGTATATATTTTTGTGCTTAATATAGGCTGAAAGTATACTTATAATGAAAACTTGTAATGCTAACAAAACAAGATAATTTTGAACTACAAAATAAATTACCTTTTTGTAATAATTATTAAGATATTTTTAAATAATAATTATAAACAACCTGTGCGATTATATAATTTATGACAATTTCTTTTCATAGACTAGAAACTGGGTAGACAACTAAAAATCAAGTAAAATAAATTTCAGTATTTGCCGGGAATCGAACCTGGGACGTCTATGGAATAAAATAGCTGTCAACAAAAAAATGAGCCATAATTTTTTGTACCAAAATTCGGTTTCTACCTGTTTAAATTAAAATTAATACAAACAAAATTTTATGGGGTGAATTTAAAAATCTAAATATACCCTAAAATAATAAGGTATTTGTGTACCAGTTATTGAGGTATCAGTCATAGTTTCTTGGTTCCAGATTCCCGGCGTGGACGTAGTTTAAATATGTTAGATGATTATAATTAAGTGCGCGTTCTATTAAAATGTAACCCATCTATACCTATTTGCCTTTGAAAAGATACAAAGAAATTACTTTTTTTTAATTTAGAATTTGCTTACCGGTATGCAGTCTCGTATGTTGTTGCACGTGGCTGAGTTGTTTGAAACGTCTGTCGCAGTAGGAGCATTTGTACGGTTTCTCTCCCGTGTGGACTCTGATGTGCTGAACCAGTTGATGGTTGGAAGAGAAAGACTTTAGGCACTGCTGACACTGGTGCGGTTTAACTTCGCCGGCCAGTCCCCTCTGAAGTTCTCGCGCATGCATTTGCATTGCATTTTTGTGCATAAATATCTGTGAAAAAAAATATAAACTCAGTATATTTACTATACAATCCATCATGTTGTTAGTCGTCAAGGGGTTAGCAGAATTAATACGTCATACTTTTCATGCATCATGATCTTCAAATTAAAAAAAAAAAGATATTCTTAACATACTTAAGATATAAGAACCTACATTTTCGGTGGAGTAGATCCATAAGAAGACATTGCAGGAACCACGTAGCCAGAATGGACAGTGATATAGCAACGAATGAAATCCCCTCTGGTCGCCGTCTGCCCGGAAGACACCCAAGAGATGGAAGGTTGAACTTCGTCATCTCAGGAGGTATAGTTTTCTAATTGCAGACCATACATACATACATATACGGGGTAAGCAGAGAGAACCGAGCGCCCTACTCCTCTATTTTTGCACACATTCCTAGCTTCCTATATTTCCACTATCCATACATTGTCTCATAAATGATCATCGATTTTTCAAGCTTCTTATATTTCCTTCTTTCAAAATATCATTCACATGGACATGCCATCCCTTTCTGGGGTGGCCCCTGCTATTCAATGCATCTCTAACAGCCATGTATATTTTTTTGTTCAGTCGTTCATCATTCATTCTTTCAATATGTTCAAGCCCCCTCTAAGAATTCACTTTCATTTTACTTATAATATTCTTCTTTAACTTGCATTCTTTTCTTTTGTCCTCATTTTTTATTCCATCATTTATCGTTCTATTGCATACTCTTCTGAGTGATTTTTCTTTTTGTCTTCTTAGCCTAATAACATACCTACAGGTCTAATAAACGATGAAGAAGTGAATATTTTTTCTCTATACACTATCTCTACATTTATGAATTTCGTGACCTTCGCATGTCTTTTGACGAACTTTATGCAAAGCAGTGGCGAAAAAACATGTAAAAAAGATTCTCAGAGGTTTTCTTTCGTGAACGAGATATTAAAATAGCAGGTAGGTACCAACCTTCTAGATCCATCCATCTACCTACTATCAGTATTGGCCTTGTTTTTGTTTGGGTGTTCTGCGCGTGAGGAATTTTACAAAATTTCTTTTAAAATATATTTTCCCCGGAATAGCCTGATTATTTTGTTTCGTGACGGCGAGCACTTAAAGTATACGAAAATAAAATTTAAAACAAAGAAGATTGGTGAACAAAGAAATTATCGAACGGTACTAGGCTTTCGTCTTCGAAACGACTATGGGCCCGATTAAAAAACGCAATTTCCTATACATTTTCCACCGGTATTTGATTATACAGCTAAACTTTTAATGGCCTACTAAAAGCAGGTCTCGTGTGTCGGCAGTGGAGAAAATACGAAACTACAAAAAAAGAGGATAAAAAAGCTACAAAAGAAACCAATATACATAGATTGAAAAAATACTGTGGAATGAAATTGGTTTTATATATTTATTTAAAGAAAAAAAAACAATTAGGTATACATCACACACATTATTTTTTTGTTTATGATGTGCCTTTTAGCAATTTGAAAATAGAAATGTCAAATTTTAAGTTTCCTGAGTTTGGATTACTTTGACATATTTGGCAGTTAGATATCCTTCAAAATCTAATGGAGTCTAAGCAAGTATTAGATATGTAAATTTGCAAAATTTGAAAATAATCGATTGAGTAGGTACCTACTTTAGTCTATAATCGATAAAGTAGAATAAACACGCCGTACATAGCACATTCATAGTAGATACGCATAGATAAATTGTGACTTTCAGAATATGATCTCAGCATAATACTAGTTATCTCCCCACTATATCCCTCTGGGGTAGTGAGGAGTAAAAATGTTATTTGTTACACCATTTTACAATAAAAATCACTTATGTAGGTTTATTGAAAATTATATTTATTTATAAATAGGTATTATCACAATTTTATAATGTTTATGTAAAAGGACGTGCTACAATTTTACAGGAATGAAATTAATCAGTAAAATGCAGTCGATAATAATAATCAACGACGTATTTTTTTATAAGTTTCACGATATAGTTTTTCCTTTAAATTCAGATAATCTCATAATTTACCCTCTTTTTAAAGATAACATCCGTTTTTAATTCGAATTTAGTAACAAGTTTGAATAGTTCAGTCGTAATTTTCATTGAAATTTATGAAATATTGAGGAATAATCAGTAATATTATGATAAAATAGGATAATGTAAACGTAAATTAATATTACAAATTTCATCTTTTAATTTTACTGACTGATATTGTGTTTTGCCTATCGAACATTATATTGGACAAAACGATCGTTCTGTAAAAGAATAATAAGCATCGTAGACATCAAATCTTGTTTTTTTAAATTATATATACATATATATTTTTAAAAGATTCCGCATAAAAAATATCACATATTTCTTACTGACGAAGAAACTTATCCGTCAAATCCGTCACATGATGCGTTGAAATTCTGAACAAAAATATATGTAGTTTTTTAATTTTGTCAATGCTGACGGTGTTGAATATGTAGAATTCCATAATAATGGGTATTTTAAATCAAACAAATGTCTCCATATATTTTTTTTCCTGAATCCAGGACGACAGTTTCAGCTGAAACGGTCGTCCTGGATTCAGGAAAAAATATATATGTAGACCAAATCATTTGTTTGATTTAAAATACCCATTATTATATAATATGTAGTTACAATTATCACCTTAAACTTGTAGTCAAAATGTGGCAACTTGTAGTTGAATACGTGTTCTTAAATTAGGTATTTATTTCAAAAAATGCATATTATCTGCTGTATGACCAAACACCGATAAATTTAAAAACAAGAAATTCTTAGCAATATCGCTTTCTTAAACATTAGGGATGTTTTAATATCGATCGATATTTTTTTACAACGATGCCGATCTTTGTTATCTTTTGAAATTTATTTGAAGGCACGCGCGTCCGGATGTAAATATTTCACTCGCACCGGGACAATATTTTCAAATGATGAACAAATAGGGATGGGTCATGGCGTGACAATCGTCATTAAAAATTATAAAATATCCGAAACAAAAAGTAGATTAATGTCCTATTGCCAACACAGTGGACTCAATGAACGACGTACAGTCCAAACAGACAAATGGATTATTGTAATTTTATGTTAAGTTGAACATTTTAACTTATTTGCATAATTTCATTTAACGTTGTTAATTTTGTTGACAAGTTTTTTCAATATTTAAAGGAATTAAAATAAATAGGGATGTGAAAATAGTACCTATATTTAAAAAAAACTACTAATAAAACAATAAGTAGGCATCTAATATTTTTTTTATTTTTTACATCTAATGATAATCGTTAAGTGATTGGTCTGTTTTTTGTTATTTTCATAATGTATTTTTTTTTATTTCATAATGTATTTTGTTTTTTTCTTAATTTATTTTTTATTACATAATGTATATTTTATGACTGTATTTTACCCGTAATTAAATAAATTAATACCTACCCATTGATGGTTTTTTAGGTGGGTAAGGTAACTTGATAACAATACTAAAGTTAAAGGGTATGTATCTTATTAATTTTTAGATTAATCTTCTAATATCTAATGAGTTTCGTTTGAAACAAATAAATTGATATAGTCATGCTAATGCGAATCAAAAATTGAATGGCAGAGTTTACAGAATCTGTGTTTTTTTAAGTATTAATCTAATCTTATAATTAATACTCAATTTTAATGTATTTTTTTTGTAAACTTTGAGTAGGCTTATTGTATACCAAGACAAATCGAAAATTTACGATTTCGTTTCCCTATAACACAATAATTTTTTGTCGCTGTGGGAACCAGGGCCGGTTAAATCATAGAACAATAAGGAACAAGAAATCAGGGCGGTTAAAATCCTAACATGTTAATTATATTATTTAAGTCAAAAATCCGCATGAATGGCGCTCAGTTCTCTTTGCGTACTCGGAAAGAGGCTCGGCGTGATGGTGTGTATGTAAAAAATTGTGTAAATTTTAAATTGTTCTACATTTAAAATTCAAAAAAATGTAGGGTGGGGGGCGGTTTCAAATATATTGCTACGGGCGCAAAAACACGTTTATCCGGCCCTGGTGGGAACGTATGAAGATTCTAATGTTAATACATATGTGCCCTATTATTTCAAGAATTTTTTTATTTCTTTTAAAAAATCAACGGTTTAATTATTTGTAATTATGAATCGACATTAAAATTAACGTCAAAGTCAATGTTGTAATTATTTTTTTAAGAAACAATTCATTTTCGTACTTGATAGAAATATTTAATATCTAATAGGTATATTCACATTGATAAACCTTTCCTAGAGAGCTTCTTAAGATGTAGGTAGGTACCTACATAATCAAGAACGTTCTATCCTTTACATTTAAAAAAAAATAATAGAACGTTTTAATTCCAATAATAATTCAACGTTCTAATTAACAAAATAAGAAACTTAGATAAATTTCTTCATGATCGTTATACACTCACGATTAATCATGTCGCGGTTACCAAATGTCTGTTGAATATTTTAATACTCGTGAGAAAAAAGAAAAAAATTACACACCATCTTGTCAACTCTCCCCATGTTTGAACAATAGGGTATCTAGTTCATTGTTCCTTTTTCTATGATTAAATTTTTTTCCTTGTTTCAAATATGGAACCCCAAAATGAATTTGACGATCGCCAGCTACCTGGATGGTCGTTAATGACCCCATGCGGTCCGCAAAGGGTTAAAAGTGATGTTTCCTTTCCTCTGAATAATTTATCATTCTGATACGAGGAGCGGGTTAATTTTTTTATGGCGCATAATCGATGTTGTACGCGAAAGGGTTGGTTCGGGGACGATTTAAAAATAAACTTAGGGATTTTAAATGTACACTATCTTTTATAAAACTTAATGCCGGCTGGCACGCACATACCTACCTTATAAGAAATCGGTACGTAAAAATAATAATAATAACAATAATAATGTTTTTTTTTGCTTATAGGTTACCAAAGGGTTGAGCCAAGTAATGAAAGATACTGGTGAATACTCAAATGACATTTATTTTGAATATTTTGTTACTAGCCATTTGTCAATTTATTCCAACCAATGTTTTTACGTTCAAGACATTGAAATAACAACGTAATATAATTGTGTTCCTCGTAGGGTGGTTGAGAAAATCGAATACCACACGTTCCTGTCTGTATATTTAATTTACTTATGTAGTATTATTATCAATAATAATAATGATAAATTGATAATTTTGTGCTTTTACCTCAATGGTGCTTAACGATACATAAGTTTACTAAAAAATACAGTGGTGAATGATCGTATTACATCAAGAAAGGCTAAAAATAAAATTATCCACAACCGTGTAGACTCACCTTACCTAATATCAGATCTCAGTTTTTGTTCTATGTCGCCCGTCGTTTCACAAATTATTCACAAAACAATTATATTAGGCGGAGTTGCTCCAATTACAATACATACTTTAGACAATTCGATATAATACATAAATCACAAGCAGATTTCAAATCATACATTTACCAATTATTCAATAAATAGTATCTATACCTAAATTTATTACCTAATTTCATCATAATTTGTCTCGCTTGCATAATATACTTACACTTTCACCCTTTAATTTTAATTTATTATTATTTTTTCTGTAACAATTTATTATAATTTTGTTCACCCTTATTTTTTTTACTATTTTTTTCTGTAAAAATATGATTAAATATACATTACTATATGTACATTAACATTAAATTGAGATGCAATGTATCATCCAGATTTATTATAACTGTTGTATATTCTTTTATCATTGTACATACATACATACATACATACCATCACGCCATGTCCCTCGCGGGGTAGGCAGAGAGAACAGAACGCCACACTATTCTATCTTGACATACATTCACCGCCTCGTCAACATTCATGCTACGTCTCATGCATGTTCTTCTATTGTTCAGACTTCTAACATTTCCTTCTTTCAGAATATCATTCACATGGTCGTGCCATCCTTTTCTTGGGCGCCCCCGACCTCTTTTTCCATTCCTGTCAGCCTTATATATTTTTTTCGTCAAGCGTTCTTCATTCATTCTTTCCACGTGACCAAACCATCTAAGTGTGTTAACTTTCATTCTAGTTTTTTTTAGTGTTTTAGTGTAATGTATACTTATCATTGTATCTTGTTTGTTTTCCGAAATAAATAAATAGTAAATAAATAAACATATCATGTCTTATCTGCCCCCTAGACAACGTGTCATTTAGCTCAAGAAAAGAAACAAGAAAAAATAACTCAACGTATGGAAGTGACAGTTGTCTGTCACGTCAAAACTGTCACTATCATACATTGAGTTATCTTTTCTTTTCTTGAGCTAAATGACACGGTGTCTAGGGGGCTGATACAATCGTAGTACCGACTTTGACATATTATAGGAACACACACACGCTTATAGGTAAGACATGGCCGAAAAAAAATGATAGTTGAACTGGTTGCATGTAACACATGAGATCTAACTGTCGATGGCGATAGTATGTATAGTAAACCGTTAAATCCAAATTATTGAATATTTTAAGATATTTTGATTTCTATACAAAACAAGTAGGTATGTGTGTCAAGAGAGGAGAGTATGGTGAGGTCAGACCTTTCTTCATACCCAGAATATGTAAACAGTATGATGGTATGCATGTATGTTTGAATTATCTATATATTCTGATATTTCAGGTTATGTGCATTGAGTGGATCAAAATTTATAAGGGGGAACACACACACATTCACACTAAATGTTTTACTCCGAATTCTGTATAAATCCATGCGCACAATGCTGCTAAGCTGGTGTTTTTTAACTTCTTAGTTGAAGAAAGCATGAAAAATATAGAGCTGGCCATACAAATCTCGCGTATCTAGGCTTGATACTACATATGACAGTTGGGAAAATACTCTACATCTTACTCTACATTTTAGAAAAGATAAAGCGTCATAGACGATCAAAACAACCTAAACTTTTTGATAGTTTAAAATTTTGAAAAAACATTATTTTATAATGTCATATTATACTACATCTGTTTTTCTAAGAAGAAGCTTAAATATCGTACATTTTTTTTCAAAATCTCATAAAACTTGTATTCTGTTTAATATTTTTAAAACAAAGTAGGTACAGGGCGCTTTGAAAATAAAAAAATATATATATAAATTGTGGGGTCGATTTGTTCGTAGTAATTGAGTCATTATTTTTTTATAACTGTTGTATAGTGAAAGAGTAATAAAAAGGTGTCGCCTTGTTTAAAATCCTTTTTAAAAATTATGCACCGTACTGTAAGGTTAATCGTTCACAACAAATTGCCGGAAGTTCATTTTGTACCAATAAAATAATAAAAAAAAAACGATCGAAAAAAGTCACCCTATACACGAAGCTCGAAGCGAATCGGGGTCATTTTGCCTCTCACTCCGACTCGACCGCTAAGCGTTAGCGCGAAAGAGACGGAATAGTCGTGTGCGTTTTTTTTCATCAAGTTTCTAATCAAAATAGAGGGAGATGTAAAAAAATAGGGGTGCGCCGAACGCGTGGCAAAAAAATAGTGGAAAAAATAATGACTGGGAGTGAATGGGTTAAAAAAATTGTACGGGGTTTAAATTATAATTTGTCGCGTGTTTAGAATGGTTACCTACCTGTCAATAAAATGAAACATCTTTGGCATGAAATATATTATAGTTGAACTCTGATTTTATTGTTCGGTGAATTTAAAATTAAAAACCTTTTTGTAGTCTTTAATTTTTTATACAGATTTACACCATTCGATTGAAGAACACCATAATCATATTAGTAAATTAACAAGGTTATAGATCTTACAAAGTTTTTAGTCTTTTTTTAGGACGTTAGTTTCGACTGCAAGGACCATTTTTCCAACTTAAAAAAAACGTAAAAAGGACGAATATCGTAGAATATAGTTTGATTTTACCAATAGATGTGACATTGTTATGAATTAAATTAAAATAAATAATAACATGTCTTTACGTAGCCTATAGCATAAGCGTTATGTTAACTTTCTCCACGAATGTCTCTTTCTACTCCCCTTCGTATGGGTAGGTACTCACTTTTATTTATATAAGCTGGGTTAGTAATCCAGTGGTCGCGAGTTCGAATCCTGCCTCGACCGATCTCGTTCACCTATAGGACAAGCATTTATGCTTAGTTTAGGGAACGTAGGAAGATGTATATGTACTTGTTTAACAAGGACATATTCATTTTTTTTTAAAAAAAAAAAAAATTTACAATGTCAAAGCAAACGCCACCACCATGTGGGAATAATAATACCAAAGAGAAGAAAAAGAATAATCTATTTTAAATGTCTCATTAAAAAAAGGCTCTGTTTAGTATGTTTTAAAAAACATTTCTTTAATCAAAAAAGTTTTATGTACCTAGGCATAATGAGTTAGGTAGGTATCATGTTTCTTTTTTTATTTATTTATTTATTTATATTTTTGTACATAATATAAACAAATATAATGTACACTGGCGGGCTCATTGCCCGCCAGTGTACATTATATACAACAAAAAAAACATCATAGCAAAAAAAAAATGGGAAAGAACAAGGAGAGGAAATGAGAATCGGATATTAAGGGATAAATCTTCTTTAGTTTTTTTCTAGAAAATACAAAGAATAACTTAAGAATATTCCATAGTCTTGTAATTGTACTTCGAACGACGAGCTGAAAAATTCTGTGTTTAATGTACAAAACAATTGTTTTCTTTAAATATAAATGATTAGTATTGAAAATGTGTGAATTGTATAGTAATGCTATAATGAAAACATCATTTTTCATCATACAAACACCCCTTGACTGTCGCTTAATATGTAAAAATAAAAACTCGCAGATTAAACAAGCAGATTTTTTTCTTGTTTTACAAGGGTTAAGCTTGCGGTCCAGCTTCAAAACAAAAAAAAAGTACAACACCCATTCGGCCGTCTAATGGAGATGAATGAATTTATAAAAAGTCGTTAAAATCCACCCGCGGGCATTTTTTTACCGTTTTATTTGATAGCTGTCACGGAAGGGTTAAGCGGAGTACATCGCTCCACAATATGTAGGGTCAATTACTCGTATCAACTTTTATTTTTTATTATTTTTCATTTACCCAGGCGCTTAAAGGGTTTAGTATCATTATTACATGTTATATATTCAACATACTTACCTACGTTTATTTTTTATTTTTACTCCTCATTACCCCAAAGGGATACAGTGGGGCGTTATGAATTCGCAATTTTTAAGACTATTTTTATTATTGCAGATTATCAACTAGTATCATGCCGAGATTGTATTCTGAAAGTTTCATCACAATGTATCTGTGTGTGTGTGCTCTGTGTAATATGTGCTATATACGGCGCGTTTATTCTACTTTATCGATTATAGACTAAAGTACTCATTCGATTATTTTCAAAATTATCCATTTGAAAATGAAAATATCACATTTTAAGTTTCCTGAGCTTGGGGTCACTTTGAAATATTTGACAGTTAAAAATATGTGAAGCATTTATTTATTTATTTTAAACACTTTATTGTACAATACTTATTAGCTAGTACAAATGGCGGACTTAGCATTCAGATATCCTTCAAAATTTATTGGGGTCTAAGGGAGTATTAGACATACAAATTTGCAAAATTTGAAAAGAATCGAGTGTCCAATTTAATCTATAATTGATAAAGGAGAATAGGCACGTCGTACATAGCATACAGCACATAGCATACAGCACATAGCATACAGCACATAGCATACAGCACATAGCATATAGTATTCAGTACACACACAGACACAGAAACTTTCAGAATACAACATCAGCATGATACTTGTTGATAATCTGCAATAAAAAGATTTGGGTTAGTGAGGAGTAAAAATGATCATTTATAAAAATGTACCTACACTACAAAAATTCAGTGGGGATTATGTATTCACCACAATCACAGCTTTTATTCGGTTCCCTATTGAATTCTAAGCAAAAATCTTTTTTCTTAACTTGAGAGAAAACTTATATTAAAACCAACCCTTAAAAAAATATGATCTGGAAAAATAAACACATGCGTATTGACAGTAAGGTCAGAATATATAAAACATGCGTGCGACCGATCATGACGTATGTTGTGGAAACGCGAGCAGATGCCGTACGAACTAAGGGCCTCCTAAGGACAACGGAGATGAAGTTCCTAAGGTCAATCACTGGTAAAAATCTCCGAGATCGTGTTCGCAATGTTCAAATAAGGAAAACATGTGGAATACAGGACATAGTTCGATGGAGTAGATCCAGAAGAAGGCATTGGAGGGACCACGTAGTCAGGATGGACAGTGATAAGCTTGTAAATATAGCAGCAAATGAAATTCCTTCTGGCCGCCGCCTACCTGGTAGACCACCCAAGAGATGGAAGGATAGCTGGACTTCGTCATCCTAGGAGGCATAGTTTCTGAAGAACAGACCAACTAGGTCTACTAAACGAAGAAGAAGAAGAAGAAGGCTTATTCCCATTTAAATCACTGAAAATTGCAAACGATCCAACAGTGCTTAATCATTTTTTTCATTATTTTTTTCACTCATTTAATAAAACAGAAAAGGTCCAGAGAGAGTGAGAGAGAGTCATGCATATTTATGAAGCGCTAATAATTTTTCACGAGCTTTACAATTTCTCTTTTTCTTTTATTTTTTTCGGTGTCAAAGCTCACAGCTTTTTTCACGCCTCTTAATCCGACGTTTTTTTATATTTTAATTACGATGCATCCCTCGGCCGAGGCTGGAGGGTTAAATTTCAATAGTCCGGGGTTAATAAATTTGCATTCGCTTAAAAAATGTTTATTTTTTGCGTTGATATTTTTCATTTATTCATTTTTCACACTCGCCTCTCCGGTCAACTTAATTGACTTTGTGTCTCATGTAAGTGATATAGTCTATTTTTAAAAAAAGCTAATAAGGGTAGGTACTATGATATATGTAGGCATTTAAAAAAAACTAAAGTAGGTACTGTGATATTTGGTATATGGGGTATTTTGGAAACAGATTATGTAGGTACCTACTGTAATATGGGCTATTATGAAAAGCATCTGGATTTGGTTTGCGTTTTAAACACAGAACAAAGTGTTCTGTTGTTTTAAAGATTGGTATGCGTTTTAAATAAATGAGAGAAAATAAGAAGACAAAATAATAAAGTAAGGTCACGCCGGTGGCACTCTTTTGGTAGCACTGGTTTTACTTTACGCTTACATCTCCAAAGGTGGCGCTATTTATTTTTTTTTTATGTTGGTATTTTTGAAAATGCAATGTAAAATTTTCAGACCTTCAGCATACTTCAGTTGTGTTTTGTTGTTTGTTGTGACGCGAAACATTTTGATCCTTTAAAATCTTGAAGTAAACCAGATAATAAATATAACACGTGTGATTTTGTAAAATTCTTGTTGTTTTCGGTGTTCATCTACATACACACTATCACACCATGTTATGGTGTTAATCTATTGCCAGTTTTTTTGTGTTTTTCGATTATCTTCGCAAGATGGCTGACAAGTTTTGTTGTGTTTTGAATAAATTGTCAAGTGAAATACGGCGAAGTGAAGTTATATAGTTTTCCGAAAATCAGTATTAAATCTTTCTTTGTGGAAAATAAATTAAAAAAACCTAATAATCTACAATGCAAATTTTATTTAGAACAATGTATTTTATGAATTATTTGGCATGATTTTTGAAATATTGCAAATAAAATCCATCATATATGTGTTTTTTTTAATAAATAATGATTGAAAAATGGTTATTTTTTATTTAAGTTATCCTTGAATCCATTCCTCAAAGCTGGAAACATTTTAAAATGGAAATTTAAATTTGCCGTGGACCGATCGCGTATTCATTGCCCCTATAGCGGAGATGTAAGAAACCTTAGGATTATCCGGTTACAGCTTCTATGTATTGAGTGACACATATGAAGTATACTGAAAGTTTACTTCCATATTATCTGTGAGTAAGGTGTTATGATACGATATATCAACGTAAATGATGCAATCTTTTAACTACCATTTGATTTGGATAGCCTGTTCAGGAACGGTTGAAATTAATTATAATTACCTAATTGTGCTGCTATTGACAAAAAAGGTGCTTATTTTCTTAATTCGACTTGCATTTATATTTTTAATCGTGATATATTTTTTATATGTGGTATCAGTTATTTTTTTTTTTTACAATTACTGGATATGTTAACAGATTCAAATTATGTTAAAACCCACAATTCACGCACGTACGATATTGGCGAGCATGACATTGAAACCATATTTTTTTTTCAATTTGCCTACACGGGAATAGCGTGATGATTTCCTGTGTGATGTACCTAATTATATATTATATAAAACTCATTAGTCAATGTTTAACTATGCATGTAATATATGAATATATATTAATTTACTGGTATTTAATACACACTTATCCATTCATCACGTCTATGTTAACAAATTGGCGTTCATTCAATTAATTAACTTATTATGTAAATAACAATGTTGTTAAATATGCGAAAATATGAAAGACTCACAAATTACCATTTTCGTTGTTATACACGACTATTATATAAATCTAAAAATATTATTGAAATTGAAAAAAAAATATAAATTAATATCATGGATTTTAAGATACGTTTCGTTGCGTCCGTAGGTACCTGAAATGTGTGAATTTTAATTTACAAGTAAATATGTTTTATTAAATTTGTGTCCGTGAAAATATGATCACAAAAATTATTTATTAGTTTATTTATATAGTAAAAATGTTTATTGCCATGAGGCAATCACTTCCTCAAGTAAATTTAAAATACAGTTTATAGTCCTGGTTTCGACTCTCAGCAGAGGAGAAATTCATATCTAGCTTCTCTAGACTGGAAACACTGGAAGAAATTGCCATATTGCAATAAACACGCCACTTGATTAGGGTGTATGGAATTGTTTATTATTATTTTCATTACATGAGAAGAAAATGAATTTAGAGCAAAAATATTGTTTTCTGGATACGGTGGTTGACTAGTAGAAATTGCCTGCGGGCAATAAGTTCGCCACGTTGTTTAACTCGATAAAAGTCTTTAATTATAATTATTATTATTATTAAAGATTATAAAAATATCAGTTACAAAACTATATGCCTCTTTATATGAAACAATGTTGAAAGATAAACATATGTTCAAATATGAGTATATTTTATAAACAGATGCCTACATTTTTATTGTACACATGTACATGATATTTATATGTACAAGTTATGACCTACCACAATGAAAAAGTTCATCGCACTATTTTTTCGCTATCTCCTCATTCCTGCACATGTGTGTTTTTGTTTATACATACATTGCTGAAAGCGATAGACGTAATATGTACCTATACTTGAAGTGCATGGGTTATTGTACCAATTCATTTAATAAACAATAAAGTTCTTCAACTTTTTTAACGCCAAGATTATCTAAAAAATATATTTAACCCAACATAAAAATAATATTATAATTACTTATGTAGTTTTTAGTATTTTTGATACGAAAGGAAAGATTCTGATTTATTCGCGACTATCCATCATTGCACCTGAGTCAAATTGAAAACGCTATTTTTAGCGCTAATTTTTTTGTATGGGATATGACGTTTTCTTTAGACTTTTTTTATGGCCATTGTCTCAAATGCGTTCTTCTATTACCTATATTATGTAGATATACCTACTTACTCATTTACTTACTTACTAATTTCTGACGTTTCCATTTTTTGCGATTCCATATATATTACGGTGTTTTTTTCTGTTTTTATTTTTATAAACATTGTATTCGTTCTGTTTTTTTTATATAAAAAAGACGTTTTTTTCCTTTTTTAACAAGGAGTATCTTTCAATTAAAACACTTTTTGATGTTTTTCCTAAAAAAAATTTTATATTTTTTCCATATTCTAGCTAATTATACTCGAAAAGAAGATATCAAAACACCAGTAAATGTAATAGAAAGTGAAGTATGTAGAGCATATTGAAAAGACAGTTTAAATGTAGTTATTTTTTTTAATATATTTTAGTATAAATAAATTTTTGAATCTAATTTATTTTGCAGATAGACAATTTTTGATGAAACTTCACGATTACATAGAATAACACTAATTTTATTTTCTCAATTTATTTAAGGCACTGACCAGTATCGGTTTATTCGAGATCGATTTTGGGCGAAAGGTCCGGGGTTCGATTCCCGGTGTAGACACAGTTTTTAATAATCTTTTCAGACTGGATCTGAGAGGCGGTAATTATCGTAAGTTAAAATTAATATTTGACATAGTACCTGTAATACATGATTATAACAAAAAAATAATATAATTCTACCAAAAAGACTTTAAAGATAATTTGACATTCATATTTGAAAAATGACCCTAAGGAAACAGATCTTTGGATGCAAAGAAAATAATATAATTATTGATAATATCGTTAGGTTTGTAAAGAATAGAAAATTTGACAGCCATTCTTTCTTTAACACAGTTCATTGCACCGATGAGTAATATTGCTTTTAATCGTGATGTTCAATACCTACACAGGCGTAATATTATGTTGGCGGGGCCCGATAAAAATTATAATGATTACGTTTGTGAGTGCGTTGATAAAAACGGTGAGTGAACCCCAAGTTGCAAGGAACGACCGTGAACTGCAGTTTAAAAATAATATCACGACAAGGTTTCTTATTATACATATGTATATTACACATACATACAGACTAAGCGCAATGTTTAATATTATGCATTCGTGTCGTCGCATGTGTGTTTGTAAGTGTGGGTGTGCAGGGTTATTGAGAGGCGCGAAAGTCCAGTTTTGCCCAAATACTGCGTTCTTTTTTTGAATTTGTTCCGTTTTGTATCGGTCTGAATTGTATGCAATTATTTTTGGCATCAGTATTTTGACATACAGTATTTGAAGTTTCGTTCTGTTTTTGAATCTATTCTTGTTTTCTTCGTGAACAATTATAATATTTCGAGTATTTGGATTTATGTCCCTTTTTTGAATTTATTCTTATTTTCTTGCTCATAAATTATATTTTGAGTTCCTAAGTATTTCAAATTTCGTTCTTTTTTCTAATTTATTCTTATTTCTTTAGTCAACAATTTATTATATTTTGAGTAAGTACCTATTTGAAATTTCATTCTTTTTTTGAATTTGTTCCGTTTTATTTTGATTCAAATTGTACGGGATTATTATTGTCGTCATAATATTATTTTGATTTTATGTAATTGCTCATTTGCGAGACTAAATGCTCTTTTTAAAAATAAGCGTTCTTTTTCATAATTTAAAAACCGTCATTATGAGTCGCATTGAACAATTATGTGTTATTTATTTATTTATTTATTTATTAAACACTTTATTGTACATTACTTAATAGCTAGTACAAATGGCGGACTTATTGCCTAATGGCAATTTCTTCCAGACAACCATCTGTGACAGTTATGAGACAAAATGGTACATGTACAAAAAAGAAAATATATATAAAACCATAAACATATTACATTTAAACACAATAAAGTAAGAAGAATATAAATATGTACATCAATGAAAATTAAACAAATCATAGATAAGACCTGTTACAACACTATGGGAGGGAAGGGAAAAAAAGGAGAGGAGATATGACTAACTACAAGAATAGGGAAATAAATGGGAAGTATGTAGGTTAAGAAATGGAAAGTATGAGCGCGCGTTTTAATCTAGTTTTGAAGGTACCTAACGTTGGTGCAGTTCTAATGTCAAGGGCCAAGTTGTTCCATAACCGGGCAGCATGGACAGTAAATGATGATGAATAGAAAGCCGTGGCATGTGATGGGATGGCGAGGGTTCTCTCTTCTCTAGATCGAAGCGGGAGTCCATGAGAGGCCAGAGGTTGAAATCTTTCGGTAAGATATGATGGAGCATTAGGGTTGTTCAAAATGTTAAACAGAAGACAAAGAGTGTGTTGATCTCGGCGCAGACGGATAGGAAGCCATTTGAGTTCCTTGCGAAAAAATGATATGTGATCGTATTTGCGAAGATTATATATGAAACGTATGCAGACGTTTTGTAATCGATCTAATTTGTTTAGAAGTTCCTAAGTAAGATCCAAATAGCAAATATCTGCATAATCGAGAATGGGGAGAAGGAGAGTTTGTGCGAGCTTTATTTTGATGTTGGTTGGAAGAAATTTTTGAAGTTTTTTGATAGAATGAATGCTATAGAAAAGTTTTCTGCTGACTTCACTGACTTGTTCAGTCCAGGAAAGATGTTGATTGAAGAGAACTCCTAGATTTTTCACTGTTTTGGATATGGGTATTGCTGTGCCATTGAGTACAGGAAGGGGAATAGTGTTTGAAGTAAGTAATCTCAATAAGTGCAAAAATTAACTTATACTGTTTATGAAAATAATTTTTCGAGTAGGTAGTTATAGTTATCATCGATTAAAAAATATTATTTTATGAATCTTTCGTCCACATTTAAAAAATAAATAAATAAATGTACATTTTGACGAACGCAATATCAATGTTGTGGAAGTTAATGCATTATGTTAATATTGGTATCCTATACATTGCAAAGATACGTTTACTGAATAAAAATGCATAAAAAATACACTAGGAAGTCGATTCCCGAAGGCCATGTACAAATACAACGCATTTACATATTGTGAGACCAAGATAGCTTGTATGCAATTTTATTGTCGATAATGGTTTAGGTATAGACACCCTACAGATATTCAATAAAAATAAATATGTTTCTTTTAATAATCTTATTTTTACAAAGAAAAATATGTTACCTTAATTAATTATTATCATGGCGTCCTAATTAATTTACATATTGTGAGTCCAAGAAATCTTGTTCGATTTAAATGTAGGTACATAGTAGTAGGTATTGACGCCGCCCTACAAATTATAAATTAAAATAAATAAATTTATTTTATTTACCTTATTTATATAAAAGAAAAACATGTTTATTTATCATTATTTTATTGTTATGACGTCAATTTAGTATACCTCTATAATATTATAAGTCCGTGAAAACTTGTACCTATGCAATTTTACTGTAGATAATGTTATCGACAACCAACAAATAATCAATAATAAATAAATATGTTTCTTTTAATAATCTTATTTATATAAAGAAAAATATGGTACCTATTTTTCATTATTTTACTGTCATGGCGTCAAAACTTTTTCTATATAGATAAATGATCTAGAAAAATATAATGCAATGGGATTTTGATAATATCATTTAATTAAGTAATTTATTAAATAATAAAAAAGTAATTAATAAATAAACATACAAATAAAATTAAAATAATAAATAAATAAATTAATTAATAAATAATGAAATAAATTATTAATATATATATATATATATATATATATATATATATATATATATATATATATATATATATATATATATATATATATATATATATATATATATATATATATATATATATATATATATATATATATATATATATATATATATATATATATATATATATATATATATATATATATATATATATATATATATATATATATATATATATATATATATATATATATATATATATATATATATATATATATATATATATATATATATATATATATATATATATATATATATATATATATATATATATATATATATATATATATATATATATATATATATATATATATATATATATATATATATATATATATATATATATATATATATATATATATATATATATATATATATATATATATATATATATATATATATATATATATATATATATATATATATATATATATATATATATATATATATATATATATATATATATATATATATATATATATGTTATAATATTTTTATCTCGGTTTTCTCGTGTCAGTAGGTCTTGACTAAGACCATTTGTCTTCCGACGTTTCGCCTGAATATTACCAGGCATTTTCAAGGACTTAACGAAAAGCACGCGCGCGACACACGTCTACACGTACACGTCACTTGACGGTGAGCTTTCAGTGTGAGTAGACGTGTGTCGCGCGCGTGGTTTTCGTTAAGTCCTTGAAAATGCCTGGTGATATTCAGGCGAAACGTCGGAAGACAAATGGTCTTAGTCAAGACCTACTGACACGGGAAAACCGAGATAAAAATATTATAACATATTTCACCCGTGAAAACATCAAATATAACATATATATATATATATATATATATATATATATATATATATATATATATATATATATATATATATATATATATATATATATATATATATATATATATATATATATATATATATATATATATATATATATATATATATATATATATATATATATATATATATATATATATATATATATATATATATATATATATATATATATATATATATATATATATATATATATATATATATATATATATATATATATATATATATATATATATATATATATATATATATATGCTTCTTGAATACTATGTCTTAATATATATCCTGAATGCGCGAGCTATGCACAAATGCACATTTCGATATAATTGTTTCCGGAAAAAAAATATCGTAATATATAATTAAAGCAACTATTTATAATTCATTGGCATAATGGGCATATTTTATTTTCCACATAGGTAATATTATCTTTTATACTAGCCATGGTAATAATTTGAGAACCGTTGGTTATGGACTAACTTATTGAGGAAACATCAACGGGAATTTCAAATTAGTACTACACCTCACGAAGTGTCGGCCATACATTTCCTTCGTTGCATCGCTCTCGTGCATCTGTTCCTGTACCATACCTGCCTGTCCTAGTCTCAACATTCTTTCCTATTCCATACATACCTAACTAATACAGATCTAGTATATAGGTATCGTATATCTATATTATTATATGGTATTTAAAAAAAACAATTCGTCATGTTTTCATGATGCAAAAAACCGTTGTCTTTATTTAGTTGCTGCGTTGTTTGTAATATTTTTGTGTGATGTTGTGTATGAATGTCTGGCTATAAGGAACAATATGTTGTGCTAGGTCCGGAGTATCCATAGGTCAATGACTTTACGACCGCTGTTTTACAATCTTTAGTAAATATATAGTTTTCATATTTTTTATCGTAATAATTTTTTCTTACCATAAATAATTTCCTGATTTAAAAATATTTCGATAAGCATCCCTCTTGTGAAATTAAAAATAAATTAATTAATTATCTCTTCTTTCAAAATGCCAAAAAGCAGCAGAGTTTTCATTAAAGTTGCATTAAATTTTATCCTTATTAATCATAGGTTAACTTCATAAAATGTCGCCACATTCTGGAGATATTTTTTACCGCCTCAGACACAGACTGAGACGGTGAAAAATTCACTTAATTTTTTTTCTTTCATTATGTTTTCAAAATTGACCTATCAAATTTAGATACCCAATGTTTTGCAAAACACTGAAAAAAAATGCGTACCTGCGTATTAGCCAAACCTTTGCTATCAGTAATAAAGGTATATCTACTTGGCTGTGTGCACAAAACATTTAGTTGCACAAAACCAAATGTTTTATCTTCTTCTTCAGCCTGTTCTTTTCCATTCTTGGACATAGGCCTCCCCCTTGATCCTCCACAACTCCCTGTCTTAGGCACACTGCATCTATCTCCCTCCGGCACATTTCTTGATGTCATCAGACCACCTTGCCTGGGGTCTGCCGACAACTCTTCGGCTTTCTCTTGGTCGCCATTCTACTATCTTTTTGGTCCATCGTGACTCCTGGCATCTGGCAATATTCCCAGCCCAGCTCTACTCAAAACCAGCGACCCTTTCCGCTACATCGGTTACTTTGGTCCTTTCTCTTATCATGACATTTTGAATTCTGTCCTTTACCCAGCTACTTTCTCTCCTTTGCTCTCTGTGTCACTAACAGCTTGAGCATTATTCGTTTTGTTAGGACCGATGTTTCCATTCCATAAGTAAGCACCGGGAGAATTCATGCATCGAATTGTGAAATGTTTTATAGTCACTATAATTCGGTTAATTTAACATGAAATTTTGTTACTTCTAACAATTTTTTTCAGTGCTCTTGGGAAAATTGGAACATATTATCTTATGACAATTTTTTGTACAATTTTATAAATAAATATAATTATGCTATAATTACAAAAAGTTTCTTTAAGACTCCAAACGAAACATTATAATATACCTAGTAAGGTACCTATTAGGAAAAATATAAACAATACTAGAAAATTGTGAATCATTTCAATGTACCCATCATTACTTAGTAACAAATCTAAACAAAGAAAAAAATTCTTGAACCTACACCAACATATTATTCTTTATTGTAAACATTTTTACTATCGCAAATAACACGTACCTATGTATAATCAGCCATAGTTGTATAAGTAACATAGTCATATCAAGGCAAAGAGAGTTATCACTGCATAATTTGATATCACACTTATAATAATATGTCGTTTCCTTACTAATTATGTGGGTCAATATTTTTACTAGTAACAGTGTTTGCTGAATCTATACCTATCACAGTAACCATATCTTCTCAAAAAGTATATGTAGCAGCACTGCTAGCTGAAACCGAATTACGTATCGTCAGAAATTCATTTGGAAAATATATTTATTTATTAAATTTAAGGCAATGAGCCACAAAAGAGGGCATATTGCCACCAAGCAAACTTTTTCAACAAACTCAATCTTTGTGAAACGTCGATTGAATACAGTAAAAAATTACAGTATAATCCTTTTGATTACCTTATAACAGTAATGAGGGAAATTGAAATTATTAGAAATTGCATGTTTTAAAATATAGACACAAAAGGAGTACAAAATATATTATGTATGTACCTTATTCACAAAGGCTACAATTATTTAAGATATACAAACAATTAATTTATAAATTAAGACATTGAAGTATTCTCCAACGAAGAGAAGAACGATTCTTGGAAGATTCTGTAGCTTCGATTCTTGTAGTGGGGAAGAGATTTGAGAAAGAATTATTATGTAATTGCTTATGTGTCAAAATTGGATTATAAGAAAAAGATATATCAGGAAAACAGGAATGTATTTAGGTATACCTATCTGTTCCATATCTATATCACATACTAAATAACATGACATGAGTCTGATGACAATGATCACCACGATCTGAATTGCGCATGCGCGTCGAGATGTAGATGTAGGTATATGGAATCTCGGCACGTACGTATCTGTGACCTGGGAACAAAGTGTGCAACTATTGCAGGCGAATTTGAATGCCATCTTCGGGGTAAAGGGAATTCATAACATTGAGACAACTTATGAATTAACCAACGCATTTATGCGCTCCTGATACAAATGCTTCTCGCCTCGGACATGTTTTGTCTAGAATTAAGCGAAAATAAGTGCGGATCTGGGCGCATGCTGCTTTTTGAACAAATCTTTTATTCTTTTAGTTGCATTTTTTTTAAATCCTTTTTTTTTCTTAAAGAATTACTTACCTATATGAACACATTTGCTGTTACCCAAAACAAAGCATTTGCTTGTTCTATATAAACGATAAATGTACTAAATAGGTCGAGGATTCAGGAATCAACCCCGATAAGTACCTACCATCTTCTGGATTACCAATTAAGCGAACTAACCATTCTGTTATAAACGAATGTTGGCTTAGCTCTTTTAGTTCTGTATACTTAAAAAACAAGAAATTTCACAAAGAAAAAAGAATATATCATAATAAAATCTTCCTAGTTGATCTTAAAGAGATCCCTTTCAACACGTCAAAATGATATAAGTAATTTCTTCAGAGTCAGATTTGAAATTTGAGTCGGATTAAAAGAAAATCTAATGTCTCTTTAAATCGCCATTCTCAGTTACTAAGTGCAGCGTGGGAGACGAAAATTCTTGTGAAAATAAAATTTATCCATTCGTTGTTTATTGCAACGGATAAAATATGACTATATACCTTCATAGATATCACGTAATGGTCGTCAGGATCGATTACTGATGAATTGTGGAAATAATTCGTAGAAATTTGCACGCGCATTATCAAGCAGATCGTGGGATATTAAACACGAATAAATTAATATGACAGTCGATGTTGGGTACTATATTGAACAATAGATATACATATTTACATCAATCAGAAAGATTTTGTAGGATATATTTACATCGATCAGAAAGACATTGAAAAATATATTTACATCGACCAGAAAGACATTAAAAATATATTTACATCGATCAGAAAGATATTGTAGAATATATTTACATCGATCAGAAAGACTTTGTAGTATATATTTACATTGATCAGAAAGACATTGGAGAATATATTTGCATCGATCAGAAAGAAATTGTAGGCGAGAAGTGCCAGGTCGAAAAGGGTTGAGCCAGTTAATCAATCAGGGCCATTAGCTAAATATATATGGAATGAGGAGTTGAGATGAAAGAGGAAATAAATAATGTCTTTTGACATTTTTACAATAGCGTAGAACTACAGAATTGGAATTACTGAGAATTATCTGGAAGGAAAATATTAGAGACAGAATCCCCAATGAGGAGATCCGCAGAACTGGAAGATATCGTGAAGTGGAGCGGGCACTAGAAGAGGATGAATTCCGAAAAGCCCGCCAAAACTTCTCTTCTTTCTATAGTTCGATCTAGAAGAAAAAAAAGACTTGTTTTGAAAACCACCAAAGAGATGAACAATGAACATGATTGTGTAACAACTTATCAGAATCATCACCACCGTCCACCTTATCAGAATCATCTTCTTCGTATTGATAATCTTGTTAAGGGACGAGGATGTACAACTATCCCTTCATCTCTTTTGTGGTCTTCCCGGTGGTCACCTACCCTCTGCAACTCTACATATTGCAATTTTTAAAAAATTCATTCTTCCATCCATCCTCTCCACGTGTTTCCTCTAATGTGGATCTTCCACAACGCGGTTCTTCGGATTTTCTCATAATATCTCTTGATCGTTTTGTCCATGGTTAGAATCGTGGCATGTGTTAAATGAAAATACATAATACTACATGCAACATAACCTTGAATCAAATATAGGTATATACTTACTGGACATTATATGACAAAATTTATTGCAATATTTTTTCCTGGCCGCTTACGAAAGCATAAAAAGATACTTTTGTATATTGGGTAAGTATATACCTATCAGTGTGACCTTAACAGCTTCTCATTCTATCTTGAGGTAGGTCAGACTCAATGAAATATGTATTATTTGCTTATTCTACATACATACATTTAAATATGGATCCAAGTCGTATATTTTGTATTTAGGTACCTACTATTGTAAATATATGGACTGATGTTGGTATTTTGTTTTTAAAACATGTTCTAAGTTAATTTTATAAAGTTAATAAAATTTTATTTATTGTCGGGAGTCAAATGATAATTTTTATTGACAAACTTTTTAACATCTCAATAGAGACGAAGTTGGAATATTATAGAGGAACCAGGAACTCAAGGCACCTACAGGGCTGTGGCATTAAAGGAACGAAAATAATTATTTAGATGGGTCGGTGGCAGAGCGGTTAGCGTGCTGGGCTAGTAATCCAGTGGTTGCGAGTTCGAATCCTGCCTCGACCGATTTCGTTTACCTAAGCACAAGCATTAATTTTCTTATTTTAGGGAACGTAGGAAGATGTATATGTACTTGTTTAACAAGGACATATTCATTTTTTTGTAAAAAAAAAAATGAATTAAATGATAATTTATAAAAGTAAAAAAAAAAACGCTTAGGTAATATTTTTATTCTCGTATTGAAAATATTTCATTCTATATAATAATTAATTACATACTGTTTATTCATTTTTATGTTTGAATTAGGAAAAAATAAAAAAATAGTACCTACCATTATAATTGTTTGAATCAGTATCGGCTATTATTTTTAGGTTTGTTCATTTTTAACGAAATAAGTACGAAATGATGTTATTGCAATTGTAATTTCACATCATAAAAACCACCACGGCATATAACACAATGCGGGGTAACCAGCGACAGGTGTGCGGGTGTCCATTAGGCACCTTTAAAAAAAATACCAAAGCATCACGGCATATACACCACAAAGCGTGGTAACCAGCGATAGGTGTGCGGGTGTGCATTAGGTACGTTTAAACCCACACACACACACAGCAGTCTCGACTCACCTATAAAGGCACTACATGCATGTTGTTAAAAATGTAATTTTGCTTTAAAAAATAGATTTTAATAGATGGAGTCGTCTTACGACTGACCGTTCACAGAATTCCTAGCGCACAAAATAAATAAATATGCACAAAGGATTTCGCGAGTAAAGTGCACAATACATATTTTACTTTGATACTGTTTAAGAGATAAAATAAAATTATAATAGATGTGTAGTCCCTCGCATACATACATAAAATAAATACATAAAGATGATACCTACATACATATGTACATAGAAGAAGGTTTGAGATAATATATATGTATATATATAAAGGAGAAGTGTCAATGAATAAATGCATTACATACTCTTATTTACTTTTAAATGCGGACGGAAAGTATTGAACATGAACTTTGAAAGTAGCTAGTAGTATAATAATATTGAAATTTGAATAAAATATTCACATTATACAATATTGTAACACCGCAAATAACCGTTGTATTGAACTCTGTGTTTTGTATTAGAGACATTCAAATTTGGAATTCATTTCATTTGTTTTGTTCCTTTTTTAAAACTCGCCACAGCCATGTATAGTGAAATTCGATTTTTTAATTTTTAAATATACCTAATTTCTTACTTCAGAAGAAGAAGAATACACATTTTGTTCCTATTTTAAAACTCTCCATAGCCATGCAAAAGTGAAATTCGATTTCTTAATTTTTAACTGTTTTTTTTTACTCCAGAAAAAAGAAGAAGAAGAAGTTTGTTAATTTTTTAAACTCTTCAAAGCCATGTAGGTTATAGTGAAATTGTATTTGTTATATTTTCATTCATTTTTATTTATACCTCCCCCGGCATATTTCACAATGCGGGGTAACCAGCGACATGTATGCGGGTGTGCATATCTTTAAAAAAAATAACATGACACAACCGGTCTCGTCTCACCTAAAAAGGCACTACATTAAGAATGGATGATGAACCTCATTGCTGAAGTATGTGAGATGTTATTGTTGCCTGTTGTATTTTCGATTACCCGGCTCTTACGGGACACTCTAAAGCAATGATAAAGAAAAGAAAAGATCACTATTCTAAGCCGGTACATCTATTAGAAATTAAAAAATCAACAAAAAAATATTTTTTTAACTTATTATGTAGGTAGTTATAAAAATGAATATAATAAATATTTCTGTTGAACAATATTCATATGTTCATAATTACAGATTAAAAAAAATGAAGGTGTGAAAATTTATCTTTATAAACAACGTCATAAAAAACCAATAACATGTAATACATTCACTAAAACAATAAAAATAACTATAATTATAACAACAGACCGTTTCCTCCATCGTGCATTCCATGATGTTAAGTGTCAATGGACTTCTCAAAGGATTGAATACTGTAATTTTTCTGTCAAAATATCCGTTCCTTGTAATATTCTTGTCATTGTGGATCAGTGTTTTTAAAATATCACAACACCAGGCAGCGAAAGTATTTATGGGTAACAAAAAAACAGCACCTACGGCCGGTACCTAAATAGGTACCTACTTACACGATTCGGAAAAAAATATTCGAAATTCAAATTGTCACAAGTCAAAATAAAAAAAATTAAAACGTATAGGTAGGTACCTACTTTCGCGATTAGAAAAAAAAAGATTGTTCGAAATTCACAATTGTCACAAGTCAAAATAGGAGTATCCTCAAATGAATTGTTCGATATTCAAATTGTCACTATTAGATTCAGCCGTGGTCGAAACGAAAAAAAACACATCGTTCGAAATTCAAATTTAATTGAGAACCCACATGCGCGGTCTGAAAAAAAAAACAAAAACAAAACGTAGGAAATTCGAACTGTCACTGGGTAGGTAGGTACCTATAGCGTGGTTGTGCCGAAGTGCAACATTCGGTTTTTACTCGCGCAGACCGAAAAGAGAAAAAAAATGAATCGTTCGTAATTCAAATTGCCACGGAAAAAGTCGTATATACCCATTTATCTTTTCCCGCCACACTAAGTAAGTACTTAAGGACGTACGGCGTGTATAAAAAATAATGTGTACTACATTCGCGAAGGGATTTTTTCAAATGTGGAACGACGGAAAAAATCGCGTTTGGCGCGGATCCGTGGGCGGCTTGAGAGAGTGGGAGGGAAGTATGCGCGGGGGAGAGTGACGGAGGTACGGAGACGGCCCAAGGAGGAAAGGGACAGAGTTAGTTTTGTAATGCTAAAGGCGCTTTTGTTATCCGATACGAAAGTAGGAAGAAAAATAACATATTTATTTGGATTAGACGGAAAAGTGCATTCGAATTCGAAGCATTTATTTAAATGAATTTAATTCGATTTGCTATATCACACCAAATGATCGAAAACTTTTAGCTTTATTGGATTAATATATAAATTAAAGTAGGGTAGGAACCAACAAAGAATTTTTAATATGAATTCATTTGATTTAATATATCGATCGAAAGTAAGTAGGTACTTACATAGATACCTACATTATAGAATTCTATTTTAATTTTTGTAGTATTAAAAATTAAATAAATTTTAATGACTACAACCGGTTTTGTGCGATTCGCAATTTAGAGAAATGACTGCGAAAAAGTGTTTTATTTTTAATAACATTTAAATAGAAAATTTTACATCAGGCTGCTATGTGTAATAAGTACAGGTACCTACTGTGTATATTGAATACTTACCTACTTGTTATTTAAAAGGTTATAATTATTATACTCGTTAGTTTTAGGGGTCTCATTTTTCGATGCGTAGCACACTTGTTCTGTGCCTCGGGAAAAAATATTTAAAAATTTATTTTTATATTTTCTATTTATTTTTTATCACACCATATAAACAAGAAGTATATTACCTACTGCTGCCCAACTAGGACACTCTGTTCTATGGCTAGCAGCTATTTAGTATTAATTATTACATTTTATTTATTTATTTATTTATTTAAAGGACAACATACAGCATACAATAAATTATATAAAAAAAAGATGATTTGATTAATAATAAAGGCAATTACAGGTTGTCGCTGAAGTTATTGTAGTATATTAAGATACATTAGGAATTGTTTCATATTATGGTGAGATATTGTGTGAATGATGTGTTTTAATAGGTAATATACCTACCTATAGTTATCTAAGCATTGCGTATTTTCGTGTAAATCATGATAATTGCCACTTGCGGAAGCGAGTTGCATTATAAATTGGGTTCAAATATTTTTTTAATTATTTTTTTCATTTCAGAGTAATGTCATACCTATTTTTTTAATTACGAAAAATCGTTTTTTTAAACAAAAAAATATTTGTAAATACCTACCTACTATCTCAAAATTAATTCAACTAACGAAAGACATAATATGATCAAAAAATATAAAATATTACGAAAACGTTGTCTAAAAAATATGTATAATATGGTTAGTGGGATATTTAGAAAAAAGAAATGCTTAAAACTATAACAGCGGGAAATTACATATATAGGTACGTATAAACAAATATTTAGGAGGCAATGCATGTTTGTTAAGATATAAATATGTGGCGATTGTTTTTCATAGCCTTACCTAATCAGCAATGTGAGTAAATAATATTCATATAGGTAACTGTAAAATAAGTTCCTACTGTAAAATTCGTAGATTTGAGGGAGGTATCACTGAACCCTTAATTATAAAAAAAAACTACAGTCCATAGTCAACAATAATTAAAAATGAAATATTAATATGGTAAATATACTTTGTCAAATCATTGTTTAAATCACAAGGAGTTATTTGATATGAAGTTTCGGTGCGACCGATTCTTCCTCAGGACGGATTAAAACTTTAATACTTTGATACAAACGAAACAAAGATAATATACAAACGTAAAATATTATCGATAAAATACATGGCCCTTCATATCTTTAAGTTATTTATAAAAAAAAACCTTGCAATAAATAAATCGTTCATGTGATACGGAGCAAGGATGCTAAAGTTCAAGACGTCTCGAGATAATCCACACGGAACAAAAAAAAACTTCTTTATATATAAAAAATAAAATTAATTTAACATAAAGAACATGCATTAAATATACGATAATAGCAATTTCTCTCAATAAAGCACCCACGATGTGTCTATCTCTGTTCAACTCCGTACCGAGATATTTGCCTCTCGTTCACACGTGACCCTGGTCCGAGTGCCGTCTCTTTCTGTCGCACAGGCGGCCCCAGGACGCTGTCTCACTCGCTCAAGAGTGCAACGCATTTTTTGCCTTGAACATAAAAAGCATTGCGGTAGGTCAGTCGCGCATTTTTTATGTCAGCGAAGTGCAGATATAGAGAACGAGTTGAATTGAAAAATGTTCCAGACGACATTATATTAAAAAAAAAAATGCTTAAAATAAAGCAGTCTGAAATGTCGAAATATTTTTGGGATATTGCTTCCCGAGCATGAACGGGTACTATGACAATCATTGATGTAACAAGTTACCACATTATGGAGACTTATGCGGTTATGCTCACTATAAGCAATTTGACTCGACTTTTACCCAGTTTTTCGTATTGCTGAAACTGCCATCACTATTAAAAATTGTGTGTCCACCGGAAATCGAGCCGAGACCTTTGTTTCAGAAATCAGATGTTCTTTTTGCACTGCGGTGCCGAGATTGTTAATCAAGAGGGATCCACGAGCTACTTTTCGTGCTATGCCTTTTTATTTTGCTCACGTAGCTTTCTGTGAAGGAGCCGTTTACAGTCTTCATACGCAGAGCGGGTGGTGGGGGCAGTAGCGATTTGACTAAGTCACAAAGGCTGATTTTCGATTTAATCACGAGGCCGATTCAAAAATATACCTACTCTTCTTCTTTTTCTCAGCAATTGTCCACACGATGGTGAGGTCTGTGCGTATTGCGCTTTCACTGTCAACTCCGCTACTTAGCATATCCTGCCTTACCACTTGAAGTATGGCAGTGAAAAATCGCAAAAGACGCACAAGTAAGGATGCAATATTTTTAAGGATACAAAGGTTTTTGCGATGCGATTTTTTAAGGATAAAAAAAACAAAAATACAAGTCGAGCGTTAATATTGCGAAACAGTAGACAAATATACGAAATTTACCACTACTGATGTTATTCTTCTTGAGCATTTGCTTATGTTGCGGTAAGCATAAGGATGTACTTAAATGTATTTTTTTCAAGGACATTCCATTTTTTTAATCAAATAAAAAAAAATGAAATTGTATTTTTTTAATTGTATGAACCACATATGACAATGTTTATGTCAATATGTGTTTTTCGATTTAAAAATGTCATAATATATTGTGAACACTGAATATTGTTATGTTAATATACTGTTTTGTATGGGTAAGATTAATATTATTTAAAGAAAGTCTGTGTTAAAGAAAAAAATAATATTGTAGTATCATTAATAATTAACATGAAATATTTTTTACAATTAAATCAAGATCTATTTTGAACCATTTTATGAATTGCTGTATACGGCTTGATCCACAATCCCAACCAATGATGAAACGGTGATTGACGAATGAATTCTAATTTTCAGTTTAATTAACGACACATTTTTATATTTTATACATAATATTTGTACTAATAATCATCTTTTTATATATTAAATATTAAAATAACAACCATACTTTAATTATTTCCATTCGTTTATTTATATATAGCGCCCTTGAGGTGAGGTTATCACAAAAAACGGCGCTTTAAAAATCATCCTAATTTATTATTATTATTTATATTACACAACTAGTTTCAAGAACTACAGTTCTATTCCTCAGGTGAGTCAAAACGAAAACTAATTTGGTGTGATGCGCGGCTGTGTCATGGGTATGATCTGTATAATTCGACCGGTTTTGGAGCATCCGTGTCTTCCTCAGGACGGATTACAACTTATTAATTGTATTATAATCACGAGTATAATTTTGGTCTTTGGTGATGTTTATGTCTAGCGAAATCGGCTATCTATAGTATATTTTATTATTTATTTATTAATGTATTTATTTATTTAACTATTTATTTATTTATTTATTTATTTATTTATTTATTTATTTATTTATTTATTTATTTATTTATTTATTTATTTATTATTTATTTATTTATTTATTTATTTATTTATTTATTTTTTTTTTATTTATTTATTTATTTATTTATTTATTTATTTATTTATTTATTTATTTATTTATTTATTTATTTATTTATTTATTTATTTATTTATTTATTTATTTATTTAGACTATGGAATAGTCTGATGTTGCGTCGTCTATCTCACTAAACATCTTCAAGAAAAGGCTAAAGCAAAAATATTTATCTGACAACACCAGATAACATCTTCCTCTCCTCTTCTTTTCCTTATCCTTTAGTTTTCCAATCATTGCTATGAATTGTTCTTATATGCTATCTTCTTTGTTTTTTTTTACTTTTCTTCTGTTTTGTTTTTTTGTAATGTGATAAACTTATTGCCATATTACACACTGTTTTGTGTATTTAAATGTGAAATACGTAGTAGGTACCTACATCTCATCTTCTTTAATCATTTTTGTAAAAAAGAAAATAGTAACGACATCGTTTAATGCAATTTGTATGGCAGTACACAATATCAAAGGTGACTCAATAGTTTGATACTTAATCTCCAAACCTAAATACATACCATCAAGCTGTTTTCATATTCTGGGGAGAAAGAAAGGACTGACCTCTTCATATTATCCTATCTTGACATAAATACCTACATGTTTTGTGTAGAAAAAAAAATATCTTAAAATATTGGATAATTTGGATTTATGGGTTTATAGTTTTGTACGTATTCTTCAACTATACATACTATCGCCATCTACTGTTGGATATCATGGATACTGTCATTTCCATAAGTATTGTCATATTCAGAGGGTGACTGCTGCTAACGTACCTATTTTTTCAATTTGATATAGGTACCATCATTATAACTAAACGAATCATTTTGAAAAAAATAACCTAGTTCGTTTGGATATTAGTTAAGAGAAATATACCTTAACTTTTTGATTATGTTCTGTATATATTCTTGTAGGAAAATAATAAGCATACCCCGATTTTAGACATTTATCTTAAATTTCTAAAAAAATATAAGGTATAGAACAATATTTTTTTTTATAAATTAAAGAAGTACAAAATACCTGGAAAAATATGATATGATGTTGCATTAACGCATCAGGTTAAGTAAATAAACCAAAAAAACTTTTATTACGCAATGGCGCTGAATGGAAAATGAATGTTTTTTAGGTTTATTTACTAAACCTGAAGCATTAATGCAACGTCATATTTTTCTAGATATTTTTGTCTTCTTTAATTAAAAAAAAATATATTACTCTACGCCTTATAGTTTATTAAAAATATATGATAAACGTTGAAATCGGTATGCCATTATTTTTCTACAAGAATTTATACAGAACATTATCAAAAAGTTAAGGTATATTTTTGTTTATTAATATCCAAACTATCTAAATTATTTTTTTCATAACGATTTGATAAGAAATAATGATGGTATATCAAATTGAAAAATAGGTACGTTGGCAGCAGTCCCCCCTTAATAAAACAATTTATATTTTTCATCGGTCAGTACCTAATCAAGCAGTGAATAGAGGCTATAAAACAAAATGGTCGATGTTATAAAATCTAGCTGGTGCGTCGAAATGATAGCATAGCTAATATCTTTAAAGCAATATAGTATAGATACTGTTTTAATAGTTGTTCTTAAATCGCATAGAAGTAGTATGCTGTTGTATGCAAAACTAGCTCTTTGCAGTTTGAATAGCGGTAAAATGGATGTTACTCTAGTATATACATATTATAAGAACTTATCTTGACTACCTGGGGATAATACCTGGAACTATGAACATGAAAAAAACAAGTTCTGTTCTTGTTTGATGCACTAATCTCGACACGATGTACACTATTTCGATACACAATCCAATAGTAAGTACATTTAAAGGTAGAAATACCCGTCTGGGTAAGTAAATGATGAAATTGTTTTTGCATCAAAAACTGACGATAGATTTATTAGTTTGGATCGGTAAAAAAATATTTAAAAATTACATAGAATTGTGAAAAAAATAATAATATATAATTTTACGTTCTAATTAATTTAGTTTAGTTACCGGTATCGCTCAATGACGAGCATCGTCAAAATGGTGAACAATAGCGTTGAAGACCATCTATAATATATGAATGGATTCAAAACGAGGATACGAATAAAAGAGAAGGATGGATAATACCACGAAAAACAGAATACCCAAAAGACATTTAGGTTAAATAAACAGGTATAATAAAATATAAATGAATATAGTGTATTGAAAGGACAACAATTAAGAATATAATAAATTATTCATGTTAATATATTGAATAATGGCAAACAGAATAAACCCGACATTAACTAATTCTAAAGGTAATAATAGTGGAGAAGTATTAGAATCTATTTGTGCATTAATCAAAGGAATGTTACTGTTACCTTTTATGCTATTTATATCTAATATTATTATAAGTTTATATAAGTTTTTACCTTTTTTAAAAACAATTTATAAGATTGATCCCAGTTTGTGAATTAAAGTAATGCTTACTCTCGTGTAAGTGCGTCGCGTTTGCGAACTAAATGAAATAGAACGTAAAATTATATATTTTTTCGTAATTCAATGTGCTTATAGAGTTCTATCGTGAAATGACAGTTCAAAAATTGAAATTAAGAAATCTGTTTTTATAATATTCTTCTTTTTGTGCCATGACAGGTTCCTCCGACGTCGGCTACAACTCTGTCTCGAGCTAACAGGAACAGCTCTTTCACCCTGTGGACTCCGGTCCATTCCATGATGTTTTATAGAAAAGGCATCTGCCTCCTACCCATGTCGCGGCTACCCTCAATTTTCCTTTTCATGATGGGTTGTAGTACAGAGGTGCTACGGAGAATGTTTCTCATTTTTATACTGGACAACGATCTTCCCACGCTAGCACTTGGCAACACTTGAATCTTTGTGACCATGGGATTTGTAACATTTTGCAATGAAGCCAGTTTTCAAATGCTTCAATACGATTCGTTGCATTTGCTTTTAATGTCCATGTCTCGGCTCTATAAAGGAGTATGGACAATGTGTAGCATTTGATAATTTTCTGTCTTAATATCAAATTGATATTATCATTACAGAAGAATGATCTCATATTATTAAATACAGCCCTTGCGGTCTCCATTCTGGACCTCACTTCTTTGTGTTAAAATATAACATATAGTTTACACAGGAAATGTGAAGATGCTATGATAAATTTTTCAGTACATACCTCTTCAAAAAGGTTGGATTCTAGTGATTGATACATTACGATAGTTTGTAAAAATAGAAAGAATATGCATAATTTACAGGAATTCTGAAGTTACTATGATAAATTTTGCAGTATCTCATCAAAAAGGTTGGATTCTAGTGATTGATACATTACGATAGTTTTTACAAATAGAAAGAATATGCATAATTTACAGGAATTGTGAAGTTACTGTGATAAATTTTGTAGAACCTCATCAAAAAGGTTGGATTCTAGTGATTGATACATTACGATAGTTTGTACAAATAGAAAGAATGGACGATGCAAGGCTGATGACAGTGAAATCAGATATAGGAATCGGCCCAGAAAGGTTGTCAAGATCAGATTTATAGGAGACGATGAATGAAGGGCTGCATGGATGAAAATGAGTCAAAAAATGTTTGTTAAGATAGAAATGAACGGTGTTCTCTGCTTCCTCCAAATAAAAAACCCAATGCTAGTATAAATTGAATAAATAGCTATAAACTTGTTTTCCAAGACTACAAAATCTGCACGAGCACTGGAACCTTCAAGAGGCCCACAGGCAGCTACTAAGAGCTCATCTATTGAACTCTCAGATCGACGAATTTATTCGTAAAAAGATTCAATAATGTTTCCGACGAAGCGAATTTTTAAGTGCTGGTCCTGCATTTGAAATTTCCATTTTAATCAAATCAACCCCTTTTTATAATTAGCTTTATTTTAAAGAATTATTTAATGCTGAATTTTGTTTTGAGCGTTCTTCTCAAGACCGCTCTGTATATATATATATATATATATATATATATATATATATATATATATATATATATATATATATATATATATATATATATATATATATATATATATATATATATATATATATATATATATATATATATATATATATATATATATATATATATATATATATATATATATATATATATATATATATATATATATATATATATATATATATATATATATATATATATATATATATATATATGTGTGTAACGAAAGTATAAAAAGCATGGAAGCGTCCTCCTCTATTATCTTGTATTTTCGCAATAAATTCTGTCTCATTTCCAACCCCACTCCATTGTTTTTCATACAATCTTAAAAATGTGTTTTTCGCGTTTAAGTTGGTTTTTCACGACATTCTGCGGGCGGCAGGGAGGGATGGTAGCAAATGGGGGGGGGGGAGGTAGAGGAAGTACAGGGTGGTCCCGGAGTTGGGGCACATTCGTTTGCTTTCCCTTTTAATAATATTTCTAGGCCGTTTGTTATATTAAAAGGTATTATTTTTTGTTTAGCAGACAGAGAAGATACGGAACATTGTATGTATTTAATATTACGTCAATGTAATATAAGATTTATTTTTTTTGTTTGTCACGAAATAAAACCATTCAAAATTTACTACAATCTCATAATGTTTTTAAACTGAAAAATATATAATAGTAAGAGAATATTATGTAGTTACATCAGGACGAAATTATGTGACATGCGGTTATTTCTTACTTACCAGCAACAATCATAACGGATGGCAATCATTAAACACAACTAAGTAAAAAAAAACAGAATTCTATTAAAAAATCTAGGTTAAAGACTTTTTAACAGATTTCTGGTTTTGACGTCAATGTTTTCGATGCAGTAGGTACCTACCTATTATTTTTACGCAAATTATTTTTTTTTGAAAATTCGGGAAGAACAATACATACCTACGTATTTTATTTAGTTTATTTTTTTGATTTATTTGATGTAGGTTATTACAATATTTTCGTAGTTTGTTTTCAAAATAATTAAAATAAAATATTTTTCTATAGTACAAAACAATAATAATAATTATAAAGTTTTTTTCTAATTTAAATTCGGAATACAAATGACAATTATATCGACAATCAGAGATTTTCCAAAAAAATCTTGGGTCGGTCTTGATATTAAACGTAAAATATTTGAATCGTGTCATAAAATGTGAAAGAATTTTAATCATTCCAGAAAAAGTTTTAAATAAAGAAAGTGTAGAAAAGTTTTAGGACAAAAAACAAAAGTGACTGTGGGTTAAGGTATATAAATGTATAGGTAGGCAACCCTGGCCGTGTCGTCCCGACTCTTTAGAAATGTTCCCAGACTCTATATACCTATCTAACATGAAAACAGGGTTGTCAAAAAACAATAAATGGACGTTCATGCAAATGGAGAATGGAAAAACAATGTAACATTTATAAATATTTTAATTTTTGAGCACGTTGTACGTTGTGCCGGAGGGGGATGGATTCAGACAGTGCCCAAGACAGGGAGTTCTGGAGGATCAAGAGGGAGGCCTATGTCCAAGAATGGAAAAGAACAGGCTGAAGAAGATGAAGTAGCACATCTATATTTTCTTTCAAACTTCTCAATGGGAAATAATGTGATTGCACATATATTTCAACTTTATGTACAAAACAATAATGTATGCGTGATGTGTAATTGTTTTTTTCTCTTAATAAATAAATAAATATCCTATTTCTCTCTTCCAGTTCATTTCCCAATTCGCAATTTCCTAACCATATTCTTTATCTTGTTCCTTGAACCCGTTCATCTGATCGATGTTCTCTTCTCGAGTAAAATAATGTTTTTTTATATCTTAATATACTTTTAGCGAATCATCATAATGGGCTTATTTTGTATTCAATTTTATAACTATATTATGTCCTATTGTGATTTGTTTCAGAGTACGAAAACGTCTATAACAAACGGACGTAATGGAGTCCCGTATAAATTCAGTCAACTTTTTGACATTTCTCATATACTTAAATTCAGACGGATTAATTTAGACGAATCAGAATAAGACATAATATGTGTTTTGTAAAAAATAATCGATTTTTCCAATAAATAAAATGAAATTGAACAATTTTAAATTTAAATTTTGACTGCTATACAAATCACATAATATTCAAGCGATTTTTTAGATCGATTTCAATTTTCTTTAAAATCATAAATGTTCTTTATTCATTTCAACGCGAAAAAACATTGAAAAGAGTACCTACCCTTAATTTTTTTTATCGACTTGTTTGTAATTCTAATATTTTCTATATTTATTATACTTACGTAATTTTGTTTATAATTGTTACTTGATTTTATCGCAAATACCTACAATAATAGCTTTTTTTTTAGTTGGGAACCCTGACTCAACGTCCCGTCACCCGTCCCTCCTCACCGCACCCCCATCGCCCTCGTTTTAATTTCTGCTAATTTTTATCTTTCCTCCCTCATTTCCCCTCCAGACCCACTCCCCTCCACTTCACTCCAGTCACCCCCCCCCCGTTCCCTTTTTCTTCCATTTTTCTCACAAGGCGTGGTGCCATCTAGCGACCTTTTCGCAACCCGTTTTGGTCTTCTCTTTTCCTTAGATTTTTTTATACCCAACCGATTCTATCTTCTCGCTACTCTGCAACTTTCAGGTACAGTCTCCAGCGAAATTATTAAGCAGATTATTTTTTCAAAAAAAAATTAAATTTTATTGCAAAGCCAAATTTATAAAAAAAAGAAAGTTGTAAGTACATACATATTCTATGTTATCACACTTTGCCTCTTATCTGGTTTGTTGGAAGAAATTTTATTATATATATTTGTTTTTTTTGTACATAATAAAAACAAATAAACGGCACACTGGCGGGCAAATTGCCATTAGACAATTTCTTCTTACAAACCTGATTACAAAGTATGACAAAGTTCGATATATACATCAACAAAAGAATGAAAACGAAAATTTACATTACACATTATAAATATTATAATACATATTATAAATATAAAAAAAAAAAAATACTACACAGCAAAAAAGTATTGGAAAAGAGCAGGTGGCAAATTATTATAGCAATAAGACTGCCAGTGTAGGTAGGTAGGTATAAATGTGCACCATAGATTTCTATTATAATATAAGTACTAGATGTAGTACTCCGTGCAAAAAGTGAGTCATGGAATATCGCGCGTTTGACGTTTTGGTTGGCAACATATTTCAGTTTTCCTTACATTTCAACACATCCTAGATAACTGTTCTCTAAACCTTAATATTTAAAATATTTTTTAGACAAATAAATCCGAAAACAATTCACTTTAGTCGTTATTCTCTATAGAAAAACGATGTGGTCTGGAACCAAAAGGTCAAAAATCCTCCCTGAAAAATCACTCACTTCGATTCATACAAAATTTGCTAACTACGACATCTATTATATTATATGAAAACCTATGGTGTGCATAAAGATGGTTAAATAAGTACCTAAGTATATATTTTTTGTAAGCTTTATTGTTATTTTGAATATAATTAGGTCCCTACTTAATTTTTATTAACCTAGATTGTCATAAATATTTTAATCATTTCTTGTATTTTCTAAAAAAATGATATTTGCTTAGTTTATTTTTATAATTAATCAATAAATAGAGAAAAAATATTTGAATTACATGTCGTTATCCGTCCCAAAGGAGAACCGATCGCTTCGAAACAAGACTTTATCAAATATTTAATTCGTGTATCAAACAAAATAAATATAATTATAAATTTATATGATTATTTAAAATTTAACTAAAAATATTAATTATTGTTTGACGAGTACTTCGTGACGATCAATCTCCAATACGGACACCTGAATGACGAAGAAGAAGAGAATAAAAGTTATGAAAAAATAAATGTGTGCAGCTGTGCACAGTACAGTTAGTAGTCCGAGTAGGATAAATTCCGTAATTAGAATTTGTGTCCACTTATTTAAAGAGAAGTAGAATTTTCTACTGAAATTGCCCGGAAAGGTTCAAATCAAATCGTTTCATTGCTCTTCTGCCTCTCTACCTACTCTCCGTACTCTACATTCATCTATTTCTTCGTGTAATTCAATTTTTATTTTATTTTCAAAATTCTATACATTATTCAGTTTTAATATTTTGGATCCTTCTTATATCAACATTTAAACGAGCCGGATTCTCATTTCGTTTTCCCTATTGCTGAGCATTCAAAAAATCCAATTCGATATTCATTATTCAAAATATTAACGTATATACAATAAACTCAACATAGTAAAGTACATAAAATCTTGGAGCCAGCTCCAGCGTATGGAGAAGAACCGAGTCTCGAAGAAGATTCTTAACACACCAGATGGGAGACGAAACGTTGAAATACCCAAATTAAGGTGGATGGAAGGTGCAGAAAGGACTTGAAACCATTAAGTGTTACTAATAATAAGAAACCAATAAGAAGGTGCGTACGATAAACCAGGAGGAATGGCGGAAATTTCTTTAGGAGATCAAAACTCATGCTGGGCTGTAGGACCACTGATGATGATGATGATATGAAAACGATTTTATATTCAAAAATGAAAAGAAAAAAATAATGGTAAAAATGATATTATAAATATTTCTCGAAGACGATATAAATGTATCTAATATCACAAATGAGTATCATATAAATAAAAAAAACAAAAAAAAATATTTATCTAAACCCGCCAATGTAAACTCATACATATATACCATCACGACATATCCCACAATGTGAGATAACCAGCGACATATCCCACAATGTGAGATAATCTTCACAAACCAGAATAATGCGAATCAAAATTAAATTTTCCAAAATAAAATTCCCATCAGATAAGAAATATGAATAGGTAGGTACCTATATTCGAGTATTTTGTCTCGTGGCCTGGATACAAATAGGTTTGTGTAATATGTAGAAGAAATTGTCATTTGGCAATATTGTGTACAATAATTCAAGACAATTTTTCAAAGAAATCGATTAAAAAAATATAAATATTTAATAACCGAAACCTGTGAAGCGCATTTCGTAAACTAATTACATTTAAATTTTATACAATTGGTTGTAAATTGTAAAAATAATGATTACAAAATAAATAACTAGTTGGCACTTTATTATTATATATTAACAGTGCAGTTTGTTTTAACACAAATCTCTATATATTATATCGGGTGGCATGTATGTATGTATGTATGAAGGTACCAATGTTATGTGCGCTGATATATTTTTTTTTCACGGTCACAGAAGAGTTTTGAGCGGGCGTCTGTAGGCATACGAACCGGGCCAAACATACATACGAGTAATACATAGTATAATATATGATATGCATCAAGCAAACAAAAATAAAATGCACGTGTTGTGTGTGTTGGTACTTACACGGATGCATTTTTAATGCAGCGGAGACGGCCATTTATGTTTGTACGCAAATAAGATTGCGAAGAGGAAAAAAAAAGGTTACGTTGTGCGTTTTTAAAAAAGTGGTACAAGGTTGAAGTTTGGCCTTGGACAAACGCGAGTTATATTTGGCAATATGTACCCACACGATTCCGTGTCCTGCGATATAATAATATGTGAGTGTGAGATGGACTTTAAAAAATTATGATTTATTTTATTTTATTTTACATTGTTTCTCGGGCAACTAACATGCAGGTACTATGTCAAATATGAATTTAACACTCACCCAATAACAAGTTGCCACATTCTGGAGACTTACGATATTTATCGTCTCACATATCCAGACTGAAAACTCAAAAAAAAACTGTCTCATTTATGCAGACGTTCGGCAACTATAATTATAGTTCCTTATATTATATAGTACCTAATTGTAAATTGTTTGAAATAACAAAACGAAGTACCTACTTAGGGTAGGTCCATCAATCAACGATCTGACTTCGTTTTTACTCCTCACTACCCCAAGTATATTTATGCCATACGAAATAATAATAATAACTACCCCAAGGGGATATAATGGGAATTTATGAATTCGCAATTTTTAAGGTTTTTTTTTATTGCAGATTATCAACTTGTATCATGCTGAGATTGTATTCAGAAAGTTTCATCACAATGGATCTGAGTATGTGAGTTCTGTGTTAGGAAAGAAAAAGGCAAATATAGAACTATATGAAACTATTGGAGGAGGCCTTTACCCAAGACTGATCCATTTCATGAAAATATATACATACCTACAAATAAGACAAAGTAGAAATAAGTTTAAATACTGTACAATAATTTAACTACTAATTAAATATTCTTCTTCTTCTTCTTGTGTCATATCAGGTCTCCCCGACGTTGACGACCACCATAGAAAGCCTCCCTGTCCTGTGCAGTGCGAAACAGCTCCTCCACAGTTTTTATACCGGTCCATTCGCGGATGTTACGCAGCCAGGAAAGCTGTCTTCTTCCGACCCCTCTACGACCCTCAATCTTCCCCTTCATGACGAGCTGAAGGATGGCATACTTTTCACCTCTCAGAATATGGCCGAAGTACAACACTTTACGGAGCTTAACATTGGTGAATAATTCTCTTTTGGTGTTGGCTCTACGTAGTATTTCAGTGTTACTGACCATGTCAGTCCACGATATTCTAAACATTCTGTGGTGGATCCACATTTCAAATGCTTCAAGGCGGTTTATAATATTAACTTTGAGAGTCCACGCCTCCACCCCATAAAGCAGAACTGACAACACATAACACTTGACCATTCTTTGTCTCAGCTTTATGTTGATATTATCGTCGAGGAGAAGATTTTTCATTTTTTAAAATGCCGATCGGGCCGCTTCTATTCTGCTTTTTACTTCAGTGTCAGGGTTTAGATTCTCAGTAATTATACTACCCAAGTACTTAAGTTGTTTTACCCTTTCGATACTAACACCCTTAAGTTAAATATAATACTTATATATACCTATGATTTAAAAATAATTGTAAAATAATTGGAATAGTAAAAAGGCTTTATTAAAATTATTATTATATCAAAGAGGCCTTAAAAACAAAACAAGGAAAATACAAAAATATATATATTTTCAAGCAAAATTTGTTTTTTTTTATATTGTTTGATCAATCAAATATTCAGACAATTCGCCCGATGAAACATTGTCTGTGAGTTCGTAACGTTTTTCTTCAAAATTCAACGTTTATCAAAACACAACTCTGACGATAACAAGAAAAAGTACGCCTTTGAAACGTCCACGTCAATGTAAAAACAGAAGCGTTTGTATACACACCAACCTCCCCTATCCCCCTTTTTCTCATACAAATCGCTGCTCCAAAAGATATGATTTTTCAAGACTTTTATTTCATTTTTATACCCAGAAAGGGGTGTCTTCTGCGCCACCAGAACCGCTCAAAGTCCCGTCCGAATTCGCGCCGAAATAGACCCTTACATTAGGGAGATAGTGTTCATTTTCGTTTGAGGTTCGCACCCTCGGGGGAAGCTCGGCCGAAATGGGACGCTTTAATATAAGAAGAACGAGAAGAAAATTTTCTTGTGCCATTTAAAAACTTATTAGGTACAATTTAAAATGTAAGATATTGTGAAGTTGCTGGAGAATTAATGTTATTTTTTGCTAAAAGGATATTTCACAGATGTCTCCGCTTTTTTACTACCCCCCAAATTATATCTACATTATTATGAAAAGGGAGATTATGAGACTTTTTCATTTTGTATGTTTTTTTTAAGTACTTAGATACTGTAATTAAGGTTATTTGTAATGAGATTGGTGGGGTTGGAAGTAATGAATTATAATTTTGATACAAAATATCGATATAGGCTTATGAGTTTGTTTTTTTTATTTATTTATTTTGAAAACAAACAGGATACAATGTTATAAGTAAAGATAGTAATATGATAATATAAAAATTGTGATTTGTTCATTTGTATTTTTTGTATATTTAAATATGTTATCATTTGTGTGTACTTTTATAATTAATGTACATTGATTCCTTCATCCGGTTTTGATAATTAATGTACATTAATTCCTTTATAAACGGTATTGATTATACATGTACATCGATTACTTTATACATGATTTGGGTAATTAATGTTCATTGATTAATGTAATGTAAATCAACGTTTTTTTTTATAATTTATTGATGTACATTGATTCCTTCATATACGGTTTGGATAATTAATGTACATTGATTCCTTCATATATGGTTTGGATAATTAATGTACATTGATTCCTTCATATACGGTTTGGACAATTAATGTACATTGATGCATTCATAACACAATTAGGATAATTAATGTACATTGATGTCTTCATACACAGTTTGGATAATTAATGTACATTGATTCCTTCATACACGGTCTGGATAATTAATGTACATTGATTGCTTCATCCGGTTTTGATAATTAATGTACATTAATTCCTTTATAACCGGTATTGATTATACATGTACATCGATTACTTTATACATGATTTGGGTAATTAATGTTCATTGATTAATGTAATGTAAATCAACGTTTTTTTATAATTTATTGATATACATTGATTCCTTCATATACGGTTTGGATAATTAATGTACATTGATTCCTTCATATAATGTACATTGATTCCTTCATATACGGTTTGGACAATTAATGTACATTGGTGCATTCATAACACAATTAGGATAATTAATGTACATTGATGCCTTCATACACAGTTTGGATAATTAATGTACATTGATTGCTTCATCCGGTTTTGATAATTAATGTACATTAATTCCTTTATAACCGGTATTGATTATACATGTACATCGATTACTTTATACATGATTTGGGTAATTAATGTTCATTGATTAATGTAATGTAAATCAACGTTTTTTTATAATTTATTGATATACATTGATTCCTTCATATACGGTTTGGATAATTAATGTACATTGATTCCTTCATATAATGTACATTGATTCCTTCATATACGGTTTGGACAATTAATGTACATTGGTGCATTCATAACACAATTAGGATAATTAATGTACATTGATGCCTTCATACACAGTTTGGATAATTAATGTACATTGATTCCTTCATACACGGTCTGGATAATTAATTTACATTGATTCTTTCATACACGGTTTTCCACATTATTCAATCTATTGAATCTAATAAAATAAATGTAGAAGAATCAACACAAAAACTAGACGCAAAAAAGTTCAAAAGCAAATATCACGTAAATTTAAGAAGTACCAACATCATCCTAAATATGAAATATATGAAGATATTAACATAGTATCTAGACATGTAGGTACTGGATGGTTATAAAAAATGTCCTCTACGACGTCTGACGGTTGGTAGGTACAGGGGGGTCAAGAAAATTCGTTCCATTACTCATCCCCTTTAATATTTTTCAACCCTTACTTCTTTCCTCGCGATTATTATTCTTTCTGCGAAATAGCGTTTAGCATTTTAAAATTTTAAAATTCGCCATTCTCATTTTATACGACAGGACAGAAATTAATGTTCGGAATCGAGAAAAACGGAATCGTTAAACGGCGCGACTAATAGGGATGGGTGGACTCTGGACCAAGTAAATACACCTTCGGTCTTGAAAAATTCATTTCGGTCATGAACTTATGCTGACATACACGGTCTTGTGTTTCTTTACTAATATCATTGTTCATTTTATTTCCATAAAGTATATTATTTTTCAGAAATTTTAAATCCGTAGATTGAGACGGCTTCTTGTTTGTAGTATTCCGTAATGAACTCATATTACATTACGCAATGTTTTATTTAGTCCTCCAACGACCGTTTCGGCTTATACGGTCATGTCAATTTGCCATCAACCAGTTGACTATGGATACTTTTTTCTTTTATTAATTTTGTTTTTCGTGTTATTATTAATTTACATATCAAGTACCTACAACGACAAAACTAAAAACTGTCATACGTTAAAATAATATAATTTATTAATGACACGTACTTTATTGAAAACTAACCAAAATTTCAATTTGTCTACAGTAATGAAAAGTATAAAATATATTTTATTACATGAGGTAGTAAATTCCATTATAATATTATTTTTTTGCTATATTGAATTGATTGTACCTACTCTATTATGGAAATAAATAAATAAAATAAAATAAAAAAAACATCCTTTCGATAAACTTCACGTGTCTGTCTAAACCGAAATTTTGCAATTTATTATTATTTATTTATAATTATTATTATTTATTTATTATTATTAGTACCAACGTGAAGCTATGCATAGTGAAGTGGAATGCATATAAAATGTACATAAAAAAACAAATAAAAAGACAAACACGCAACATTATTAAATGCTTATATACACCAACAAAGAAAGAAAGAGAATAGATGTTGTGGGAGGAGAGAGAGAATGGATAAGGGGTTTCAGTTATGTAAAAGTTATAAGAGATGTATAACAGCTTTAGTCTTTTTACAAGGTAATCAATAATGCTTCATTTTTTGCATGAAACCAGAAATAAAAAACAATAATTTCTTTTAACGCGAAGAAAAATTTTAAGAGGATGTTCTCATTTTTTTTTGCGTATGTAGGTACCTATATACTGTTGAATTTATTTTTTAAATTTAAACTATTTTTGCCCCTAAATAAAAATGTGTTGTACCTATCGTGAAATTGAAGTATTATTTTTTTACTAGAATTGAAATGACCGATTTAGAAACGTAGTATTCTTTGTTAAAACGGATGATACCTAATTCAAATAAAAAATATATATTTTAGCTAAAGAAATACACAATTCAGCATTTTAGTTTACATGTTCAATATAAAATTTTAAAGATGTATCTATTCATATCATTATAATGTTTCAAAAGATACAACATCCCACTTTTTTAAAATACTCAAATAGTATATCTAATGTGGCTTTTGTTGTAGTTGAGCTAAATGCGCTGTATTATATTTGGATTTCTGTAAAAGGCAGTTAAATAAAAAAAGGTTTTTTTTATTAAGTTATTTTTGACTCCACTTGGTGAGTTTTGGTCAGATGTCGGCTACCTTGGTCTCCCAAATAAAATATTACTCGAAAAATTTTGGTCTAAGATGGAGACAGCTTCGGTCCTCCATCATGTATGTAGACCATCCCTATTATTACGGCGAAGACTTTCTCGTTTTTACAATTTCTAGGTAAATTTATCAGCTTTATTTTATTATATTACATAACACGACCAACCTACTTTTATACTTAGGTATATTACGTATTCCTTTTGAGAAACTAACTCGAGAGTATTTTATATCTTTTTAATTCAAATAATTATGAAATATTTTATCGTTTACAAAAGTTGTAATTGATGTTTTTATCAAGACTCGGCCCATTGCAAAGCAATTATCTCTACAATGTAAGAGTATTTTAAATTAAACGGTTTTGTCTAACGCTAAACTCCTGTCTATTTAAAAAAAATATATGAGTGTACATTTTCTTGTGACAAGAACATATACATACCTGCATCTTCATGTATATGTACCTACCCTAAATAAAGCATACATGCCTGTGCTGCAGGTAAATGAAATCGGTCGAAGCGAGAATCGATCCCGCGTCTTCTGGATTAGGTACAATCACTTTCCACTATGCTACTGACACATAATATGTAACAGATTATATTGTACGTATTATAGACTACGTAATATAACGAATCAAATCACGATTGGTTGAGAGATATGTACTTCGTATACTTGACAATAAATTCAAAATGATTTAATAAGCACGTGTCGTGCTTCATTTTATACGGTAATACACACCTGTCGCTGGTTATCCCACATTGTGGGATGATATTATATTATATGGATGATATTAATGGAATAAAAAAAGTCCAAGACTTTTATTTTTATATTCTACGCCCATAAATATTTTTTATAACATAATATCTGAAACAATTTAATGTATAAATTGCAAAATTATCAAGAGGAGGTTGTGGTGTAAAAATAAAAAGAAAAAAGTCAGCTCTCCGCCCGATGAAGGATAAAAAAGGCTGAAAATGTTAAAAATAATAGTAATAACTTTTGAATATTATATGAATTACGTCAACCCTTTCAGAGGCAGGGTTGTCACAAAGAAAAGTTATTAACTAATAAAAAAATAATTCATTTATGTAAATTAGTTGGAGTCAACGATTTTATTTTAAAATGTAAACATTACTACATAAATATGTTAAACATCACTTTGCATATTAACGTACATAATGAAATATTACGGATGTTTCAGTTTTAGTTTAGAAAAGAATCAAAGATTCACGCCGTGCTCTTTGTAAGGTGTTTCAATAGATGTATCTCGCTGAGCTCACTATACACATAAAAAAACTAATAAAAATGCTGTTAGTAAATATAAAATTTTTGGACAGCCATGTGCAGAAAGGCGAGTTTATTGCCATAAGCCGATCTCTTTCAACCAACCCAGCTATGTGAAGACTCATGTACATTCAGTACAACTTTAAAAAAGTACATAAAACACTATTATATACTGACTGAACAAAGCAATGAGAAGAGAAATGTCGGAATTGGATTTTTTTTATTTTTACGTAGCCCTGATTCTTGTCCCATAAAAACCCATTAAATGTTCTCAGTTTTTACCCAGCTATACGTGGGGACAATCTTGCAAAAAATTATACCCATTAAATATCTAGCTGAACGTGTCAAAGGGGTGAGAATAGAGGGATGGGGTATTTTACGATCATTTTTCTAATATTACAAGAAAAAAATACGAATATATTTAGGTTTTTGGCAAACTTTATGCCTCAATAGACACGAAGTTGGAATGTGGGTAAGTATATTTATAGGAGAACCTGGAATTCAGGCACTTACAGGGTTTACGACTTGTCGTAGTTTGGTTTACCTATTTTTTTTATCAAAAATATGTTTTTTTTCAATTCAATTCTTTTTTTCCTGTTCAGATGGTTTCGTATATAATTATATTTTATTTTATTTTTGTATTATTATCTATATATATTTCGTGATCGTCCAAGTCATTGCTGAAAACCAGCAGCACTGTGGGTCTCCACGGGTGTACAGCTGAGCAATAGCCTATTTAATGTAAAATAGTGCAAAAGATGTAGAATTGTTTGTTTTTTTATACATATGCAACAAATAAATTATTATTTATTACAGTACCTGTAAGTTGCCCGAGAATTAATATAAAAGTAAATTTTATTTCTTTACTTACATATAACTATGTATATACTTCGTAAGTGCATGGAAAGGAATAGTAATTTTCAAAGAGATGTTTTGCATTACCAGTCTATACCTTTATATAGTGAAAAAGAACAAGAACGAATGATATATGTGATTTAAAAAGAACAAATCATTTCTAAAAAAAAACTAATCCTTTCACCTAAAACGAAAATGATTCGTTCTACATACATAGTTGCAGTTTGTCTTTTTTCCTATATCCACGGTTCTAGGAGGTCGTGTATAAGTCGCGAGAAATTGTGTAGGTATAGGTCTATTGTACGGGGTTTCTGTATAAGTACAGAATAAATATGTAGGTATATCTGCGCTAGTATATGTAGTGTAGTACCTAGTATAGGTCGCAGTTTGTACTTGCACTTACCGACAATGTTAGATCGATCTAATGCAACCAATGCTAACGGTTTTCTATCTACCGTCCCACGCACAGAAACTAAAGCCTGCGACAGATCTTTGCAACCTTTGCAATCGAAGGTTTAATGATAATAACTATATTAAATGACAAATTTTTGACATCTCAATAGAGACGGAATATTATAGGAGGAACTCATGTCACCTACAGGGCTTCGACCTGTCATCATTCAACTTCGTCTCTATTGAGATGTCAGGGAAAAAAATCCAAATAAATTATGTTTCGAGAATAATAAAATAAATCATTCTAAGTTTAAGCAAAGTTTATTTTTATTATTGAACAGGAAGGCAGCTATTTTTGGCACATAATATGTGTTTATTATGTAATTTTCTATATGGGTTCCTTAAAATATTTGTATATTTAATAATTTAATGCATTTAAGATATATGTATATTTAAATGCAATGGGGTGGTGTGGTTCAACGAACTCGAAACAGATTTGAGACTGGCAACTACATTTTATTATTTAAAAAAAAAATACATAATATTGACTGAATTGTTATTTTTTTCATTTCATTTTGTAAAGTTAATAATTCTGTAAAACTTAACATATCAGATGATTTGAATATGAAGCTAATAAATAATTCATATATCTACACAAAAATATCTCTACGAATCTCATAGTATGCACTTTCCTTATAAATATTGATGAGAATAAACATTTTTTTAAAAAAATGTTGCAAAAACTCGTACAAAGAGAAACAAAAAGACATTCTCAGAATTATCACTTAAGTTTGATTTTTATCTTTGAATAAGTAATAAATAATTCATAGTGGCACCGGCATACAATGGTGTTTCCACTCTCTTCTATAGTTTTCGGGTGTTGCTCAAAAAGAGCTGCGTCTCACACAGTTCAAAATAGCATCTCACATGGTTCAACAATGAGGTTCATCATGATGTGTGTGGTTACACGAATGTTTTGCGCTTTCTTATATATATAATAGTAATGCATACTCGAACATGCGTCGCTAGTTTTGCCAATAAAATAAATAATAAATGAATATTTGAAAATGTTGAGAATTTTTCAATGTTGTCTTTTTTATTGTTTGACATTAACTAAAATCAATTGTTTTTAACCTCTGTCCTAGGTTATGCCCCTAGATGTATATATTAGTGTTAGTATGAATATGTCCGTATATTTGTGAATACCTACATACAAACACAACCTGGACCTTTACTGACCTCATACAATCCTGTATTGGTTGACTTGCTACGGAGAGGACAGAACCGAATCATAAATATTTGATTTTTTAAAAATACAAAAAATGTTATAGCAACTTATTTCAAAGCCATATTCTTCGCAAATTATACAATTAACAAATTTGTCATATATTATGAAAAAAAAGTTATTTTAAAAGCATTATCTAGAGCGTAATAGAGCGTGATCAACGAAAAAGTTTTACTTATAAACCGTGATTATCTTTATTACACCTTTATTTAGTAGACGTGAAGTTAGGACAGGTCGAGAGGTTGTTTAACGCTTGACTAACGCGTCATACCAAATATTTCAAAATGGCGGATCTTTTACATATGATCAGACGCATATTTGAGATTGTCAGAGAAATCAGCAATCGTGTTTAAATTGACTCAACACAGCACTATGCCGTGTTTGTTTTTATTTTACAATGTCAGTTATCCAAAGATTGCATGCATTTATGTATCTATTTTTTGACGTTTGTGAAGCCAATGCGGCCATATGAAAACAATAAATGAAGGTGTTCGTAAACGATTCGGTGAACTAGTTAGTCACATCTTAGTATACGTTTATTAGTAAGATTTTTCAATACCGATCTATTTACTATTTTAGTAAACCGATCTATTAACTTTTAACGAAATCTAATACTTAAGTAATATAAAACCAACATTACTAAAAATTTCACTCTGATAAAACTGGATTTTCGTTTCTATCCATATTTTTTCATAGAAATATCTTTTTGAGCACTTTTGAGCATACAAATATTCAGTATGATTCTCATTTTTTTCCATTATTAGTACGATCGGTCAATATACACGGACCAGTAGCATCTCGAATTATTTTTTTAACACAGCACCACAACTAGAACAATCTTCCGAATTTTGTGTTTCCACCTTCTTACATTCAAAGACCATTTAAAGATCCGAATCTCCTGAGCAGATTACAAAATCTCCCAAACGCGACGTAGTGAACTTCTTCGGAAGAGTATAATGAACCCAAATCCTTATAGCTGGTGTCCTCTAGGTAGCCACGTTTAAAAAAATGTTACGAACTCACACACCCGTATTCAAAGACAAATGTAAGGAATGTGGACAATGAGGAGGCTTCAGGCCTCAATCCTTAAATGTGTCTCTGAATACTGGTGTTAATCTTTAATATCTCGAATTGCCAAAAAAAAAATACTCAAGTTTCAAGAGCTCGTTGTATGTAGATTTAAGTGAAACATTTATATATACTATTTTCTCTATTTTTATAAAATTTTATAGATTTATGAATAATTATATGACATATTACCTAATGTAGGCAAACGAACAACAAAAAATTGAGCATATTTTCTTTTTGCATTTACAAAAAAATAGTATGTTTGATCATAATCAAACACACCATTCACCCCCACTCCTCTCCCTACCTCTTCCCTTTACCATCCTGTTTTCATAATTGTTATAAAATGTGTATGTAATATATTTTAGAATACTATAATTGGCAACATAAAAATTATCTTTGTATATTTGTATAAATCTTTATTGTATTGCTGTTGTATTCTATAAAATAAATAAAACAAAAAATAAATAAATAATAATTATGATGATTTATGGTCGTATTACGGGAGTTATTTAAGAATAATATAAGAAAAAGTTGAGGTCCCGTAAGTAGTATTCTCGCAGTACGGGACCTTACATTTTTCTCAAATAACTCTTGTAATACGACCTTTAGTGCTTCAAATAAAGCTGACTATTTTTTGGCACAGGTGCACTCTTTACACTACTTATCAGACCCGCTGCTCTCAGAATAACCATTTTTTGTATTTTTTTTAATCTAATATTTTTAAAATTTCGTACGATCGATAATATTAAAATATGTAATTTAATTGGATGAAAATAAAAAAGATAAATATTGTCATAACAGCCATTTTATAAAATTCCATTTTTTTAAAACAAATGTGTTACTATGATTTAATAGTAGATACTACACCCCATTCTCGTCTTACTTTGAGGCGTTCAACACGTATATATGTCCATCCTGCTCACTCGTATCGCGTAGCGTATTGTCGTCTCACTCGATTGCGTACCAGCCTACGACATCTACAGGGTGATCACAACATATCTAAGCTGAAAATTGACACATTGCTGTCAAACATTGAAATTTGACGAGTTCACGTGAAGCGTCACGTGAAGGTCTTTTGTTCGTGACACGTGAATACGATAAAGCCGTGTCCCTACTAAATGAAACTAACAATAAAATAAATACCTAAAAGGTTTATTAAATCAAACAAAGTGATTTTTGTTTAACATGTATTTTCTCATTTAACAGGACGACTGTTTCGGCAGACTAGGTCCTTATCAACTGGTCGTCCTGTCAAAAGGATAAAATATATCTAGAAAAAAAATCAAATTGTTTGTTTAAAAAACCTTCTCAAATAGAGTTTTCTTTGCCAAAACGCCATCAACATTGAAAATAAAATAAAAAAAGCACTTTTTGCACGTTATATTTGGGGCAAATATATTGTTAAATGGTAATTTATGAATTCTTCAAATATATCTTCAATTATAGGTAATTTGATATTTATTTATTTTTTTCAATAAATTTCTCATTTGTTGGAAATCGACGGTATATCGATTTACTGCTGTATTTATAATAAAACCTTTATCTTAATCGGTATTAGATTATAAAACCGCTCGTGTTTCCGATGCGGAATGATATAGTTAATCTGTCATATCATATTTATGTAAATATTTGGTCATCTTGTTATTTTTACATGCAACTAAACCTAGATATTCATATGAACCACATAAAAAAAGTCATCCATTTTTAAATTACATATTTATCATATACCATAATATTCATTTACAGTTTTTCAAATTGTTTTTATATAACAGAATTCAAAATGAAATACCTAAATAAAAAAAGGTAAATCTCACAAGGCAACGCCTTTTTGTAAATTGAATATTTAATATTATTAATATATAACCAGTTCGCAACATATCAAGAAATGCTAAAGTTGCCATTCATAATGCAATCGTAGTGCCAACCCTGACGTATGCAAGTGTGACCTGGACATGGCAGAAGTCGCACGAAAGCAGAATAAATGCAGTTGAAATGAGTTCGCTTAGAAGAATTTGTAACAGAACGATGTATGACAGAGTTCGGAATGAAGATGCGAGGAAAGAATGTAAGATGAAGAAAGATGTAATTGACAGGATGAAAGTTAACACATTGAAATGGTTTGGCCACTTGGGGAGTATGAATGAAGAACGCCTGACGAAGAAAATATACAAAGTTGACAGGAACGGAATAATGGTCGGGGGCGCCCAAGAAAAGGATGGCACGACCATGTTAACGATATTTTGAAAGATGGAAATGTAAGAAGCGTGAACAATAGACGAACATGTTTAAGACGATGTATGAATGTCGATGAGGCGATGAATGTGTGTCAAGATAGAAAAATGTGGCGTTCGGTTCTCTCTGCCTACCCCGTGAGGGACATTGCGTGATGGTATGCATGTATAACATATAAACAAGATTATTTCTATTTACAGTTCATCACTTTTTACTCCTCACAAACCCAAGGGGATATAGTGGGGAGTTATGATTTCGCAATTTTTAAGGGTATTTTTTTTATTGCAGATTATCAACTAGTATCATGCTGAGATTGTATTCTAAAAGTTTCATCACAATGTATTTGTGTGTGTGTGTGTGTGCTATGTACGGCGTGTTCATTTTTACTTTATCGATTATAGACTAAAGTACTCATTCGATTCTATTCAAATTTTGCAAATATATATATATATATATATATCTAATGCTCGCTTAGACCCCATTAGATTTTGAACGGTATATGAATAGTGCTTCTCAATTTTTTTAACTGTCAAATATTTCAAAGTGACCCCAAGCTCAGGAAACAAAATTTGAAATTTTTATTTTCAAATTGGTAAAAAGGCACATCACTTTCATAAAATTATCAAGTTTTCATAATAAAATATTTAAATAAACAATAATTTAACAAACTCATTTCATGAAAATGCTGAATATTTTCCATACAAAATTTTAATACTTTATAGAATGACTTGTTAGTGAGGAGTTTAGCGTTGGCCACAACCCACTCGTTTTATCTCTTAATATAATAAAAAGCGATTAGTATTTTGTTAGTTCAAATTTGATTCTGGTTTGGGTTAAAATGAACCTGTGCAATGAACCCGTTATTAACAGAGAGATATTAATTTTAAATTAAATCAAATTAAAGTTTTTTGTTTACAAATGATGTGATCACCTTGTAGAGAAGAGAAATAAGTATGTAGGTGCTTACCTACATTTCTCTCTTTTCCGCTCACAATAAATTTATCGAATTGTGTATTACTCCCACACCAGAAATATATCTGTGGGAACATTTTTTCGCTACAGTAGGTACTTACCCTACAACATAATATATTTTATATTAAGTAGCAACACAGAGACATACAAAAATATGAATATGTACAAAAAATAATTTATTGCAAAAAACCTGAAGATTGTAATAGTATTAGACACACTGAAAAATTAGTAAAAAATAATATTCGAGATACATGATATATTCTTATTATATAAAAACACCCACATTCATTTGTATTTATATACGAATAAAAATACTAGAAAAACGAGTGGGTTGTAGCCAACGCTAAACTCCTCACTAACAAGTCACTCCATAAAGTATTCAAATTTTGTATGGAAAATTTTCATGATATGATTTTGTTCAATTATTTTTTATTTAAATATTTTATTACGAAAACTAGATAATTCTTCAATGCCATTTTATCAATGTGATGAGCCTTTTTACCAATTCGATAATAAAAATTACAAATATTAAGTTTACAAATATTGAGTTTGGGGTCACTTTGAAAAATTTGATAGTTAAAATATTGAGAAACATTATTCAGATATCCTACAGATTCCTAATGGGGTCTAAGAGATTATTAGATATACATATTTGCAAAATTTGAAAGGAATCGAATGAGTACTTTAGTCTACAATTGATAAAGTAAAATGAACACGCTGTACATAGCACACAGTACATACACGCAGCACGCAGCATACAGCAAGCAACACACATAGTTACATAAGTAAAGCAAAAAAAAAATAAGTTACATAATTTATAGAAATTGCATAAGTCGAAGTAAAAAAAAAATAGGTACCTACATAAGAAGTAAAAAAGGTACATAATATGTTAGAGAAAAGACAATTTTAAACTGATTACAATCAAATAACATATTTAAATAGCACTGAGACCTTTTATAGTCTATACTATAATATTATGGTTTAGAAACATGGACATTTATAATCAGTAGTAGGTAATAACCGTCTGGAGGCGTTTGAAATTTGACTACACAGGAGAATGTTGCGAATACCTTGGACAGATAGTCACCAACATTGAGGTCTAACAAATAAGACAATTGCTGTTCATAATCCCAGGACCGAAGTACGGTGTGCTACAATTGATCCTCAAAGGCAAGAGTGAGGGAAGAAGAGGCATATGCCATAAACAAATGTCGTGGCTGAGGAGCATCCGCGAATGGACCATGGGACTGTCGAGCAACTCTCCGAGCTGGCGAAGGGCAGGGATGCGTTGAATAAATTGATAGAGAGAACCTGACATGGCACCAGAAGAAAAAGATATGGTGAAGATTGTAGGAATGAAGTTGTAATTAAACGCAAATAAATTAACATCTGGAGCTCGGTTCTGCCTACCAATCTCATTGACATCACGTTATGTATCGTATAGATTAGAATAGTAATTATTCTAATACTTAAAGGAGTGATTAAGCTAAAAAGACAGCAAGTGGAGTTAAATGTTATGTAGAAGGTATATATTATTGTGATTTTATATATTTATAAACAGGAATAGGTGCAGATAAAATTTAATATCGGTATATACTAAACAGGATCTAAGAATTAATTTCAAATTTAATTATCTCTAAGGGATTTGAAAGCTATGTCAGGTACGTATATACGAAGAAGATTTATTATATACCTACTATTTACAAAATATATAAAATACGCGATAAGTTATTAAATAAAGTATATCTATTGTTTAATATGGTGAACTTATTTTTAACAAATTCTTTGAATTAGTCAGTATTATATCAGAAAATCAAATATGAAATAGCGAAAAAAATGTTTATATCGAAATTCGGTTTCAAAAAGGTTTGTAAAACGGTATTCCTATTTTTTTATCAAAATATTTGGTCATCAGTAAGTACTTAAAATAATTATTTTATACGCACTTTTCAATCTTTCGATTGTGACGGCTTTTAATTTGTAGAATTCCATTTATGATAATGATGAGTATGAACACATATATAATTCCACAATTTATTTATTTTACTCCCGACGACCGTTTCGGCTTATAAGGCCATAATCAACTGGTTGGCTTCTCGGCTTATAAGGCCATAATCAACTGGTTGAAACGGTCGTCGGGAGTAAAATAAATAAATTGTGGAATTATATATGTGTTCATATTCATCATTATAATAATAATTTTATTATAATTGAAGATCCATATTTTAAATTTAATCATTTTCGGGTACAAGGAATTAGGTATGTTTAAATGGTCTTGGCCGTAGATGCGTGGTAACTTGTAGTAACTGGGTGAATAATTTAAAGAATACCTACTGTCATTGTATCAACTTTTTCAATACCCAAATATAAATAATGCAATATAAATATTAAAAAATGTATGTATGTTCGAATATTATTATGAAAAATACATCTTGAATCCTTAAGGCGGCACCTTTATTCAGAATAACGAACGAGAACTTCGTTTCTTTGTTAAAATTAATGTAATCATCTATATAGTAATGAAATTGAAAATGACATCATAGACAGTTTTACTAGAACATTATTTTTCTGTGTTAGTACCTACCTACCTACTATATAATTTCTAGTTCTAAAAAATTGTTGCTAAATAGAGTAAATCTTCTCCGTTCTAAGGATGAGGCAGACGCTCCGAAACCAGTTTTCTCAAATAACTCACCATGGTTTAAACTAAGTGAATTGAAATAAATAAATAAATAAAATGTACCACAAATTTTACTGTAAAAGTAATAATAATACAGTTGTTAATTCGATTTCTGTGCCTAAAAATAAAACTAGATCGCCTTTTAGATGTACAAGAAAATATTTTTCCATATTTTTATAAATTGGTGGTATAACATAGGGTGCGCTCTTAAAGAGCGCTGTATGTAGAAATAATAATTCATGAAAGAAATGGCAAAACGCCGTATGATACAATCAGATTGATATAATGGTAACGTGAAGTATTGCCATATGTATTATTAGTTGCCTAATATTATTATTTTCGATGCAAATTTATTTTTACCACGCGTTTCGTATGCAAATATTCCATGTCTGTACACCGACCAAACTGCAAACTAGAGTCTTCAACTCGAATATTCGAATACCGAATATTCGAATTATCCTTCCATTTAAAAAAAATCTACATTCTATTGCTTTGAATATTCGGTGTTAGAAATATTCATCCATTTTTGAACTACCTCGCCCAATATTCGCAGGAAAATCATTACCTAAAGATAGGTATCTGTATATATTTTAATTATTTTCAAATGAATTTGTCGAAAGTCAGTATTGCAGTAGCAGATAGATATCGTATTACGACTTTTAGTAACAAAATTTATTAAAGCCCTTGTATACCCTGGGTATACGGATTTACACAAAAATGCACACTAAATTACCTTGTAATGTATGAAATACGAAAAAATATTGTATATCACCTGATATGTGATATACAACATTTTTCGTGAAAAATGTCTATTTAAAAAAAACTCAGCCGGTAGATTTTCATATTCTCTTTCGATTGTAGTAAAAATCTACTTCATAGGCCTTGTAGTTTTTTAGTTACTTACAATAAAAAAATAAAAGAGGGTTTTACTAAAACTAATTTTACAAGAAAAGTAGGTATTAATTAAATTAAATTTTCAATAAGATAGAATGGATGTCAGTTCTTTTTTTCCTATCCAGAATATAATACAGCTTGATGATTAAAATCCAAATTAGATTTTTCGGGAGGTACCTACATTAAAAAACGTAATAAGTTTACCAATTAAACTTTTTGAATGGATAACTCATTCGAAAAACGAATAGTTTACAAATTTGCGATTCGATATTCGAACATTTGAAATTTCGAATATTTGGAAGCTCTAATGGGCAGACAGTTATGTACGTACACAAGTGAAACTAACCCCGAAGATGTACGAGTGTGGGGTATGCGAAACGTATGTGAGGTAAGTAATATTTTTCAATACGGGGACGGCGACTTCCGTCGTTTGCATATATATATTTATACATATATACGTTACGTTTGTTTTATGCATAAAAATTCACCGCTCCGTTGGCAAAGCGCTCCGAATACGGAGATTGTGATGGCTTCGAAACGTCAACGATCGCTCTTCGGCCGATCGGGATTGACATATGAATGGATTGAAAAATGTGCGCCACGGCGACTTTATTATTTTCTATGTAGGTAGATATTTGTTTTTTTTTTTATTATATTCGTCGCCATCTTAATTAACGATTGAAACATGTCCCGTTTTCACCGATGAAAAAGACCAACAGTAAGTAGTTCGATATCTGTCTCTCGAGCCCAGATTCCCGAGTTCAAATATGTATCTTTTAACCGGCGAAAAAGACAAAAAGTCGGCCTTCGTTGCTTAGTTAGATATCAGTTCTTGGATTCGATTCCCTGTGGACACAGTTTTTTATTGTGTTTTCATTTAAAGTCATTACAATTAATTTTGTTTTTTTCATTTTTTTTATTTCGTTTTAAGTACCTAAGTAGGTACTTGTTGAATTTATATAACCATGATTTTTTGTATAATTGAATTTATATAACCATGTATTTTATATAATTTGCGTTTTTTCATTTTTTTTTTCTTTTTAAGTTAGGTAGGTACCTTTTGAATTTATATAACCATGTTTTTTGTATAATTTGCGCTTTTCTGTAATTGGACTTATCCCTGTATTATGTTTGTAATATTACTAATTGTATGTGTAGTCTGTTGAAAAGCCAAATAAATAAATAAATAAGTCAGTGAGACGATAAATATCATATTATCCAGAATGTGGCAACTTGTTATTGGGTGCATGTTAAATTAATATGTGACATATCTACTACCTGTTCGTTGCCCAAAAAACAATATGTAGGTACAAAATGATAATATTATAAAAAAGTTCCTAATCTATTATTTATGTTTATTATTTATTTTTATATTACTTCTCGGACAACAAACAGGTACTATGTCAAATATTAATTTAACACGCACCCAATAACAAGTTGCCACATTCTGGATACTTCGATATTAATAGTCACACAGATCCAGACTGAAAACACAATTAAAAACTGTGTCTCCACCGGGAATCGAACCCGGGACCTTCGGATCAGCAGTCAGATATCTAACCAACTGAGCCACGAAGGCCGACAAATTTTAAATGTGTTTATATGATATGAAAAAGTGTGTTTCATCCCAAGAACCAAATATATTACGTTTGACATTGATTTATTTATTAGCTATCTACTAGAAACTAACTTACTTGATTATAAGCACAACTTAGTTCACTTGATTATTAAACAAAATATATAATTTGGTGTACAATTTTCTTTCGCTATGTAGGTAGGTACTTATACACTTCTTTAATTTTCTGTAAAAACAATTGTACCTCCCTCTTTATTTTTTTAACAATAATGTAAATTGGGAAAAAAAGTTTACGATAGAACGATTACACAACGCACCAATAAAGTCGATTGATTTTCAATTCTATAAAGGGGGACTTTTTGTATGAACGCTTTTTGTTTAAAGTAAAATTGAGAGTCGAAGGTTTGGGTGCCTAATTTATGTGAGATTGCGTTTGTTTCGGCAGGAGTATATCATTTACAAAAATATAATAATAAATACCTATATTATGTAAAATATTGTTAAATAAAAATTAAAATCAAAGTATTTACGTTTTTCATAGAAAAATGTGGATAAGCAGTTATAGTTTAGTGCAAATCTTTATAAATAATCAAATTAATTGGGGGGTTTCCACCAACCAAAAGTGATTTCTAATCGTCTTCCGTTGTAAATATTAAAAAATCACGCTTTATTACTTAACGACATGTTAAAATAGTAATTTTCAACACTTTAAGAGCTGTTATACGCGAATGCCATTACAACTCAGGGTTCATATTATCAATTCATTGTTATCTGCTGTGGTAGGTACCTATCCTTTTACAGAAAAAAAATCAGCCTTTGTACTATGACATTAATTTGGGTGTCGACGCCTCTTGGACTATTCTATAATTTGTAAATCTTGTCATTAACTATAAGATGTGTTTACTGCACTTAAAAATTAAGCTAGTGCCACGATTAAAATACACTCAAATAAACAAATTGATGTACGTAATAAATTAATTCAAGACCAGAAATTATTCGAAAATAAAGTTTTTTTTTAAGAATGAATATGTTCTTGTACATATATGTACATACATCCTCATAAATTCCCTTAACTAAGCATAAATTCTTGTGCTCTAGGTGAACATAAATGCATAAATGCCTCTGCGTAGGATTCGAACTCGCGACCACTGGATTACAAACCCAACGCGCTAACCGCTCTGCCACCACCCATCTATATAATAATCTTCAAACTACAAATATCTTAGTTTCATTTTCCCGCGTATTAGGTACAAACATATTTCGATTTATTTTCAAAAATCGATTTTTTTTATCGACGATTGGGGAGCTACATAAATTCAAAGGTCCCGTACGAGAATTTCAATCTTATTGATAATGTGAATAAAGATGCATTTCGTATATCATTAAAAGGGTTTATAGAGTGATTATAGGATGTTTTGCATACATTGAACATATGTTCATTGTAAAGGGGCTATTGTTTTATACGTAGGGTAATAAATATAATAATGTTCACATTGAAACAAAAAAAGGATTGCAATTGTAATGAAAAAAAAGGGAAGGTACTTGTTGATAACAGGGGTATAAAACGACAGTTCCGCATGTAGGTACTTTAATGGCGATTTTTATTTTAAAATTTATTGTATGTAATGTACAACATTGTATAATGAGAGTTTTTGTTGAGAAAAATATAAGAAAAAGTTGAGTTAAGGAGTCTTCTCACAGTAGTTACTCATTTCTTAATATGTTGTTCGGTTGTCTTAAGAATTAAACGCATTTTTTTATTAGAGATCTAATATTATAAATAGTTGAAGCACATAAACGTTAGTCACTCATCAAACTACATAAATCCACAAACAATTATTATTAGTCATCAATATTAATATAAAATAGGTATATAAGTATGTATGGTAATCGTCCTTTTCATGAGTACCTAAATGTCACTATTCAATGAAAAATAAAATAAAATAGATTAATAAAGTTATCATAAAATATTAAAAAATAACACTCACCTTATTGTTAAATATAAAATATTTATATCATGTAGATAACTACCAATACCCAAGCGATCAGAAAATGAATCGATACAAATATATTTCAAATATATATAATAATACATATTAAAATATATTATAATACATATTAAAATCGATAAATAAATAAAGAGAAATAAAAACTCTTCACCTTAATATGAGAACAATAATATACAAGACTGTTTTGATTTAATTTAAGCGTAATATCTACCAAAAACAAACGGTTTAATGCGATAAAGATCTTAAGGGGGCATATAAACCTAAACACCCATTTGAAATCAAATTTCTAAAATATGTTACACAGTGTATTTTTTAAAAAATGACAATAAGTATTTTCACCTTTTTTCTAGATATTGTTCGTCACACAATTTTAAAATTCATGAATTCCCCTAAAAAATATTTTAAAAACATAGTTTTTTTGCAGCATTTTTTTAATTAGTCCATAACTACCTATGTGTCGTAGAGAAATAAGTATTTTGTGTGCTTAAATAAAATCAAAGTGAATGACCGATGAAGTTTTTTCATTTCAAGTCAGTTTTGTAAAATACTAAAAATCATCAAATTTTGTGTTTCCGATAATTTAAATCACGTAAACACTAAACAACCAGTTTTAACGCACGCAAACGTGACCTTTATTAATAATGCTCACTTCATAGTACATTAGGCGGTTTTAATATATCATGTATTGAATCACTAGATTTAGCGTTATATGCTCTCTTAAAAAGAAAAGATATTCAAATATATTCATAAATTTTGATCTAAATAAATTAAATAAATCTGACGATGCATTATTGTCAATTAAGTACCCATAGAATTTTTTTTAAATATAAAAATGAATAAAGTTTAATTATGAAATTTGTTTTGTTTGTATCGATTCATCTTCAGCGCTGATGATTCATTTTGGAAGATAACAATACACATTGAAACAGATGCCAACTCACTCGTTGCAGAGTGGACCAGCATTCCTCCAAAGTTCTCTCGGAGATTGAAGAGTTGGAGCGAGACTGCTGTGGGGTCGTCCGAGGGTTCCGATCCAGTTAAAAGATTCCATTCCAACCAGGGGTCCCAGGAAAGTAAGCGTAGAGGAAAAATTGCGACAAAACCAAGTTAGTATAACCAAGCGGAAAAAAGCAGTTTGAGAAAATAAAACTTAAAAATCAATGGTTTTGATTTAATTTTTTTATTTCATATTATAAATAATAATCAAGTACATGTGTTATGTAATATTTAAGTATATTTTAGATTTTGCACAGCTTGCTTTATGTTAGATTATATTTAAATTTTATCTTAACAAGAACCTTCTAATTTAAAAATCTTTTATTGTATTCACTTTATGTAAATATAGGTACTTAGTAAATTCAAGTTTAATTTGAAATATTTATTATTTATATACCTACTTAAATATGAAACAAATTTATGAATTTATGATCGGAAAAATTTAATCGAAATAAGTGAAAAAATGATTCGATAATCATAAATACATTCTCAATGATTAAAACAATTTATTTGACAAATGAAATTAATTTAACAAATACCTACATTTTTGCAACAATTTAAAAATAAATTTAAACTCAAAATATTGATTAAAGCGTCGAATCATACATATACCAAGAATTTATGTAACTACAAATAAAAAAACTTATATGTAAATTGGATTGAATTAAAAAAAATTCGAAACAATAATATGTACCTAAGTATGATAGAATAATTTACCCACAAATCGGTAAAAAAAATTATTAAAACAGAATTTTGTTATACAAATCAAGATTTTTTTTCTCGGTACAGTAATTAATTAAGGATTGAAAATATTCTTAGATACGAGCTTAGATCTTAGATATATTTATTTATCTTTTTGTAAATAATACAAATAAATATATTGCACAATGGCAGTCTTATTGCCATTAAGCAATTTCTGCCAACCAACCAGAGATATGTATATAAGATTTAAAGAACTTATAACATTCATGTGCAGTATACATGTACCTATTCATGACAAAATATTGTAATTTATTTAAATTGTTACAAATTTAATAGCATCAATTTGACATTATTTGCACGAATGCAATGTCTGAACAAAAATAATGAAAAAAAAAAATAAAAAAAATACACAAGTCAGGCAACACCGATTTCGGAAACGGTACAATTTTCAAAATTGGAATGTAAAATTTTACCAATGGGAACGGCATAAGCGACCTCTCGCTCATCGACGAGTCGGCCGAGGGCGACTGCTGCTGTTGCTGTCCATTTCCAACCAACGGGCGGCGGGCGGCGTGCGAGAGAGAGACAAGGGCATATCAGTTAGTAAAGCAGTCGGACGGTAAAACACAAAGCGAATGTTGCCACAATCATGGTTAATAAATTATTATGAGAACCTACCCAGTATGAAAATAATATATTTTGCATGCTGTTAAGTTGTTATGAATTATGATGAAACATATTTATGCAATAACATAGCTGCATAAAATGCATCATCGACCATACTAACACTAATAATAATATTAATTTAGGTATATGCATGCACAGTACAATTATTTATTTAATAGAAAATAATAATGTGTATATATAACCTTAAAACTACCGGTTTTTATTTCATTAAGAGTGTATAATTATCAATTCTATGGTTACAAACTACTTATACCTAAGTTTTGTGTGGCATTTAGTACCTACTCGAGAAATATCAAAGTTCATCGTAGTATTTCGTTGTAAAAGAATTTTCGCTTAATTTAGCAAATAATAATAAGGATATGTATTTTTTTTATTTAAAAGTGTTTTGAAAGAACGAACAATTTATCAATAAAGGGATTGTTTGCAAGGATAAAGATGTATGGCGCTCAGTTCTCTCTACTTAGCGAAGCTCAGAAACAAGAATCATTATATACCTATGTAGTTTGATTCTAGAGAATATTTATTGGTAATCAGGGGGGCAAGTCTGGTCAACCGGCGAAATCAAAACCATCCATGTTTACCAATATCATGGATATAATTATCATATGGAGTTCTATAATATCTTAAGATGATTAAGTTTTGATACTGCTTGTTGACCAGACTTGCCCCACATGTATCTTTATAGAATAAATACGATATATAATTCCCAGTTTCCTAACCATATCCTAAATCTTATTCCTTGAACCCCTTTCACCTGATTGATGTTTTCTTCTAGAATAAAATAATGTACCTACATAAATATATTTATGTAATTTTTGTGAAATTTATAACTGGCAATTTTACAACTATATTAGGTATGGTGCTTTGTAAAAAAAACATTATAATTCCAAATAAAATTAAATTAACGATAGTAGATATAAGGGATGTAAATGAGTACCTACACTAGTACCTACCTACCTACTATATGATAGGTCGTAAGATTAAAATACGTAAATATAAGGACATCACACATTAAGACGGTTTAGCCACATAGAAAGAATGAAAAAAAAACAGCTAAGAGGATTTCAACGGAGACAGCTTATTAAAAACAATATAAGTACCGACATAATATATAATGAAATGGAAATTGTCGGCATTCATGGTTCAATTAATAAACGATTGATTTCTAAGCCAAAAGTCTCGGCTTCGATTCCCGGTGGACTCACAGTTTTCCACTGTGTTTTCAGTTTGTATTTCTGATACGATTGACATAATAGGTAACTCTTCAGAATTTGGAAACTTATGATTGAGTGCATGTTAAATAATTATTTGACATTAGTTCCATGTGCTGAGAGAGAAACAAAAAATAAATAAATAAAAAATCAGCTTACAAGTATGAATATACAAATTATTTCTGATAAAGTACTGGGGACATAGTGTGATGGCATATATTATGTAAAATTAATTTATTCATTCATACCTATATTATATATTAATCAAATTTTGGCAATTTGTTTAACATTCGTGGTTGACGCGTCGTTAACTTTTAAGTAATTTTAATTTTAATTTAACCCTCTACAACACAAATAAAATTTAAACTTATATATAAAAAAAACTAACTACAAATATTTCATGCATGAATGAGGGGTTGATCAAATAATAATACCTACAACATGCACTCGAAACGCGAAGCGGTTATTATTTTTAAATTTCAAGGAAAAAAAAAATGCTGTCGACAATGCCGGCGAAACCAGTTTCGGAGACAGTTGAAAGTAATATCTAATTTTGAAATTATTGCAAAAAAAAAATACAACATATCCTGGTCTTTGTTTTCGCACTTATGTTGGTACGAGTAGTACCTATTTTTTTTTTGTTTCAAATTTACACGAAGGGGTGACAACTTTAGACATTCAGAGGGTTAAATGTCGAGATTAAGTTTATGTAGAAGTTGATTTGCAATAAAATATAGGTATAATTATTCATATTTTTTTATTTTTAAATATTTTAAGAGACAATATTATAGTCGACCGCCGCGGTATAGTGGTACGCCGTTTGATTTCTGTGCCGGCGTCCTGACTTCGATTCACGTCGGAGGATAAATTAATTTGAATAAAAAGTGATTTCTCAAGTAGTGGATAGTTGGAATAAATTTCCATCTGGCAACAAACTTGCCACTTGCACGGGGTGGAAGGAAATGTGTATATTATCATATTAGAACGATGTATGACAGGGTAAGAAATGAGAACATAAGGAAAGAATGTAAGATGAAGAAAGATATCATTAATAGAATGAAAGTGAACACACTGAGATGGTTTGGCTACATGGGTAGAATGAATGAGGAACGCCTGACGAAGAAAATATACAATGCGGATAGGATTGGATTGAGAGACCGGGGGCGCCCAAGAAAGGGATGGCACGACCATGTGAACGATATTCTGAAAGAAGGAAATGTTAGAAGCGTGTACAATAGACGAACATGTATGAGACGATGCATGAATGTTGAAGAGGCGATGAATGTGTGCCAGGACAGAAAGATATGGCGTTCGGTTCTCTCTGCCTACCCCGTAAGGGACATGGCGTGATGGTTTGTATGTATGTATGTATGTAATGAATGGTTTAAACTTGAATCCGAAAAAATGTTTCGTAATACATCTTATTATGATGCAGTTTATTAGGTAGGTACTTAGAATTCTTAAAAACTTTGTTAGCTATTTTACATGTCGAAATAATTTAACATATTATATTATGCAATAGTTTGTGATCAAAATTACTATTTTATACTAAGTATGTTTTCTCGATCAGTTTCAAATTCGTTAAAGGACAGATCATATTTTAACCCTTCATTTGTTTTGTTTGAAAAAAGGAAATTCATTGTCATCATACCTGCGTTAACCCTTTCAACGCCGATGATAAGTGTCACCATTATTCTAGCAGTATATATTTTTTTGTTTTAGCGCATAAAACAAACATTCCAATATTGTACGAGGGGAAACAGGATGGGGATGTTCCCGTGTCTTCCATTGTTTTTGACGTTTCGAGTGTGTTATGGAGCATGGGAAAGGAAGATGGAATCGAATTTAGGTAGTTATTGTTTATTTTTTATGGAAAAAAATAAAAAAATGTATTTCAGAAACAGGTTTTAAATATAATGCGAATGTTGGTGCCGTGTGTGAAATATTTCCAGTTATGATATTTGGCGATGGGAGTGAAAGGGTAATTTCAACCCATTGAAAAGCTGAGACAAAACTACATGACTTTTGCACATTATCTATATATATATATATATATATATATATATATATAAAAATGGATGTACGTATATTTGTTTGTTTGTATGTGGCCGAAGGACTCCCAAACCAACCATCCGATTGCGATGTAATTTTGTGAATTTGTTCAGCTCATTCAGGAGAAGGTTTATGCATTATAATTTATTTATTAATTTATTTATTTATTATTAAAAAAATTGAAAAAAAAATTGGTATTGAATTATAACAAGTGTGTTTGTTCAGCAAAAATCCTATATACCCATACATAAAATGGTATATTATATAAAACTAGAAAAATGCTAAAGGTACATGTACCTATATTTGTTTGAATAATTAAATAAAATTTAAATGAATGAATGAAAAGGGACGGGAAGGACTGTAGGGATTGAAGGAAAAAAATACGGATTTATAATTAGCGAATCTAGATAAGAATGTTAAGTGATAAAAAGGAAACATACCGAACAACAATTTTTATATATTTGGAGGTAAATAATTAAACAGGCAGGACAACGTCTGCCGGGTTTTACTAGTTTAATATAAAGCTTACACTTTGAAAATATCTTAATACATTTTTTATTTTATCAGTTTTTGTATATTGAATATAATATGTACATATATTGAAAAATATATTAAAGTATTCTTAAATATTTTTGTTTTTATGTTTTGGCGATCCACTCGATTTTAAATAATATATTGTTAATTTTTTTCCGTCCTTGATTAAATCAGTCATATACTCTTTTTTTATTTAAAAAAAAAACAGAATTCCTTTTGAAGTATCCTTATAGGCGAAATTGTAGTTTTTATGAAAAGGTTATTTAAAAATTTTACCTAAGGTACCTACTGTTAAGTAAAATGTTATACCTAATTTTTACAATAAGTGTATTTATCGTGTACCTAGATTTTAAGAAATTAAGAAGAATTTTATATTTTTTACTGATGTTTTTTTTTTTTATAGCATTGAATTTCATGACAATAGATTATGTAAACATATTAAGAGTCTTTAGTAAGCTAAATAGTAAATTTTGAAAATCTTTTCCCCAGTACCTTCAAAAGACACATTTTTGAAATAAAGAACAGTATATTTTCACCTCTTTATTCTATTGCGTGAGTTTTTTTTGGTTTTTAATTATTTTTTTATAAATTTAGTTTAAATAAAACTATTTTTAACTATATATTGTAAATAACTAAAAAGAACTACATGAAGTAGAGAATATGAAAATCTACTGACTGAGTGAAGTTACATTCTTGTTATAAAAAAACTATTTTTTACCTTTTCTTCACGAAAAAATGTAAAAATATTGTTTATCACTGATTTGGTGATTTACAATATTTATAGTAGACCAATATCGTTCACCTTAATAGCACAAGCATTTGACTAGTTTAAGAAATGTTTCAAAATGTAAAATATGTCCTTGTTACAAGACCATCAACAATCCATAAAAAAATAATCAAAAGGTAATTTTAAAATGTCTCTGTAAAAAATATTAATTCATTGTTTAGACAAATTCATTGTCTTTGAAAGGGTAAGAATGGGTACCTACCTATGAAGAACCAGTTTTGTCTTTCATCCGATTCTCTCGTATTCGTGTTCTTTTGTTGTTGTTTTTTTATGTTGTATTGTTATTTCTTTCGGAAGGAAGGGGTCAGGAATATTTGGGCAACCACTAAACATATGATTAGACGTGCAATCTGGTGTTTCTTGGGTCGGTACCTCTATACCCGAAATATATTCTCAGAGGTTCAGTGCTTTGATACACTCTGTCGTGTGAGCTCTGTGAATTTTAATTTCGGAACAGTGTTGTTGTTTTTGTTTAAGTGTTTGAGTTATGTCTTGATAAAAAGATTTTGAATTAGGAATATGAGTTTGAAAGTTTTTGATAATATTCTTTTTCGGAATCGTTCTTATATGTTATTGTTTTTAAAGTGTTTGAAATACGTCTTGATGGAACGATTTTGAAATAGGAATACCTATAAGTTTGAGTTTATTTAATTTTATTCGTTTTCGGAACAATGTTATTTTCTTTCATGTTGTTTTTAATCGTGTTTTTAATGGAACGATTTTGAGATAAGATCATAAGTTTGGAACTATTTAAAAATCCTAATTTGATTTGTATTAAATGTGAATAAAGGTTATTAATTTAAATTTAGAATTTATGTTTGATTGTCATTATTATAACTTTTAACGAAATGTACTTATATAAAAATCCATGAGTTGGACAAATTAGGTACTTACCTAATTATCTACGCATATTTTTTTATAAAATTAAACTTGCATATTTTCAAGTACTACAACAAGAAATATACGAAAATATTTAAAATTAACGACTGTATATAGACTTTATTATTTATGTTTTAATTTAACTATATGTGTTTGTGTTTTATTTGAGATATGTGATAGGCATTGTGATATGTGTTACTATCCAATATATGATTTTTGAGGTAGGTACCTATCCAATGAATGATTTTTTTATTTTAAGTAATCTATTTATTAATTTTGAAATCCATTACGAACATGAATTAAATTAAAATATTCTGGTACTGAAACATTAAAATACCAGATAATTAAAACAAACTATCTGTTCTATAAAATAAATGAAAATAATGTTATAATTTAATCTGACAGTAATATAAAAAAAATAATGTACGTTTTTTTATTATTATAATGTACGTTGTCGATTTATAAATTTTATGAAAGTTTTATTTTTGTTTCAAATGAATATTTAAATTATTACGTAGATGAATTGTTAGTTTTCCTATTGGCCGCTAGATGCCTTAGGGTTGTCGAACAATAATAATTATTTTCTTAGCGTGTTTCAGAACCATCGGGAAATTTGTTTTCCCGCGTGGTTAACTCTGCTGTTCCTTGGCGTCTGCACTAGTAGAGGTTTGGGGTAGGAAACTTTTGCGTTTTATGCAAAAGTATTATCTCAAATCTGAGAAAACAAATTGAGACAGTAGATTTGTTTTCACCCTTTTACTGTTACAAAGTCGTACATATACAATGTGAATTAATTTTAAAAAATCCCTACATGGACTAATAAAAAAATATTTTTTAAATTAAAATATTATTTAAAAAAAAAGTATGATTTTTTTAAATCGAAATATACTTTTTTTAAAATTGTTAGGTATTTTTCAAATAGGTTATAATGTTGTTATGAAGAATGCATTAGTACCTATGTTACCATTCAAACAATAACGATTTTCTCGGAACATATTTATACAATTGTTTTTATCTATAAACACAACATATAATATTACCTATTAAGTTAAGGTAGTGTGTAATTAATTAACTATTTTAATATTACTATCACATTTGACTAGGATAAAATAAATATCTAATTATTTATTATAAAACACCATTTCCTGCGTGTCTTTGTGTTTTTATCGTTACACTTGTTTACTCTTGTTGTGGGTATAGCAAATCTATGGAATTTTATAAACTTCCTGTTTTTATCTGAAATTTGCATAAAACTATTGTATATAACGAAGGAAATATTTCAAATAATCCATAAATGCTTTCTATGGTGATTTTTTAAACTGCTACATAATCAAATATAACACAGTTACTTATACATATGGTACAAACTAACTTTTGTTAACTGATAAAAAAACATGATTTTCTAATAGTAATAACAGGGAGATTTTTAGTTGTTTTGAATTCCTACATTTCCTTATTTTATTTTACCTACATTGGTTTATCTATGTTCAGAGTTAAGTTACCTAGTTCATTGAATTCGATGTATTTAAGTAAGTATTTTTACACTTTTTTAATGTCATATAGATAATTCGTAGGTAGGTATACATATATTTTATAACACTTAATATTTTCGTCAAGTAAAATAAAAACAAAAGGCATAGAGTTACTAACTTATTTTAATGTTAAGTGTTGTCCTATTCATTTCGCTATTTAATAATCTTTTTATATAGTTACTATATGACAAAACAATTCATGCTAGTTAGTATCTATGTAGATATATTTTATTTAGGTGTAAAAAGTAAGTTTTTTTCGTACACCTAGTATAAACCAAAAGAGTTTGAGTATTTGTAATACTTAGACTTTAGTATGAATAATGTAATACTTTTTATATTTTCATAAATTGAAGCCGATTTAAAGTACCAATGTATAGTATTTAGCGAGTTTTATTTGAAATACATATCTTAGAATCGATAAGGTTTAGTTGTACGTATGTATTATTTGATACTCTTTTTTCTTATTCTAATATGATGAAGAAGATCTAAGTATTTGTAAATGTAATCTGTTGTGTAATTTGAATTAACTTCGGAAAATTTTTGATACCCACAGAATAAATTATAATATTTTTTGTATATAATATTTTTTCTTCGTTATTGAGAGTAATCATCAATTATATTAAATATAAGAACTCGTATAGGTATTATGAAGTGACGAGAAATTAACGAAGGTTAATATTTACTTTCTACTACATGCAATAATTTTACCAAAAATTAAAAAAAAATCAAAGGTCACACAGCATAACCAAAAATACCTACTCTAAAATTAATATCTATCACAAACTTTTATTAAAATTTAAAATATCTGGGTATTTAAAGAGGAATCAAATGTCATCTTATAGGTAGGTATTTATCTATTTCTAAAGAACAATCATAAACTTAGAATAAATAGGAAAGTTTTTGAGTTTTCAATTGTATTTTTAAAAAATGGGATTCAAAAATATGATCTCATTAAAAATTCAACGTTTCTTGAAATTGAAATATTGAAAAATTCAACGTCTACATACATTACTTATATTCGACAGTAGGAAAATATTTAAAATTATTTTCTAATAAATAATACCTTATTAAATTTAACGTAAAAAATAAAAAAAACACAAATTGAAAAATTATACAACTTATCTACCTAAATGTTAAATTAACCATCTCAATAGGTGTTCATACAAACGAGTTTTAAATTTTAAATTAATTTGTAACGTTGAGAATTCAAATAAATAAATAATAATCAAAACAATCAAACAATATACAACGAAAATCGTACAAATATGTAGGGTCTAATATTACTTTTTTTTAGTTTGATTAAATATATCTAAACACACAAGCATAATATTTGTTTTATAAAACTAGGTATAAATGACTGACCTGTATTTCATTGACCAGCTTCTCCGTCATCATCTTATGATCTTGAGGATTGGCCAGCATCTGTGCCATGGCACCAGCTCCGGGAGTCATCTGTCCTGGAGTCAACTGCTGCTGTTGAACCGGTGTCAACTGCGGCTGTTGATGATTCGGTGTCATCTGTTGTTGGTTTGGCGTCATCTGCTGTTGCTGATTCGGCGTCATTTGTTGATGGTTTGGGGTCATTTGCTGTTGGTTAGGTGTCATTTGCTGCTGATTCGGCGTCATCTGCTGATGGTTTGGGGTCATCTGTTGCTGATTGGGAGTCATTTGTTGTTGGTTCGGGGTCATTTGTTGGTTGGGTGTCATATCGTGTTGCGGTGTCATTTCCCGGTCGGGGGATTGACCTCGGCTGTGCTGCCAGAATTCTGGACTAGGTTTAAACTGTCGCTGCTGGTGTTGAAGATCTTGCATATTGTTCAAGTTCGGAATCTGCAGAGAAAGAGGTGCGGCTCTCAGGTCGAGGGCCCCCGGTCCGGCGGGGCCCGGCGCCCCGCCCTCAGCTGCCGCCGTGATCTTGAAAGAATTCTGCAACCAGTTCGCCACGAAGCTCTCCTCCTCCGACTTGGAGGGCGCCAGCACGTCCGCGTTGAGAAAAATTTTGACAGCTGTCTGTAGATATAGGGGAAGATCTTCGGGCCTCAGGTCGGGCCCTCGTTTGGGTGACCTGCGCCCCCCGTCGGGTGGGTCTTGAGGCGGGGAGCGCTGAAGCGCCCCGCTGAGGAGCTCCTGACTGAGCAGCCGCTGCAGGGGGCTGTCCTGGGGCTGTCCCAGCAGCCTGGCCAGGGGGTTGAGCCCCTGCTCCTCGGGCTGCTGGAGACGCTGGAGGGGCGAGCCACTCGCTCCCTCCGGGGGTTGGTTCAGCAGCCGCGGGAACGCCGTGTGGCTCTGGTAATCTTGACTGAACTTTGAGAAATCCAGGCTTGTGAATTGATCGGACGGCCGTTGGTTATCAATTCTCGCGGCCTTATTAACACTTCGGAGAAAGAAATCACCTAGATTCGGCGCCACTTCTGGAATTTTTGATTTATCGGCTCATAAAAGATCACTTGTTTCTTCGTGGCGAATTATATAATCTTTAATCTCTCTTTCTTATATATTCTCAAGTATTTGCTTCTTTCAGAAGCCCGAAATGTCGTAGTTATTATAGACTTAAAATTCTTCGAAATCACGTAAACTTTTAGTAGCCGTCGCTGAGTGTAAAATGCAATATATTAAGTCACTTATTTATTGATCAGTTGTCACATCACTCTTTTATTATTTGTATTGTTTAAATATTAAGATTTATTTCTAATAAGTCAATTCTTGTTTCAATTTACTTAACAAAATGACTAGATCGTTAGCGAAATCTTAAGTCAATGTATGGAGGATATTTTTGCACTTTTGGTTGGTTAAATGCGATGAATTATTTAAAAATTCATAAGCACACTTTATCAAGGATTTTTTAAATCACTTTTTATTGCCGACGCACGGTTTTTTCTTCTTCTTATCTTGAATCTTCTACGCTGCGGGTTTAGGTATTTTTCAAAAGAATTTCCCTGGGTGAAGCTAGTTGATTGTTTAAACCTCAATTGACCTGGAAAACAAATATTAAGTTATTATTTAACACTCTTATATGAATTGGGTATTTTGAAATTTAACAGAAATCAAAATTAATGAAACTATATGACACTTCGATGAAACGCGGAAAACACAACACACCTCAACAATGTTCAATCAGATTTTTCACTTTTAATATGAGCCAAAATAATTTTACATAAATTATTGTAAAAAATATACAAAATCTTATATATTTAATTAGTGTATGTAAAATTTGTTTTTTGTTAATTTATAAACCTTATAATTTCTAAATTCATATACCTAAGTTAACTCTACAAAATTATTTCTATCTTATTAAAAATAAATATCGCTTTGGTGATAATACTATTTTTTTTTAATATTTATTCCATATTATTAAATTTAATAATTGTTAAAAAGGATGAGTTTAAGTAACAAAATCTCGGAGTTCATTCAATACTGTTTTTAAAAATTTTTACGACACCGAAAAATATGTTCATAAATTCTATTTTTTTTTATTTACCATCCTTATTTAATATTTTTGCATATGTATATTTTGAATTATTCCAAACGTTTTCATTTCCAGCAAACAGGTTTATTTTTTTATATCCTTGTATTCAAATGAATCTTTTTATAAAGGATATAGGCGGATATAATATCATAAGTAGTATATAGACATTACGTCCGGTCATATGGTCCATGTATGCCGGACGCACCAATACCACGTGTCATGCATGTTCCCATCTGTATTATATACAATGGACGCACGCACATACACACACTCACACACACATAACATCTGACCCTTAACTGTTGGAAATTGTGAATCCTCTGGCAGTAATGTACCCTTCTCTGACAAGATCGAATGCATCACAGATTTTGATAAATCATCTAATTTTTATAATACGAAAATATTACCGAATTAGATTTTTAATTAATATTACGTGAATACGTAACTAAATAATCAGATTTTCATTTAACGAAAATATGAATTAAAATTCAATCACACATATTGAAATAAAATCTGATTTGTTTAATAAATTACGAAGTGTTTTTTTAATTGAATAATAAACACGTTTCTTATGATGATTCGTAAAATTTTAATTTTAAAATATTTATTAATTTTAACTTTATAAATTTCACTAACGATTCCACTTTTCGTATATTAAAATAAACTATGATAGTGAATAGAGAGGGTCAAAAAATATTTATTTTCGTTTTGAAACAGTGTTTAAATTTTACGAATTCATTTTATTTGATTATTATTGTATCGTAGATTTTCTCGGAAAATTCTCCACAATGTATGAAAAATTTCTAAGTGTCCACGAATTCAATGGAATTTTCCAAGTTAAAAAAGAAAGAAGACACGATGATGTTGAAAAAAAAATACGTAAGATTCAAATATTTTTTTTTATAAATTCGTAAAAGTGACGTTTAGAAAATTTTCAAAGTTTTTCAAAAAGTGAAAATTGTATGTTGAAGACGTAAACGAAGAAGTCGATTGAAAATCGCTGTGTGTTTTCCGCGATGCACGAAGGAGGACGCACCTTCTTCGCGTAATATACCGCCGACGACTAAACTTCTTATTTAGGAAAAGTTAACGGAAGACGCCGCGCTTTCCTCCCGCGCTCTTTCCACCCGACGCCGCAAGACGTGAAAGCGTAGAACCGGCGTCTTTGAGCGGACCCGACGCTCAACTGTAGAACTTAAGACGCGACGTCGCTCTGTGGGGAGGGTTGGTTATGTTAGAACAAGACAGAGAGAGATAACCGGGGTAAGTTTACGCGCGCCGAGAGAGGAGAGTGTGTAGGGTTCCCGCGCTTTTTTCGCGCGCCCGCTCTTAGACGTCCGGCTAAGGCAGCCTTCTTCCTTCAAAAACGACGCATGCGCACCGGCGTCCCCTCGGAAAAGTATTATTACGAGATTTTGCCGGACACAACAGAACGGACAGTTGAATAAGTGGATACGGCCGGGAATGATTTAGATTCAAACAATTTCTACACTTGCGTATGTTCTATAATATTTATACTTCACACGCTCTTTATACGCTTTCGTTTAATTTAAAACATTTTTGATTGAATATCCATCCCGCGTTTTTGTTGTGTTATCTCGTATAAAAATTTTCAACACTCGCGTATGTTCTACATATATAATTAGTACGGTCTTTATAAATGCGTTGTCATTTAATTCAAAACATTTTTATTCGATCATTCTTCCTACGGTGTATTAAAATCATACTTCACTTGTTTAGTACGTGTTGTGAGTTGTTTTGAAGTTCGGTTCATTTCTGCAAAACGTTATTTCACGTTCTATAAGGAGAGTGCGTCTATACGTATCTGGTGACTTTAATTAATTTTATTTATTATTGTCTCGTCTTTAACGAAGATGTTACATATATGGAATACGTATCTACTTATATAACAACTTATTTCGACTGTTAATATGTTACGAGATTACTTGAAAATGTGAATAGCGCGAAACCGGTCAAAAAAATAGACGAATTAAATTTATAGCTAAATTATTTTATTTGAAAATCGATAAATAATTCGAATAAAATTTCTTCAAGTACTTACCAACTTTCAATCGAAAGTTGAACTTAAGTAATGTTACTATATATTTTTTGGGATACTATATTGTTTGAAAATTTCATAGCAAAGTATTACAAAGTGTCTTGAAACGTTGTGAATTATTTATTCTCCGTAAAATATAACATGATTTTCGTGATTGTGTAATAGTTCAATTTAAATTGAATTAAGTACCTAGGTACCTACATTAAATTCTTTCTATAAAAATGTTTTGAAGATACATTTTTTAAGTACGTATAAGTACCTACTATTTATAAAACAATATTTTATTTTACAATTTGCTTATTTGTGATATTTTAGAGATTACCTACCTATAATTAATTTAGCAGTTGATATTTTGACAAGAGTCATTGATGGTTTCGCTCGTTTTCTCATTGTTATATTTTTATTAATAATTATGAACAGAATTGAAACAAAGTTTGGAAATGTATTATTAAAATAAATGAAAAAGGTGAATTTATGTTCAATACTTTTAAGTTGTTATTGGAATGCTGTTTTTAGATGGATATAGTTTTGTTTGGTAGTTTAATAAACTTTTTAAAAATTTTCAAAAAATTTATTTGGTTAAAATTTAGCTAAAATATATTATGATACCTATATCTGAATTCGATTTTTAAATAACAAAATATGAGAACTTGTTTTTTGATGGGAAGATACATATAATTGATGTCCTATTTTGCTTGTTATTATCTATGATGAGTTAGTAATAAGTGAAATATAAATTACTAGTGAATTATTTCATTTTGATATACCTATTTCAATGATAAGTATTGAAATGTCTCATTTTCTCCTACGCATTTAATATTTGTTTTAAGTTTATATAAAATATTTTTTTTATGTGGATATTTATTTTCTTCAGGCATATTTTTTTTATCTAATTATGGAAAAATTTCCACCACCTAACGAGATTTTAAAAACTTTGAAAATATGTTTTGAAGTTTTTAAAGGAATATATGAAATATTATGTTATTAATGATTTTTTTTATATTATGTCGTTTATTCATCAATAAAATTGTAAAGCAATTTTTTTCTTTTATTTCAATCAATTTCGGTACCTAACTATATAATTTTTTTATTGAACATGTTCATGAGATATTGTTATTAAATAAGTCTATATTTTCATAAATGTTTTAAAGGCTTCTATTGGGCTCTTGCCTCCTTCAAAAATGTTATTGTTATTAATTAAGTGGTTATTATTTTTACATAGGTACACATTAATAAAATGTGTTAAAAAAAATGAAAACAAATACCTGATATAAATACTGTTGTACTATCAAATATTCTTTTACGAAATTTAAAGTAGCTACTTTATAATAAAATTTTTAATTGTTTGTTAGATGAATTCAAAAAGTGACTTCCCTTCTGTGTTATTAAGATATTATTTTATACTGCAGTATAAATAACATTTAAAAATAATTTTAAAATAAGAATCTAACTGGATTTTCGAAAATCAAAAGGTAGAATAATTTTTTCAGTACGTATTAGATATAAGGTTTAAATATTTCTTTATTGTTTTTTATTTTAATGAGCAAAGATTGTTTTATTTTTGGATTTTAAAAATTACTTTTAAATTCCGTCATTGTTAAATTATTTGAAAATATTCGTGTTCTACATTTGAAATTGCACCCCTCCCGTTTGTGTATTCGAATCCACATACAACATATCGCATTTACAAAGAAATCCGTTATAATGCAGCCGTCTCGCTTTGGCGCATTTGCCTTGGCACGACGGTCGGGGTAGCAAATAGGGGTGAGTGAGGGAGACGCGCATACGGGAGCATTTTTCTTCTCGCATGCACATTCGTAGGAATTGAAAAAGAATACTACTGGCCTTTTCAGATTTTTTTCTTCGCTCTGTTCGAATGTGTACATAGAAAAGTGTTTATGTCCCGCTCTAGCGCGCTTCGACTCGCGTCTCGCCGTCTCTTTCGGATTTTTTTCGCGGCAGAAACGCCTATATTATTTTTTTTCTTGCCTTAAACAGGGGTGGGGGATATTTTTATTTTTCGTTTGACCGAATTTTTACGGGCGAAACTGGAGCTTTATTTGAGAAGGGGAGGAGTTAGAATATTGTAAAATTGCATGCGCCGTGGGAAAGAGATTTTAACAGCGCTTTTAGTAGGTATTGAGAAAATATCGTAGTGTTTATATAACATAATATTTTTTTTATATTCCTTTTCAAAAGGTGAGTAAAATGTTTCCTAATTATGTAGTTCTATACGTACTACATAATTAGGAAACATTGAATCATTTTTTATTTTACAAAAACCAGTAGGCACTTACCTACCTATCTCGACTCACTTTGAATATCATTACGTAAAATATATCCTTTTATTTTATAGCATTAAAATTGAAAGAAAAAAATACCTTTTGCATATAAAAATCAAGACATTTTGTAGGATTTAAAAATAATTTTGATATTATGATTAGATATTGTATGTAGATATCTACACATGTGTCTCAGTAGGTTAATACCTACCTAGTAAAAATAAAATACACCTACATTTGCATAACTACAATAAAAAAACGACATTAGAAATTTTTCTAGTGGTCACCTACATATAAATAAGTTACAAAGATAAAACTTTTTAAAACTAAAATATATAAAAGTTAATATGAACAAAAATATTTGTAGGTTTAATGGTAATTACCTACTTGTTTCATTAACACATTAAAACATATTTTAAGTTAACATTTTGGTTAGTAAATTAATTTCCAACTGAAGTAGCATTTGATACTTGTTTCGGGAGAGCACAACTTCTACAGACAGATGAACTTTATAAGTTTATGTTATATGATTCATCTGACGATTGTGGAGATATACTCTTCTGACACACATAAATATTTTTTTTTCAAATAAATGTTATGTAGGTAATGAAAATCTAATTCAAATAGGTACATATTTTCGCCACTTGCGCAAGGGTGCAAGGAAGTGTTCATTATTATTATTATTACATATCTAGGTACTAATTCCTAATCCAGTTAATAATTTAGAAGGTTAATAAAAATATTTTTTTATCTACTCTTAATTAGAAGTTTTTATTTGTTGTAAATAAAATGCAACCTGGACTACTCTCCACAAAAATACCGTATGAAAATTCCGACTCCAGAACGATCTCATTCCCTGAATGAGGGAAAGCGTACTCTGAGATGAACTACAGCAATGCAACCGGCAAACACAACTGACAGAAATCTGGATAACTTACATACAACTGTGACATCTTACACAAAGTTTTTGGAATAAAACATTGTACCTATCTATATTTTTTATCCTATAATAGGTAAGTGTTTTGAGCAATGAGCATAGTAAATAGAAGATGAAAATTATCGACAGCTATATTTTTTTTTCTCAAGTAAAACAACACAGTGAGTAATTTATCTCAGGCTATTTTTATAGAATAAAGATAACAGTAAAAGTAACTATAGGGGAAAATACTTTGATTTCATAAAATTGTTCAAATCATTTGCTTGTGTCATTGAAATTAAATACCTTTAAAAAAGGCAATTTTGAAAAAAAAATATGAAATCAAAGTATTTTAACTATACTAATACTGATACTTTTGTTGAAATAATCCAGACTTAGTATTTTTAAAATATCTGAATATTATATCTACGTATATTGTTTTATGTTTCGTATTAGATATAGGTAGGTAATTCAAATATACCTAAACATGAAAAACAGTAGATAAAATAGAAATAGCATAGAAAATTATAGCTTGGATAAGATAAGTTCCCATAGGTATTATATATTTTTTTAATGGTAGGTACCTATGAATTTTGACAAATTATGAATTTTTCAAAGAAATAAAATAATTTTTAAATGAAAATGCTTCAAAAGGTAGGAAAGTACCGTACCATACCAACAATTTGTTGTTTTTTTTAGGTAGACAGCGAAAATTGTAGGATTTTTTTTACTACAAAAATTTATAATGAATAGCGATGATATAAAAAAAATAAGTTGAAAATATGGCTTTTAACTTAGTTATGAAAATTTATAATTTATTTACTTTCTAGTATCTAGTAAAAAAAATTGGACAAGTCACGATTGTTTATTTAATTTTAGGCTATAGAAATTTATTTAATATTGGTTCGAATCTACGATAGAAAATTAGTCGATTTATTTACTTTCAACCCCTAGCGGTGAAAAGCATCGCCATGAAAAGCCTTCCCTTCCTCTGATCCGGAGAGGGTCTCTGGTTTTAAAAAAAATATTGTGGAAACAATATGGTTTGAGTCTTTACTCATTTTCATCGCCCATTGTAAGGGTTGGTACATGACTATTTGAAACTTATATTTATTCTTATCTATATCCTAACTTCGAGGCACCGGCTTAAAATAGTGCTTCCACTCTTTTCTTTTATCGTCGTTTTAGGGTGTAACGTAAGAGCTGGGTAAAATAAAAGAGACAAAATAACATCTCTGATAGTTTAGCAATGAGATTCGCCACCCATTATGAATGTTCCTTTTTAGGTTAGACGAGACTGGTGTGTGGGCATACACGAATGTGTAGTTTTTATTTTATTTTATTATTTGAATAGGCAATGCACGCCCGCACACCTGTCGCTGGATACACCACATTGTAAGATATGCCGTGATGGTATGAACGAATGAATAAAATACATAATTATAATATAGACGCATATTTCATACATAGTCGGCCTTTTGGCTCAGTTGATTAGGTATCTGACTGCTGATCCAAGTGTTTCGGGTTCGATTCCCGGTGGAGACACAGTTTTAATTGTGTTTTCAGTCTGGATCTGTGAGATGATAAATATCGTGAGTCTCCAGAATGTGGCAACTTGTTATTGGGTGCGTGTTAAATTTATTTGACATAGTACCTACCTGTTAGTTGCCCGAGAAACAATTGTAAATATGTAAATAAATAATATGGGCTTATGAACTTTTATACTGATAGCACCTAAATGGATTTTAATATTATTGTTAGGACCATTTTTTGAAGAATAATTTAATGCGGTGTACCTAAGGCATAGTTTCCATTACAATTTTATTGGTTCAAATAACTGAGAGATCACTGTATATATTTCTTTTCTGTTTTGTTTTTTCTGTTAATTCTTTTGCATTCAATAACATGTAACCTTAGACCAAGTGCTGCCTCAGAACAGACTCGTCTGATCATGAGGCAGTATACATATTTTCAAATAGGAACAATTATATCTACATAGTAAGTATGATTATAATAGGGTCTTTTTAAAATATATCTACATACATGCATACCATCACGCCATGTCCCTCGCGGGGAAGGCAGAGAGAACTGAACGCCACCACATTTTTGCCATAATAATGCATCGTCTCATCTCATACATGTTCATTTTTAAATACCTATTGTTGCTTTTTTATTGAAATAAATATCTGAATACCTATTGCTAATAAATCATTTCGTATCATTTCAAGTACATTTTTCAGACATTTTAGTGCTTAGTTACCTAGGTAGGTACCAATGAAAAAAAGTGTTTGAATTTTTTTTTGCCGGCAAGATTTGTTCACCAATTAATTACTTCTCTATGATTTCATCTGTCCAAACTTTGAAAATCATCTCACATTATGGAGTTGATACATAGAATTATAATCTAAAAGTTGATAATATTTTTTTTTAATTTTCGTTTAAGTAATGTAGATTTTACCTTCACGTATACCTAACATAGATTGTAGCGAATTGGTTTTAATAGGTGGACGCTGGTTCTAATCCTGCCTCAACCGTTTTTGTTCATTTTAAACATGAGCTGCATTAATTATTTCAAATTGTCCAACTGTCAATCCTTGATGGAATTTGATTATTAATTATATTTAATCTTAAAATAAGTAAAAAAACTCATTTATTATTTTTTCCATTTATAAATATACTTGATCACTCTCACTGACGCGTTTCGCTCAAAGAGCATCTACAGAATGATACTTGTGTATTAGTAGACCTTTTTATATACAAAAATTCATTGCTAACAAATATCAAACCTTTTTATACCTATAATACAATAAATGAAAATTGTGAGTAGATAAAAATATAAAAACATTAATTAATTAACATTATGACTATAACAAATTATAAAATTGAAAAAGAGGTACCTACAGTTACCATTCTGTAGATACTCTTTGAGCGAAACGCGTTAGTGGAAAAAAAATAGTTTTCACTTATTTTAAGTCACCCAATATAATTAATTTAAAGTGAGCATTTTGCTTACTTTCGGGAATGTATTAAAATGTTATTTTCTTGTTATACAAGTAGGTAGGTATATTATTCATTCTTAAAAAAAATGAATCACATGTCATAAAAATGCATTCAGGGATTGTCAACTTTTCAAAAAGAAACAAAGTATTGGTATACCTACTAATTATTTAGTGAATATTTGAGCGTTAACCACAAATCTCTGATTTCATCTCTCTCTCTCTGTAGGTACTGGAATTTTGAAATCGATTTTCAACTGATTTTCCGACTGAAACTTACAGAATTTGTATATTCCCGATAGCAATTATTTATTTCGATATTTTGTTCAAATTAAACAATTTTGAATTTCATAGGTAGGTACCTACCTACTTGTTGCAAAATTCATAGTATTTTTATAGTTTACTTTTTACTGATATTTCACGTGACGAAAAGTTTGTTGAATGTGTCCTCATTTTATTTTAATTGTTTATAGTATCTATATAAAAATATATATAAACATTTTTCACAAAGGTTCCAAAAAGATACATGTGTAATGTGTATCAATCTAATGATACATGTGTATCAATCTAAAGGAGTTGGACAGAGTCAACAAAGTGGCTTACTATTACCGATGCTTTGGCGTGAGCGGTCCAATTAAGTGGAATCCATTGCCTGCAGATGTTCGCAGTGCTCAAAGCAAGAGCACTTTCACCAAAGGACTGAAAACAGCTTTGTTTCGTAGAGCGGCACATTACTAAACTGTCAGCGCCCTTGAAATGGTCTTGAATCATTAAACGGCGCTATATATATTATTATAAATTTATGTTATTAAAATGATATATCTCATGAGACAATTGATCATGTATTTTTTAACTGTAAAAATAATTCCGCCTTCAAAAATATATACAAACAATTAATTAAAATCACTCACCAATCTCCACTTAATATCCAACATCTTTTGTCTCTTAATAATTCACGTGTACTGTCCGTTATTTCAAAATTCCTTTCATTGAATGACATAAATTTATAATAAAATTAACTTTTCTCCTCTGACATGAAATCATTGGCACATAGCACTTTTTACATTACAGGGTGAATTGCCTTAAACAAAAAAAAAAAAAAAATACATATGTTTAAACCGTGAGAGATTTGTAATTTTTCAAGAAAAAACATTGTAACCTCACTATGTAGTGGACAATTTATTGTTGGCTACAACTCGCTCGCTTTATTAATGTGTTATTTTTCAATATAATATTTTAATGCTTGCAAAATACATATTATAGTTTTAGGCAAACGCAAAGTTTCCATGTAGGTAGGTACGCTATCAATCTAATGAATTTAAATTTTGTTAGTATAATTATTTCGAGTTAATAATATTTACACTCAACATGGCTAGCAAATTATTATACTTAGTACAAATAATAATAAAATGTCTAATTATGTTCTTGATGATTATTCTCAATCATAATTATGACTATAATAATAGGGAGGTATGGGCTCAACTAGGAAGCGGATGTTATGTAACTCGTATAGACCCTAACCTATGTACCTATAGCGAGTAGGTACCTATGTAATTCTCCTGACCCTTTGGGACCGACCATCTGGTCCAATTTATTTTAATATAAATAATGCGTCTCTAGTCGGAAAGGGTTAGTTATTTTTTTATCTTCCTACTTTATAATTATATATACAGGGTGATCTGCGAACTTATGACTGTAATTTAAATATTATTTTTTTACATTGAAAAGTAATTTTTATATTTTCGTACGTTTTGATTGGTACATATGAAATAAGGGTAGGAAAAGAGAATTAAATGTAACACATCCTTTAATTTTTTTTTACTAATTTATCAAAAAAAACAGCGATTAAGACGCATGGACTATTGGATTATATTTGAATGAATAGATACTCAAAACATGATAAAATAACGATCATTTTATTATTGGTACATATAAATTTAGGGAAAATATTAGGCTTTCCAGATATTGTGAGCCGGTCTTTCTATAGACAAAATCCATTTCTCATTACATCCCTTATTACAAAATTTATCTCTCCTGGACTAAATTGAATTATAGATGCCCACGCAGAAATCAAAGAACGTAATAAGTACCTACTACTTTACCTGCTACTGCGTTTGAATGACGTGTCAAACATGTATCAAACCATAACTTAGAACTACCTACAAATAAGTTATTTAGGGAATATCCTGTAGGCGAGTGTTGCGTCATTGTATTCAAGGATATTTTTTTTTATCAAAAACCCTTCGATGCCCATTTTGACTCTATTGTCCGATGACCCTAATATTTAGAAGGTAGGTACCAACCCAGCGTGGACCCCAGAGAAAAAAGAATCCGGAAGAACACAACGAAATTTGGGCAGGTCAAATCACACCAGAGCTGTATTTTTTAAATATATTATAAAGGAGGAATTCGAAAAAAAAAAATTTTAATTGTAAATCTAGATTGATGAATTCTGCGTATTTTTATTGCTTTTTGAATAGAACAATCGTATCACCTTGTGATGGCTTTTTCAATAGATAAAATATATAGAAAATTCTTATAATGCAATACAAGAATTTTTGCTGTTTTGTCCGAGAATTTTATATATTATATTAAAAAAAAGATATATTTTTCATTTATTGTTTTTCTTTATTATTAATTTCAACTTGCCTATGTTTTTTATTTTGTTTGTATTATTTTTTTTTGTTGTTTTTTATGATTACGGCAATGCATATGTATATTTTTTTCTTGTTTAACAATTTTTTGTAAATGCTCTCATGAGCGTAGAACTTAATAAATAAATAAATCTCTGAATTGGAAACACTGGATAGTTAGAAGAAATTGCCGTATGGCAATAAACTCACCACTGGCGCTGGGTGCAATTATTCAAGTTATTATTATTTTATTATTTTAGGACGATGGCCGACTTACTAATGATATTAATAACAATTAAGTACTACAAATAATAGCACTCAATTGTTATTGCCATTATACACTTCCTAAAAAGAATTAGCAGATTAACGTGTAAATTGTAAATTATTTATAGATCAAAATAAAATGCAAAAAACACACCGTTAAAGCTATTTTATTGGGAATAATTCACCCATCCAGATACTAACATATCAAAGGATTATTAGGATCTGAGGAGGTCTCTATACTACCTATCAACCCTACTGATTTTATTATTATTGTAAGGTATACAAAGTAACAAAATATAACTGAGTATTTACCTAAAAATAAAGAACGAAAAAAACATTTTAAGTTTTTTTATAACAATATCTACACAAGCCAATTAAAAAAATAGGGACTCATGATTTGAGTAACAAAAAACATAGTACGAGAGGTAATGGAAGTGAATTTTAATGTTAAATAATTTTGCTCTCCAATCCGTCTCTGCTTGTGATCCAGATTATAAAGGACAGCTGCATCAATTGACCTTCCATCAATCTATCAAAGATTCTCTTATGAATCTTTATGCAAATATCCTCACTCAACCAAGGTATATCATTTGTACCTACATATTTGCATATTTTACTATTGAATACCTATATGCAGCGTTTTAAGTTTGTGATAAACATCCATAAAATAACTTGTTTCATAAATCATACTGCACGAAAAAAAATGCTGATAAATATGTCAGGCCCACAGAAAAATTTTGGAGAAAAATCTTCACAAAAAACTACTAAGCACTGGGTTTGATTTTGAAAACGCAATTGTACCCATTATACAATTAAAATTTCGAAAGAGAAATTAATAGAAAATCGCGAACGAATCCGCGAGGCGTTCGGTTCGCTTTGCCTACTTCTTAATTTAATTTTTCGTTTTTCTCCATTGATCTCTTATGAAATTTAACTTTTTATAAAAAAAATTTTATCTTTTGTCAAACAATCAAAATAAATAGGTAGGTACCTAGCGTCAATGATTTTGAACTTCATGCGAAATAATTATCACTTATATTCATTTCTGTTCTTGAATCTGGGAATCGAACCGTGCTGGGTTGGCACATAAACAAACGACATATCACTATGGCACTATGGTTAACGAATAATATTAACTATGTAGTAATCGTTAAGTGCTCCAATATTAGATCGTACCTAATTAATATTTCATCAAATTTTTCAGCTTATATAGTCATTGCACCTGAACTATGATCAAAAAACATCATGATGTGTGTATTCATCAAGAGTAACACAGTTTTTTCTTCACACATTTCGAAGAATTTTTACTCCTCACTAACCCAAGGGTATATAGTGGGAAGTTATGATATCCCAATTTTTAAGGTTATTTTTTATTGCAGATTATCAACTAGTATCATGCTGAGATTGTATTCTGAAAGTTTTATCATAATGTATCTGTGTGTGTGTGCTATGTGCTGTGTGCTATGCACTGTGTGCTATGTATGTACGGCGTGTTTATTTTTCTTTATCAATAGACTAAAGTACTCATTCGATTCTTTTCAATTTTTGCATATATGTATAACTAATACTCGCTTAGACCCCATTAGATACTGAAGGATATCTGAATAGTGCTTCTCAATTTTTTTAAATGTCAAATATTTTAAAGTGACCCTTACCTCAGGAAACATAATATTGACAGTTTTATTTTCAAATTGGTAAAAAGACACATTGCTTTCATAAAATGGCATTGAAGGATTATCAAGTTTTCATAATAAAATATTTAAATAAAAAATATAACTGAACAAACTCATTTAATGAAAATGCTGAAAATTTTCCATGCAAAATATCAATATTTTATGGAGTGACTTGTTAGTGAGGAGTTTAGCGTTGGCCACAACCCACTCGTTTTTTTTTTTTTTAATTAATTTGTTTAAGAACCATTTATATTATTTTTACAGTGGAGTTATATTGGGTTGTCAAGTTTATGCTCACTTTTTGGGTTTATATCAATGTTCCTTAATATGATGCCTATGTTAAGATTTATATAGTTTTAGTTATTTGTATGTTTTGTGAAATGTGAATCACTTCAAAACACGAGAAATTATCTTTTTGAAGTTAAGTCATACATAAATATGTACCTAATCATTGTATAATCTGTAAATATTATGTATTAGGTATGTATCCGTTTTTTTAAATAAATAAATAAATATTATGAATTTAACTTTACCATGTTCTTGTGTTTCAATTTATCCTTATTTGTTATATAAAACAATTGCATTTAAAAAACACGATATACACAAACATATTATCAATAACTAGTTGCATGTAACACATGAGATCCAACTGTCGATAGCGATAGTATGTATAGTTGAAGAATATGTACCAAACTATAAACCCATAAATACAAATTATTTAATATTTTAAGATATTTGGTTTTCTATACAACACATGTACCTAGGTATGTATGTCAAGATAGGATAGTATGGAGGTCAGTCCTTTGATCCTACCCAGAATGTGAAAACAGCATGATGGTATGTACATATGTATGTTGGGAGATTAGTATCAAATTATTAAGTTTTCTTAGATATTGTGTGTAGGCTACTTCCATACAAATTGTATGAAGCAATGTCGTCACTAAATTCAATTTTTATAAAAATTGTTAAAAAAAATTGAGATGTGCTAATACTATGTTAATATTTTTATAGAAAATTGTAGGTAGAAAATTAAATTATCTATAGAAAATATAGAAAATTAAATTATCTAGTTGGGGTGTTTCGGCTTTTTTCGATATTTTTAAAAAGTTTGGAAATATAGGCAGTTAATCTCATAAATTTATCATAAAAAAAAATATTTTTCTTAATAAAAAATGTTTGAGAAACCCTGGAATTTTTTTGAAAGAAAATTATTTGAGATTTTGTATTTGTCTATATTTGTACCAATTTTCAGCATTCTAGCTTTTATGGTTTCTGAGATATATGGAAAAATAAAGTAAAAATTCAAAAGTTGATAACCCCTGACTGAAATAAAAATTCAAAATTCTGAGTATAATAGTTTTGTAGGCCTATAACTGTTTATATATTTTGAAATTTTGGGCTCTGTAAATTGAGCGGATCAAAAGTTATAAGGGACGGACACACACACACACACACACACACACACACCCTCACACAAACACACCCTCACACAGACACACACACACACGAAATGTTCTACTCCGAGTAAATCCGTGTATGGAACATATATGCAGCGAAGCCTCTAAGTTGGTGTTTTTAGACTTCAAAGTTGGAAAAGCCGTGAAAAAAGTAGACCTCTGCATACAATTCTCGCGTATCCTGGCTTGAAACATTGTCGATATGTTAAGAGAACAAAATTCTCCTGAACAAATCGACAGTTGGATAAAACGGAGAATAAAACAATGTGCTAAGGCAAGGAATAAGTACAAATAATATAAAGAAAAATTATAGATATAATACATACATCCACCTCGTAAAACACAAAGAAAAATGTCTCGTTTGGTTCTCTCTGCCTATATTTTATATGTATGTGTGTATGTATTTGGCAGACCCCCCTTCAACCTCACTTTATGCACAAATCCCCTAGCCTAAAGTGATAGTATAAATAAAATTATTTATAAAAATTAATAAAAACACATGGTTTTATAAATTATTTAATTTATAATTATGAGCTTCCACTGGGTTAATGAAAAAATTCTGATTTTATTAGTCTTGTATATGTCATCTCTGTATATTATTTACTCTGTGGGCCAGACGTTTTCGTTTCTCGTATTAATAATATTGATAAATACGTATTTTATAAATAAAAATGCTATTCAGTTCGTAGGTAATCTTCAAAATGAAATTGACGTGGAATGAAATAAATACGCCCCATTTTTTTCTGTTTTAACCCCTTTCGTTTCTTGTTGGAAATCTACGAAAGGTTTAGTAAAAAATCTGTGTGACAATTTTAATTAAAAAACTTGAACCCACCCCGTGGTGACACTTTGCGGATGTCTTTTTTCACTCGACATTATTAATTTTATTCCTTTTTCAAAAAATACCTTCCCCTAAATTTATTCCATTTCAAAATAAAAAGGTACCTACAAAGTGTTTGAAAGGTTTTAATTTTTTTCTAATTGGAATTTGAAATGCACATCATGAACAAGAAAAATAGAAACATTGATATTTTTATAATTTTTAGTTTTTTACTCCTCACTACCCCAAAGGGAAGTTAATAATTCGCATTTTTGAGGTTATTTTTTATTGCTGATTATCAACTAGTATCATGTTGAGATTGTATTCTGAAAGTTTCATCAAAATGTATATTTGTGTTTGTGTGCTGTGTACTATTGTATGATGTACCTATGTGTTAATTCTACTTAATCGATTATAGACTAAAGTAGATACTCATTTGATTCATTTTAAATTTTGTAAATTTGTATATCTTAGACTTCACTAGATTTTGAAGGATATATGATCAATGCTTCTTCATAAAATGACATCGAGGAATTATCAAGTTTTCAAAATAAAATATTTAATTCAAAAATAATTCATGAAAATGCTGATAATTATCCGTACAAAATTTGAATACTTTGTGGAGTGGAGTACATCGTTGATCACAGCCCATTATGTTTTTATTTTTTGTTGTACTCAAGATGTTGATTCATTTAAAATTTCGATTACTCACTCACTATCTTAACACGATTATATAAAAAAAAGTTTAATGTTGAAAGAATATTTTTTTATCTTTATAGAAAATTATGAATATTAATGCATCAAGAAATATACATCCTAACGAAAATAATATTCTGATTGGGTAAGTACATGTTTTAGACAAAAAAATATTCTATTTCGATTTACATTGAGTACCTAAAAGCAATGAAAAAAATTGAAACGAAAACTTCCCCGAGAGAATATATTTGACGGATTTTGCAGGGTAGGTAAATTTGCTCGAATATTTTCATCACTAAGCCAATACATTGTACTGAGTTGCGAGCACTGCCATCTATCGAAGGGTAGTTTAGTCATAAATATCTTTTCAAACATCTATATCTGTACCTATATATATTTATTAGGTATTTTATAGAACTTTAATTACATATATCAATTATATTTATTTTATATTCATTATTATCGTGTATTTTTTTATTTAATATGTAAGTATTAACTTGTAAAGTAAGGGTGAACAATGGTTTGAATCCAGGAAAACTATGACACCGAATATCTAAGAATAGACGCAAACCAAAAATTATTTTAATGTTATAGCAGGTAAGTATACATTTAATAGACACAGTCACTCTGAAAAAAAAAACATGTGTCCGTCTGTTATAATAATATAAATCAATGGACTGTAGGTACCTATATGCAGGTTTATTGGACTGTAGGTATAAAAACATATACGAAAATATTATTTATCCTACTATGTTTTTATTTATACAATTGATTTTATTGTAGAATTCCATCTTAGGATTTATAAATCAAATTGATAAGCGCCTAATCAGGGCGAAACGATTGTCATGTAAAAAAGTAATAAACCTTCGTGGAACAATAATCAGTAATTTGATTAAAAAAACTTTTCGATTGATCCTGTTCAACGATAAATTTCAGGATATGGCATAAAAATAAATAACAACACATATTTAAAAAAAAAACACGCAATAAAAAAAATACATGGAAATGGTAGTGTTGCACGGGACATTGTGACATTGTATACATATTTAGTGTGGAACAGGAACAATCTCCTGGTTCATAATTGCATATTATAATTGTCAATAAAAATTGTAAACTGCTAGCCCTAGAACAGGATTTCCTAGTTGGGCAGCAGTAATCTACTTAATGTTGTCATTATAAATATGGTGTGATAAAAGGTAAATAAAATAAATAAATAAATTGTCTATAAATTAAAAAGCATATGAAAATTGTTGGAATATGTTTAATGTTAGTGAAATAGTTCATCTACCATGTAAATTCCTTATAATATACATACATACATACATACCATCACGCCATGTCCCTTACGGGGTAAGCAGAGAGAATTGAGCGCCATACTTCTCTATTTTTGCACACATTTCTGGCTTCCTTTACATCCATGCATCGTCTCATACATGCTCGTCGATTGTTCAAACTTTTTATGTTTCCTTCTTTCAAAATATCATTCACATGGTCATGCCATCCCTTTCTGGGGCGACCTCTGCTATTCACTCCATCTCTTGCACCCATGTATATTTTTTTGGTCAGTCGTTCATCGTTCATTCTTTCTATATGTCCAAACCACCTTAAAGCATTCACTTTCATTTTACATATAATATCCTTCTTTAACTTGCATTCTCTCCTTATGTCCTCATTTTTTATTCTATCATATATCGTTCTATTACATACTCTTCTTAGTGATCTCATTTCTACAGCATTTATTCTACTTTCATGTGTTCTTTGCCAGGTCCATGTTTCACTAGCATACGTCAAAGTAGGCACCACAATTGCATTGTGTACTACAATTTTGGCTTCCTTTGAGATGCTTGGGTCGGACATTACTGGTCTAAGTGCTCCGTTTATTCTATTCCCTGCCATAACTCTTCTTTCGATATCTTTATCGGGTCTTCCATTCCGTTCAAACATACTCCCCAAATATAAATATTCCTCAACTTGTTCTAGCCATTCGTTCTCTACTTTTATCATACATGCAGTTATACTTTCAGACTTTTCAAATACCAATATCTTAGATTTACTAACATTCATTCTCAGTCCATTTTGCAGGCATCCTTCATACACTTTATTTACTAAATACTGTAACTCATCCGCACATTCAGCAATCACCACTTTGTCGTCTGCATACATCAAATCACGTACGTTTACAGTACTTAGTTTCAGTCCTTATAATATAATATGATTAATGTGTTTGGTGCAGTACTATGTAAGTATTTGAGAATAAAATCATTCACATATAATTGAGTGATAAAATGACATAGAACTGAAGAACAAAAAAACATGTTGTACACTATTGCAACACTTATCCATGTGGCGACTTATGAGGATAATGGAATCTATTAAGCGTGCTTAACATGAATTGAATTCCAATTTTTTAGACAACTCAGTATTTATAATCTAGCAAGAACATATTGTACAAAAAAGTGGTAGAATTCAAACTGGAATCGATAATGGAATCAAACAAGAATTATTAATTAATCAAATAAATATCATCACACTGTTTCCTTTCTTGAGGTAGGCAGAGAAAACCGCTCGCCAGACTCTTATCTTTTTTCTTGACATGCATTTATCATGCACGTCTGTACATCAGCTACCCCTACACGATTTCAATTATATTATTCTTGCTTCTTTCATTCAATCATATTCCACGACGCCATCACGCCATGTACCTTACGGGGTAAGCAGAGAGATGCGAGCGTCATACTTTTCTATTTTGCACACATTCCTGGCTTCCTTTTCATTCATGCATCGCCTCGAACATAGTTGTCGGTTAGGTTAGATATATTAGGTTTGATTATATATTAAGCTTCTCAAGTTGGGTTAGATATAGTTATTAGGTTAAATTATACATATATTAAGCTTCTCAAGTTAGGTAAGATTATATATTAAGCTTCTCAGGTTAGGTTAGATATATTAGGTTAGATTATATATTAAGCTTCTCAAGTTGGGTATCTTAGATATATTAGGTTAAATTATACATATATTAAGCTTCTCAAGTTAGGTAAGAATATATATTAAGCTTCTCAGGTTAGGTTAGATATATTAGGTTAGATTATATAATACTACGCTTCTCAGGTTTGGTTAGTTATATTAGGTTAGATTATATACTAAGCTTCTCAAGTTAGGTTAGATAAATTAGGTTAGATTATATAATAAGCTTCTCAGTTTAGGTTAGATATATTAGGTTAGATTATATATTAAGCTTCTCAGGTTAGGTTAGATATATTAGGTTAGATTATATAATAAGTTTCTCAGTTTAGGTTAGATATATTAGGTTAGATTATATAGTAAGTTTCTCAAGTTAGGTTAGATAAATTAGGTTAGATTATATAATAAGCTTCTCAGTTTAGGTTAGATAAATTAGGTTAGATTATATAATAAGCTTCTCAGTTTAGGTTAGATATATTAGGTTTGATTATATATTAAGCTTCTCAGGTTAGGTTAGATATTCCCATCCTATTTCTTTTTCTCTTCCCTTCCTTTCCCGTCACAGGCAAACATACAGTAAATCTTAGTTATATCTAAATTTATGATGTTTAAAATGTTTCATATTTAATATCTGTGGACTTATGTAATTGGTCTGTTTGTTATTATTTTATAGTGTATTATTCTATTTTAGTATTTTAAGACTGTGTTTGTCCCTAAATAAATAAATAAATAAATAGATTTCTTTATTAGGTTAGATTATAATCATTTTTATGTATATTTTATTTCTTAAAAATTAAATTATTTATTTATTTTTATAAATAATACATAGATGAAGTAACAAATACGATAAAATATTGTATATCATTTAATATGTGATATACAACATGTTTTCGTGAAGGAAAGGTATAATTTAGAGTTTTTTTAAAATAGTAAGTATTGTAATAAAAATGTTGTAATAATAAAAAACTCAGCGGGTAGATTTTCATACTCATACTCATACATTATTTTCATACTCTTTCGATTGAAATAAAAATCTACTTCACAAATTTAGAAAAAATCATGCAATAGAATAAAGATGTAAGTACAAACTGTTCTTTATTTCAAAGACGTATCTTTTGAGGGTACTGGGGAAATTATTTTCAAAATATACTATATAGCCTACTATAGCCTCTTAAACATAATATCCGGCCCTGTTTCCTCCATAGAAAGATTTATCAATAAATTAATATATTCTATACTATTGGTTATTTAACTCTAAGATCTGCACCCATTTAAGTGTCATGTTACAGTAAAAGTATTAATCTCTCTAATGTTATGTGTCAGTGTACTTATACCTACATAAATATTTAATACTAGAAAGTCAGTCACCGTTCTCTGCTCATATATTATAACTTACCTAAGTACCTATTTATAAAGATTTATTATCCTGACTCAAACGTAATACTAATGTTATCAATATTATGTATAACGATTTACTACCAACGAGTAAATTTAATTACTAAGTTATTTCTTTTCTCTGAAATCAGTTCGAATATTTTTGGTGATCTAACCTACCTATATTATTTATTAGGATTTTTCTATATGCAGAGATGCACCAACTAGTAGCGGAATTGCTTATAGAAGCCGAAAATCTGGCTCGTCTATGAATTTTATGTTAAGAAATTCAAGACCTAATATTTTTTTATCTGTTTTATTGAAACCATACTAGTTTGTAGATACGATGCTTGACAGGACCATATATGAAAATATTATTTTGGTATGTGATTTTAAAATATTTTAATGGCCACTCAAATGAACAACGATGGTAAAAAAAGCATTAAATTTTCGACATTTCCCAATTTTCTTTTAGGGATTGCCTAGCCCGAAGGTTCTAGGCACGCCCCTGGGCACCAGCATGGAATGGTGTTTCCACTCTATCATTATTTTCGGGCCGTTTCGCCATAATATATGGGCCTTTCCAAATGGTAAAATAAACAAACAAGACTCTAAGAACGAGTACCTAATACTTTTTTTGTAAATAGTAATCTAGTTTCATGGTGTGGAACACTGGTTAAGAATAGTGCTTCCACTCTTTTACAAATATCATCCCGTTAGAGTCGGGTAGTCGAAAATATGTAGGTACGATAGGCAAAATAACACCTGACATAGTTCAGCAGTAGTGTGGTTCACCACCCGTTCTAAATCTAGTGCCTTTTTAAGTGAGACGAGGCTGGCGTGTGGGGATACACGCATGTGTTTTATATTTATAAGGCAATGAACACCCACACACCTGTCGCTGGTAACCCTGCATTTTGGGATATGCTGTTATGGTATGAATGAATTGAAAAACGATTGATTGCATATTTTTATATTGTAAAATATGGTACATAAACATCGGATTGATAAGCGAAGTCAATAGAAAGTCAAAAATTGTGAACGTTGCGCAAGCGCTTAAAGCGATCACGTATACCAGCCGACGACAGATAGTAAGCTCTGTAGGTGCCTGATTTTTCCGGTTCTCCTATAAATATATATCCTAACTTCGTATCTACAGAGATGTAAAATTTGACAAAAATATTCCAACTGTCGATTCATTCATGAGAATTCAATTCTTTGAATGAATCGACATTATTAAGCGAAGATGCGTGTACGAAGGAAAATTTTGTATGGCGTAGTGGACTTTTTGCATGCTAATAACACCAACTAGAGGCCCCGCAGCATATACATATGTTCACATACATGGATTTACTCAGAATTCAGAGTAGAACATTTTATGTGAGTTTTGTGTGTGTGTGTGTGTGTGTGTGTGTGTGTGTGTGTGTGTGTGTGTGTTTGTGTGTGTGTGTTTGTGTGTGTGTGTGTGTGTGTGTGTGTCAGTGTGTGTGTGTGTGTGTGTGTGTGTGTGTGTGTGTGTGTGTGTGTGTGTGTGTGTGTGAGTGTGTGTGTGTGTGTGTGGTGTGTGTGTATGTGTGTGTGTGTGTGTGGTGTGTGTGTGTGTGGTGTGTGTGTATGTGTGTGTGGGTGTCCGTCCGTCCCTTATAACTTTTGATCCGCTCAATTTACAGACCCCAAATTTTCAGAATATATAAACAGTTATAGGCATACAAAACTTTTATACTCAAAATTGTGAATTTTTGTTTCAGTCAGGGGTTATCAACTTTTGAAAATTTGGTTTATTTTTCCATATATCTCAGAAACCATAAAAGCTAGAACGCTAAAATTTGGTATAAACATAGACAAATACAAAATCTCAAATTAGTTTTTTTTTTAAAAAATTCCAGGATTTCTCAAACATTTTTTATTAAGAAAAATACTTTTTTTATGATAAATTTTGAGTTTAACTGCCTATATTTCCATTTTTTTTAAAATATCGAAAAAAGCCGAAACACCCCAACTAGATCATTTAATTTTCTATAAAAAATATTTACATTGTATTAGCACATCTCAATTTTTTTTGAACAATTTTTATAAAAATTGAATTTAGTGACGACATTGTTTCATACAATTTGTATGGCAATCGCCTACACACAATATCTAAGAAGACTTAATTGTTTGATACTAATCTCCAAACATACATACATACCATCATGCTGTCTTCATATTCTGGGTAGGATCAAAGGACTGACCTCCATACTATCCTATCTTGATATACATACATAGGTACATGCGTTGTATAGAAAATCAAATATCTTAAATATTAAATAATTTGTATTTATGGGATTATAGTTTGGTACTTATTCTTCAACTATACATACTATCGCTATCGACAGTTGGATCTCATGTGTTACATGCAACTAGTATTAAAATTTTTGATATCATCTATATTTTATTTTATGGGTAAATTTGTTTTGAACCAACAAGATACATGAACATCCTCATAGATTCTATAAAATGATATCGATATCGGTCAAGGCAGGATTTGAACCAAATTCTATACTAACATATAAACATTAGATTAATAGGTAGGTACGTATGAGATTTTTTTATCACGATCATAAAAAAAATCAATTAAAATAAATAGCAGAAGTCCAAAAAGCATCTAGTCTCGAAAAAATATATCGAAATAAAGAAGACTAGATAGATGGGTTTATTTTTTTATTTTTTTTTTATTTCTTAATATAATTACGTAGGTACCTACCTGATGTAATAATTCAACTTTGACAAAAAACTGTAACTATTAACTTGTATTTTACAAAAAAAAAGTTTTCTTTTTCACTGATTAACCCTTTTTCGTAGTTTTATGAATCACCAATGTCATTAAAAGTCATTTTCCATGAAAAAAATACGATAAAAACACGTCTACATTTTGAAAAAATAGAATGTGCACTGTCTTCGATTAATAAAATTGCGACGTAAAAAGATAGAAAATAGCGAAAAAATAAAATTTCCATCAAGTTTTTCCACGAATCCAATTTGTCCACCAAATCCTGTCAAACGAAAATCAACCTTTCGGACTTATGGCAAATGGTGAAATTCGCCTGCTCAGTGTATTGGCAGATGGTCGTTTTTGATTGCAATAATTTTATACTATCTGCACTCTGGTATAGTTTGTTTAGTGAGACCTCAGCCCGTAGGGATGGATATCGATTTGATGAATCCAAAATCATTATCGAATCGATTAATTTATTTTATAAAATTAATTTTAAATTAACGTAAAAGAAATATTTATTTTTAATACGAATCCCAATTTTAAATAAATGTTTATGAAAAAATATGCTTATAATTGTGAAATCAAGACTATCCACTATTCCATAGTAGATGCAAGTAAAAAGACTACCAAGACACTATAATTTAGTATGACTATGATCATTTTCTGGCAAAGTTTTCAATTGTTTTTCCATCGGTAGACCATTGCAGAATAGTTGTAAGTCGTTTGAATTCCGTGCCGACGTTCTGGGTTCTATTAGGGCAAGGAAAATGTATAATTTAAAATATTGTTAAAGAAAAATTTGAACAATGATCGCGGTTTTAGTGTGAACGGGCCTCTAAAATGGAACAAATTGCCTCTTGGCATATGTGGAGCTCAGAGCATTGACACCTTTGGTAGACTTCTTAAGACTGTCTTGTTTCGTAGAGCCAACAAATAAGCTACAGCGCTCTTGGTGTGATCTTGTATCACTAAACGGCGCTTTATAAATTTTATTTATTATTATTACACCAGTATAGTCAAAATTTATTTTTATTCACAACAAATGAATATTAATGTCTCTTATTTACATAATGTAAAATAAATTTTCGAGATACAAAATGTTAAGATTCACAGTAGTTTTTTCAAAGGTTTGAATTCGATATAGTAGGTATACTATGACTAAGGTTTAGTAAATTTTCTTATTCAGGTATCACAAACATATTTATAACTGTCTCCTCTGCTAAATGTACTTTATTATCTATTCCAATTCAAAGTACTCAATTTTTCAGCTCATCATTTGATGTACATTCATCAACATTATGGGATAGTTTAGCAACAATAGGTATTGATCCCTTTTTTCATATCAATGCAAATTACTTTTCTCAAAGTCTATCTTTTCAGTCTTTTTTAATTTGACATCATAATATTTATTTTCTTATTATTTTTGTCATGAGAATAATGCCTTTGTTGCCACAGTACACACTGTATTGTATATTTGACATTAACCATGGTAGGTTGGATAAATTGCTGTTTGGCAATAAGCCAGTACAAATTATAAAAAGTACAGAATATCACTAATAAATAATAAATAAAACAGAAAAGTCGAGTGTAGGTATAATATAATAAAGCCTACTTTAAAGTTAGTAATGTAGCTTTGTCTTGGGAAGTTAGCATATTTATATTATTTTTCATAAAAATGTCAGGTAGGGTCATGTACCTACATACAATATACATGTTAAATGCGTTAAGTACACAAAAGCAGACAATATTCTGCTGTTCTTTTACCTAACTCAGATACTTTTACGCAAAAACCAAAGTGACTGGATAATTGTGAAACAAAGAATTGACAGTTACCTATGCACAGAGTATAGAACAAATATATATGTTCATAACTATAAATAAAAACATGTAAATCGAAAATAAAATAATGAAAAAATACCCACAAAAATTAGACATAGTGATGAACTGTACAATATTTGTTAGAACTCTAGTATCTCAATTCGATTTGGGGACTGAGATGGGAACATCTACAGAGAATGCCAAAATGTTCCAAAAAAGTATTAATTTGACACCCCCCCAGTTGGAAGAAGAGTAGTACGACTCAGGCTGAGTCGGGAGGCCGTCAGTAAATTATATAATTTATTTTTAAAAATATTTTTTTATATATAAATACCTATAGATTATTTATTAAAAACATTTTTTGACAATTTTTTAACAAAGAGACGAAGTTGGAATATTGTTGGTGAACCATGAGCTCAAGGCACCTACAGGGCTCACGACCTGTCATCGGCTGGTTTGCGTAATCACTTTATGCGCTTGCGCAACGTTCACCAATCGTGCCTACTTACGTTTCCTTATCAATGCAATTTTGAAAGTTCTATATATTTTAATAATGAGAAACAGATCGTTTTAAAACAAGTTGTTTTTACCATGGCCATCTATGAAATAACGAAGAAACCTTCTTGTAACGCCATCTATTGAGATATTGTTATCGTTATAATTAGAAATTTTTGTTGTTATAATTGCCATCTATTGAGACAAACAAAATCGTATAAAAACATTTTTATTACCTAACCAAAGCAATACGAAATCTTTAATATAAATAGCTTGGTTTATCAAAATATTGTAATTTGTTTAAACAACAAAATAAATCAATTTAAATTAGGTAGGTACTGTAATGAGGAAAGAATATCGAAGAACGCATAATAAGAATCGAATAGGAATTTTTCGACATATAGTACCTATAGGTAAGTAAATTTATATTAGTTTTTTTAATTTTTCTATATTTATACAGATGATATTTATTGTATTACTGGTTGTCCTTAAAAATTAAAAACATTAAATTATTTAATGATAATGAGAATCAGTACTTATTTAAACGATCAACAGATCGATGAGACATGCATAGAAGACATACATTATACATGTTACGGCATACCTACGTAAAAATATATATTTATTTTGCTAAAATATACTTATGAATACACTTATCCTAAATTATTATCAAATTTCAATTTATTTGTAAAAAGAGTTTTAATCGGTATCAAATGGAAATAATTCGTCCGTCTAAATAGTCAAAATGTCAGGATATTTTATTCAGTTACAGTACCTATCAGTGAACCAATCAGATATCTCAATTAGATTATTCTTATTAAATGCATATTCGTTATGACTTTGAAATAAAATATAATTATATCGATAAATATTTCTATCTTTTATAACGAAAATCGTAAACTGAACTTTAATAGATCGTTAAAATTACAAGTACTTACCGAACCTCTTGAATTTTTGTTATTCAAATATACATATTGTATTTGATGAAATTGCATTTACATGTTCAGAAGTACCAAGATGTATGGGATTTTATGTTAATGACTAATGAATTTGATTTCCTTGATCTCAAAATATTTCTAATGTAAAACCTGACATCGTGAAAATAATTTTAATTCTTTTCTAACAAACCATATTGTATTAAACACGAGTGAGTTATTTGATTCGAACGTTTTCGTAGCCAAATGTAACCAAAATAGTTGTCAGTCTTGACGAATATGCAGTTGATGGAAACAGGTCGTACTAAGTCTCTCGCTTTGTATATTTTGTTCACCTATAGCAAAGCATTTATGCATAATTCAAGGAATGTAAGAAGATAAGTAGGTATAATATGTACCTATCTACTTTTTACAAGGACATATTCATTCTTAAAAAATCAATCGTAATAAGAGATTTGTAATATTTTAATATACATTTTATTAAAATCAATCCTGATTTTTTTTTGTTATTAGTAATAAAATTAACCGAACTATAGTGACTACAATACATTTGGTTCTGTGCAACCAAATGTTTTGTGCACACAGCCAAACAGTACAGTCATAAATAGATAAACCTTTATAACTGATAACTAGGGTTAAGCTAAAACGCTGGTTGCTAGTTCGGTTGTCATAATATTTTTTTCAGTGTAGGTATTTTGATAAGACCACGAATGAGATATTTTACTATCAGTTTTAAAGCGATTTATTCTTCATCGAGGCGTCTTCATGAACTTTATAATGAAATAATTCAAATGGTTGAATTCGAAAATAAAATTAATAAATAATTTTAATTAAATAAATGTCGATGTAAGCGCAGCACCTCCCTAGTGCATTTTTCATTCGGTTATCTCCCCAAGCCCCAGTTATGAAGAGATAAAATGTAGAAAAATTTGAATTTTTCCATAGATAACCTTTGTGTGGTGTAGTGCATCGTACACGAGGAAAAATAATGCACAGAGTAAATCTGTTATATAAAATATTGAAAAAGAGACGCAATTATTTCAATATTCTCTATCATAAAATGTACTTACCTAACCTTCTTATCTATCATACTATGTTCCTGCACGTGTAGGTATATTTACCTCATTTTATTTATTTATGTATTTATGTATTTATTTTATAACACAGAAATGCACAAATGTGGATCAACCACATTTAGGCAATCTCTTACAACAAATCCAAGCATTTTTTTAAAAATATTTTTTCCCCATTATTTAAACGGGATTTTTTTTTTAAATGAATATGTCCTTGTTAAACAAGTAGGTACATATACATCTTCCTACGTTCCCTAAAATAAGCAAATAAATGCTTGTGCTATAGGTGAACGAGATTGGTTGAGGCAGGATTCGAACTCGCGACCACTGGATTACTAGCCCAGCGCGCTAACCGCTCTGCCATCGACCCATTATTAGGTATGGTATTTAAACCTTTTTTCTTTATCAGTATATGTAGGTATCTACCTATGTGAAAAGCATTTGATTTAATCACAAGGTGACGTTTACAACTTGTACAGGGAAATCCTGCCACATCCGTTTTCGTTCATCTAAATACGAACATTTTCGTATTTTGGGAAATGTTTGAGAATTTATACATGTATGTGTGGGTACCTATCCACTTGTTCTAGGATATAATTTACTGTTTTTTTAAAGTACCTTATGGATTTTTTTCTGTAGGTAGGTTCACTTTAACATTTGATATCATCCTAGAATATGTATGTAATAATACTTCGTAGCTCTGTGAGATTAGTATCTACCTGACTCATAAACCGAATTTCTGGGTTCGATTCCCGATGGAGATAATACACATACCATCACGCCATGTCCCTTGCAGGGTAGGCAGAGAGAACCGAACGCCACATTTTTCTATCCTGGCACGCATCCCTCGCCTCGTCCACATTCATGCATCGTCTCATACATGTTCGTCTATTGCTCACACTTCTAACATTTCCGTCTTTCAAAATTTCGTTCACATGGTCGTGCCATCCCTTTCTTGGGCGTCCCCGACCTCTCATTCCATTCCTTTCGTCAGGCGCTCCTCATTCATTCTCCCCATGTGACCAAACCATCTCAATGTGTTTACTTTCATTCTAGTAATGACATCTTTCTTAATCTTACATTCTTTCCTTATATCCTCGCTTCTTACCCGGTCATACATCGTTCTATTACAAATCCTTCTTAACGATCTCATTTCAACTGCATTTATTCTGCTTTCATGCGTCTTCTGCCATGTCCAGGTTTCACTTGCATACGTCAGGGTTGGCACTACGATGGCGTTATGAATGGCAACTTTGGCATCCTTTGATATGTTGCGATCATTCATAATTGGTCTTAGTGCTCCATTCACTCTGTTTCCTGCCATAACTCTTCTTTCGATCTCTTTATCGAGTCGTCCGTTCCGTTGAAATATGCTTCCCAAGTATACCCCAAGTAACTTCCCAAGTAAATGAAATATGCTTCCCATGGAGATAATGTTTATTACTGCATTTAGGTTGTGATACAATTAACATATGTAACAATTGCCACATTTCTGAGACAATGTCGATAGTCTTATCCAAATTGAAATCAATTATAAAAAAATGACGCGACCAAAAAAAAAATCTACATAGGTACAGTTTAAGGACCGACAACTTATACTATTGGTAGGAAACGATAATTATCAGTTCATAAATAAGTATTGAAAACACATTGAAACTTTATTTTTAATGTAACTCACATGAATGATTGCGTATTTGAGACCTATTTTAACAACAACAAATAAATGTAAAAAATGTCACTTTCGATTTTTTTTCCTGACTGCTAGTGGCTGGTCCATATTCATGGAACAGACTACCCCACAGACCAAGGCAAATACATAAACAACATTACGACTTTAAAAAGACAACTAAGACACACCTAACTGACCAACTTCAAATGGTTTTATTTCTAAATGTCTCAAGGCATTAAAATAGAAACATACAATTTGTGTAGTTAAAATTTCATTTAATACTAAGGTAACTAACCAAGATTTAAAGCCATCACTATTTTTATATTTTTATTTTAAAATTATGATCTATGACCGATTTAAAATTTTTAATTTTATGATTTATTCCTTGCCTCAAATCGATTTTTTTTCAAGTTGGATGAAAATTGGTCCACAACAAAAAAAAATAAAAAAGTTTATAATTTGCTGGTATTCAGCAAAAAATCTCCTCGAGAATTTGGTCTCATAACAGAAAAAAATTAAAAAAATATATAATATCGTGTATTTCTAGGATGATAATTGGCTTCTGTTGAATTACCTCCCATCTGTATAGAATTATGGTTATAAGTAGTCATCGCCATCGACAGTTGGATCTCATGTGTTACATGCAACTAGTAAATAAAAAAAGCAAATTCAATCTGTTTGAATTGTTTGTATGATATACACTATGTAATAAGAATTAATCTGACTCAGATCAGTATCTACTCAAATTCGAATCATATAACATTCGACACACCATTTATTACTAGAAAAGGAATGAAGATATTATACAAGAATGTAATATTGAAGTCATATTGTGAGCACAATGAAGACATTATACAAGAATGTAAGATTGAGGAGGTACTGTGAGTATAATGAAGATAAAATTATACGATAGCGTAAGATTGAAGAGATATTGTGAGTAGAATGAAGATATTATACGATAGCGTAAGATTGAAGAGAAATTGTGAGTAGAATGAAGAAATTATACGATAGCGTAAGATTGAAGAGATATTGTGAGTAGAATGAAGATATTATACGATAGCGTAAGATTGAAGAGATATTGTGAGTATAATGAAGATAATATTAAATGAGAGCGAGGGATTGAAGAGATATTGTGAGTAGAATGAAGATATCATAAGACAACATAAGATTGAAGAGATATTGTGAGTAGAATGAAGATATGTAAATGCTTTGCAATAGTTCGGTTATAGAGAATGAACGATGAGCGCCTGACAAAGAAAGTATACAAGGCTGAAAAGAGTGGAATGAGAGGTCGTGGCCGCCCGACAAAGAGTTGGCATGATCATATAAATGAGATTTTGAAAGATGGGTACATACGAAATCAGAAAAATAGAAGAGCATGTATGACGCGATGTAAATGAGGCAAAACGTGTATGTCAAGACACAAGAGTGTGGTGTTCAGTTCTCTCTGCCTACCCCAAATAGGGAAACGGTGTGATGGTATGTATAATAATAGTGTTATTTTTATTATTCTTTTTTTTAAACTCTCTTTTCATTTTTTTTCCTCTTTGTATTTTTTTATATTTCTTACTCTTTTATGTTATTTTTTATCAATTTATTTCTCAATAAATTAGTATTGTACCAATTTAACGTAGAGACTTCACGTTGCTCGGGTTGGTTGGAAGAAATTGCCTTATGGCAATAAACCTGCCTTTGTACACATGTACATAAATTATATAAATAAATAAATAATAAAAAAATATATAATACAAAAAAATGTTTTTCACATAATGAGGGGCACTTATTGCCCTTAGGCAATTTCTACCAGCCAAAAAATAATAAACATCGCAATGAAGAATAAAAACAAGAATACAAAATTCAATGTATCTATGCATTACTTACGAGTAGCTACCTACATATTTTTTTTTTCTTGCTTTATTTCCGCGATCGTCAATCGTTGTGTCATACGTGCTTTCCAACAACAACAAGGAAGTAGATATATACATACATACATACACACGTTCAAAAATACAAACATACATAATACGCTACTTTGCACTTTTGCTCTGGCGAATTTTTATGTATGCTAATAATGCAGATTGTGTTAAGATGTGTATGCGAGTGCGTATGAGTGTGTGTGAGTGCAACAGTTTTTTTAACAACACACCAATACACCAGCCTCCTAACACACGATCAATTGTGGTAGGTCAGCGCCAACAATGTTGAAGGGTTGATGACCTCTCTCTCTGTGGGATGAGATGCATCTTTGTATATAAATATACATATACATACACAATATATTATATGTGCTTATGTACGTATATACATGACTGAAAGAATGCGACGAGAAAAAATAAAAGTGTTGCTAGTGCAACGAACGTTTGTAAATATTGCAACACTATATATTATAAATTATTACAATTTGTACGATCTATGTATGCAAGTATCACTACTATTAGAATGCCAATATACGGATTAATTTAAATGTATTATAACATGGATAACCACTTACCTATTCAAAATAGTAAATAAACTTACCAACTGTTTTTTGTATTTTTTTCTTTGGCATGTTTTATTCTTAATCTCAGTTGGTTAGATATTTGACTTCTAAGCGAAATGTTCTGGATTAGATTCCCGGTGGAGAAAAAGTTTTTAACCGCTTTAACGACATGTTTATATATATTAATAATAATTATAAAAACTCCCTTGCACCGTGCGCAAGTGGTAAGTTTATCACCATATGGCAATTTCTTCCAACTAACCAGTGTTTCCAGCCCAGAGGAGCAATATTCAATTCAATATAAATAATTTCTCCACTGCTGGGGAACGAACCCAAGACGCTCGCACAGAAACCAAACGGCTTATCAACTGCGTCACTGTGGTCGGCTATTTATTGCCATAAGGCAACTTCTTCCAACCAACCAAAGCAACTATAAATAGTGTAGTGGTTGTTACATTAAATTTATTGCAAAAAACATACAGAAAGATAAACACGTAACATGTAAAATCACGACATCAAAAAAAGAAGGAAGATGTAGTTGTTAAGTGCGTTTTAAATTAATATTTGACTAAGTACCTGTTAGTAACCCTAGAATAAAATCAAAACAAAGACAAAATTGATATATTTTTTCTTCTTATTTCAAGATTAGGTATATATAATAATATTATACCTTTATTTTTATAAATTAGTTTATTTGTACCAAAACGCTGATTATTTTGTAATATTTTCCCTCCATAATTATTTATAATATTTTGTAATTTTAATTTACTAGCCCAGTGTTTTGTAAATTCAATTTATTTGCTAAGAATAAGAGATTATGAATTCTGAAAAGAGAGTTAACATATTTTAAGAGAAAAAATGATATATTAAAACCTCCTAATGCTTTATGAAGTTACGATTTAGTAAGGGTAAGTATCGCGTGCGTTAAAAAAGGTTTTTACGTGATTTAAATTATGGGAAACCCAAAATTTGTTGATTTTTTGCACTTTAAGAACAAATATTAGTTAAAATGAAAAAAAATATCGGTCATTCACTTTGATTTTATGCACACTTTTTAAGCACACGAAACATTTATTTCTCTACGACACATAGTTATGGATTAATTTTAAAAAAGCTATAAAAAGGGATATTTTTACTATTTTTTTATGGGAATTTAGGCTGAATTATAAAATTGTGTGACGAACATTCACTAGAGAAATGTTGAAAACACAAACTATTTTTTCTAGAAACACACTGTTTAACATATTTGAGGAATTTGATTTAAAATTGGGGTGTTTAGATTTATATGCTCTCTTAATTTATTAGATTTGAAATGGTGGAGGAATTCGATTCCTGGTGGAGACACGAATTAAATCATCCTTCAAAATTTAACAAATTTTGCTATTGTAGGTATATTTGCTATTGTAATGTGAAATTGTAATATTGCTATGTTTAGTTGCTCGCTAAGCCATTAAAAATAATCAAAATTATGGAGACAATTTTACATTAAACCGATTATATTATGTTTTTATATATGCATATGTAAAAATAGAAGGTATTTTAAAAATGTGTAAGTTATAAATATTGTATAAAAAAGGATTATTTTTTTTTCATTTACCTATTTGAAAAAATGGGCAACGTACAGTAATATTTTTTTTAACAAATATAAGAAATAAGAATCACAGCATAAGTAATTGTAACTTACATAATTAAAAAAAACTAACTTTAACTCAATTTAAACATATTCAAAAAAGGCTAAAGCAAAAATATCCATCTGATTAAACCTGATTTCTTCCTCTCCTTTTCCTTTTTTTCCTATCATTGTTATGAACTGTTCTATTCTTTATTATATTTTTTTATCTGTTTTCTTTTTTTACTTTTCTTCTGATATCTTTGTTAACGTTATTAAGTAGTTATTTATTTTTGCCATGTCATAAACTTATTGCCATAGAACACACTGTAATATACATTGTCATCAACTCTGGTTGGTTGGAAGAAATTCCCGTTTTGTAATAAATTCACCAGTGTACAAATTATGTGTACAAGAAGAAAAATATAAAAAATTATAATTATATACTAAATAATATTGAGTATTGTGATGAGTCGTTTGACGTATCTCAATAATCGACCTGGACAAAAATGCTGGAAATCGTACCCAGGACGTCAGGGCAGAAGTCAAACCACTTACCATTTTGTTAAGGCAGTCGAGCTTTGTTATGGATATAGATCATTATTATTTATTTTTTATATTACATTTACTTGATTACAAAATTCGTGCAAAATCGCTTCGCATTCTTACATTTAACTCTCACCAAGAGAAAAATGAAAAACTTCTATAGCAAGATATCTTCTTATCTATTCCTTGTCCGCTCCTTTCCTTATCTCTCTCCATTATGCACTATCTATTTCATTATATACATATTGTTTTTTTCAACAATTGATTACGGTTGGTGGGAAGATATTGCCATTAGAAAATAAACCGGCCATTGTGCACTATTACGCATTAATTGTATACACACAGATTGAAATAAAAACATAAATAATGTTTCTGACCTACCACAAAGCACCGAGTGTTGTCCGGAGGGAAGAGTTCGAAAAGTTTGGGCTATAAATGTACCTGCCTACCATGCTATGCAAGAAAAAAGGCGGAACGATGGAGCCGATCAGAGCAACACGCGCTAAGACCAGAATATTATCAACAAAACAAGTTCCTGTTGCCAGGCTAAAAAAACATTCACAGGCAACACTCGGAAAACTCCATTTTATTACAGGTCAAAGTTCTCTTTAATATTTATATATATATTTAAAAAACTGGTCCATAATATATATTTACGTATTATTTTTGACGAAAAAATACATATGGCTTTAAAAAGTAGAAAACGTCCATTAATATTTGTAAAAAAACTCGCTCACGAAAATCACAATAACTATGTTAATACCAGCTGCTGTCTCAAAATAGCATAAAAACAATTGAAGGTTAGAAAATATAACGATTGTAAAAAAGATCAAAAGAAGAAAAATGTAAGAATAAAAACCAAGAACGGTTTAAAAGATAAAATGGAAAAATATTAAAAAGATCGAAGGAATCACGTTAAAACTTTAACATACACGAATCAGTCGCTCTCGAACCCCTTTAACAGCAAAACAGCCCGGCTGTGGAACGATCTTTCGAATCTTGTGATTCGAATATTGGAACGATCTTTCGAATCTTGAGATTCCACTTTCTCACAGCCCTGGGGAGCAAGTCTGGTCAACTGGCGAAGTCAAGTTACAGAACTCCATAAGATAATTTTCATCCATGATATGGGTAAACATGGATGGTTTTGATTTCGCCTGTTGAGCACAATCGCCCCCCAGGTCCTTTTCAAGGTCCGTATAAATATTTTCTTGAGCATATTATAAACCCTCCCCAACGCTACGTAGTGTGCTTCTTAGGAAGAGTAAAATGGACCCAAATTTGAAAAGCTGGTGTCCCCGACGTTTCTAGTCATATTAAAAAAATGATGATAAATTAGTCACATTTTAGAATTGATTCTACATATTATAAACTTTTATACAGTAGACTATAAGACTATTGGTGCTGTTGAAGAATACATATACCTTGGACATAAAATTAAATTGGGTAAAGAAAACCAGACCGCCGAACTGCCAAGACGTATAGGGCTGAGTTGGGCTGCTTTTGGAAAGTTGAGGTACATATTCGGTAACAGGGAAATTCCGAATAACCTTAAAGCCAAAGTGTACAATTCTTGTGTTTTGCCAGTGACAACATACGGTCTCGAAACCATGTCACTTACTGCCAGAAGCCTCCACAGACTTAAGTGTACTCAACGAGCAATGGAGAGACAAATGTTGGGCGTATCCTTGAGAGACCGAATAAGAAACGAGGAAATAAGACGCCGGTCAAAGGTCACCGACATTGCAGAAAGAGTGGGAAGGCTGAAGTGGCAATGGGCAGGTCATGTGGCAAGACAGAAGGATGATAGATGGACCCCCAAAATTCTGAATTGGAGACCCTATCATAATAGAAGGGGTGTAGGGAGACCACAGAGGAGATGGACTGATGACATTGTTGAACTGGTGGGACATGGGTGGAAACAGAGCGCCCAGGACAGAGATAAGTGGAAAATTCAGGAAGAGGCCTTTATCCAGCAGTGGAATGAAAGAGGCTGAAAGAAGAAGAAGAAGATACAGTATTGCTCTTATTTTATCTGCAAACAATATTTTTACTTAGCTTCACGAAATGGTATACTTAGTTAAACAAGTATTATTTTGCTTGCTATCAAAGTTCGTTCAAATAATTTCAAAAGATTGTCCATTAGATACTGCGTATAATGTCTCCGAGGATGATGCTCAGGATAGGAGGAAGTGGAGATGACCCCATCAGCATTTGGGATATAAGCCAAGGAGGAGAGAGTACATTTAACACCAAGATATTGTATTGTAATTCTAAACACGTCCGTGTTACCATGACCTGCCCTAAGAATATTCATCTCGTTGTAAGTGAGATGATCTCCGCAAAGTGAGGTGCGCGTGTGGTGAAGTTTAAGTAGAGAAAATAATACGAATAAAATGTAAGAAAAAATAAAGTTCGTACGGAACGAGCGAGCGAATGGGAAGGGTTAACGACCGCCCGGCAAAAAGTACCTAACTACACCTATACCTATACATAATACTCTCTCAACTCTGCGGACCAGGATGCTGGACAGTGACGTACGGAAAGGGTTCAATTATTATATTATTTATTTTATACTTTTTTCTCGAACGCATGGACGCGAATACAATCACAAAGGACCCAACAGTAGAAAACTACCCGTAAGACCATATAAGACTTGAAAGGATGGATATATTGACTCTAAATTGTTATTTAAAGATCATACAGAATATGAACTAGAAAAAGCCAATAGACAAATGGGTTTCATTCTTCGCATTTCGAAACCTTTCACTGTACCATTTTCCTTCCAATTGTTATACATGGCACATGTCAGATCACACCTTGAGTTCGCATCCATCATATGGAATCCCCAATATCGAACATATATTGATCGTATTGAGAAAGTTCAAGATAAATTTTTCAATTATTTAACATATCGTTTTGGGGAAAACCAATGCAAACTATTCAGTTTAAATAAGCGTAGAAAGGCGTTCGATTTGATATTTTTATTTAAAATAGTGAATTGCATTGTGGATTCTGCATATTTGCTGGAGAAAATTGCCTTTCGTTGCCCTTTACGCAGTACTAGATCGAATGAATTATTTGCTATTCCTATGTGTAAGACTAATTATGCGCAGAACTCTTTTGTCAGACGCAGTTGTAAATTGTATAATTCTGTCATTAAGTCTGGAATAGATATTCTAAATAACGATTTTGCAGCTTTTAAAAGAAAACTTTTTAATGTTGTGTGAAAAGAATACTGTTGTGTGAAAAGAACTTATATGTGGGTACGTGATAACTGTTTTCTTTTTTTTTTCATTTCTTGACTGATTAACTGGTTATTTATTAACATTCTGCCACATTCTGGAGACTTATTTATTTATTTATTTTAATTCTTATTCTTCTTCATCAGCCTGTTTGCACCCAGAGTTGAACATAGGCCTCCCCCCTCTTCTTCAACTCCTCCCTTTCCTGCGCACACCCCTTCCAATTGTTCCCTACCACTGTTTTGATGCAGTCCGACCACCTTGTCTGAGGACGCCACTCCAAGACTCTCTGGTTCCACCTACCATATGTATATCTGGCAATGTGTCCCGCCCAGTTCCATTTCAGAGTGGCGACTCTCTCGGCGACATCGGTTACTTTGGCCTGCTTTGTTATCCATCTATTAGTTTTATTCTTAAAGAGATGTTCAACATCCATCTCCCCATAGCCCTCTGTGTCACCCTGAGCTTGTGCAAAATATGTTTATCCAATACTGACGTTTCTAGCGCACATTTAAGCACGAGAAGGATACAGGAGTCAAATAGGGATTTCTTTAAATCTCTTCCAAATTTTGGGGATTTTAGGACAAAAGACAGCTTTCTAAATGCTGCCCAGGCTTGATCTTGTCTCCTTTCAATATCAGCACCCAGATTCTCCCTGCCTAGCTTCTTTGTATGTCCAAGGTAAGTATGAGAAGAAACTTTTTCTGTTGTTTTCACTTATTCTTTTTGTATTTTTATTTATTTTATGATATCAATCGTAAATGTAAACATGTTATTGGTTTTTTTCTTAATAATAGACTTTGATTGATATATTGATTTCTTTGAAAAAAATCATTGATTACAATTCACTAAATTCAACATTGTTTGAGTTATTTGATTCGACCGTTTCTTTCTCGGAATTACTCAATTGTCATCCATCTTGATTTTTCCTCAGATATTTTTCAGTTTTCGGCCGTACTGAGAAAGAAGCTGTCGCTTCAAATACGCTCGTACCAGATATCTCATTCGCGGTTTAAAAAACGTAATTAAAAAAACGATAGAATTGTCGCCCATAGAATACATTAACGATACACTGTTGTCGCCTTTATCTATGGACATGCCAGTGACATAGTGACAATTGTTGTGTATTTGTATTATTGCTGATGATAACCTGCAACTTGAAATTTATTATGAATTTTATGAGTTATTTTATGTGTTATTTTTAAGGTACATTTGTTTTTGTATTGTTGCTGATGATAACCTGCAACTTTGTTGTGTTATTTTTAAGGTACATTTGTTTTTGTAATTTTGTATTATTGCTTATGATAACCTGCAACCTGAAATTTATTATGAATTTTATGAGTTATTTTATGTGTTATTTTTAAGGTACATTTGTTTTTGTATTTTTGTATTGTTGCTGATGATAACCTGCAACTTTATTGTGTTATTTTTAAGGTACATTTGTTTTTGTATTTTTGTATTATTGATTATGATAACCTGTAACCTGAAATTTATTATGAATTTTATGAGTTATTTTATGTGTTATTTTTAAGGTACATTTGTTTTTGTATTTTTGTATTGTTGCTGATGATAACCTGCAAATTTATTGTGTTATTTTTAAGGTACATTTGTTTTTGTATTTTTGTATTGTTGCTGATGATAACCTGCAAATTTATTGTGTTATTTTTAAGGTACATTTGTTTTTGTATTTTTGTATTGTTGCTGATGATAACCTGCAAATTTATTGTGTTATTTTTAAGGTACATTTGTTTTTGTATTTTTGTATTATTGCTTATGATAACCTGCAACCTGAAATTTATTATGAATTTTATGAGTTATTTTATGTGTTATTTTTAAGGTACATTTGTTTTTGTATTTTTGTATTGTTGCTGATGATAACCTGCAAATTTATTGTGTTATTTTTAAGGTACATTTGTTTTTGTATTTTTGTATTGTTGCTGATGATAACCTGCAAATTTATTGTGTTATTTTTAAGGTACATTTGTTTTTGTATTTTTGTATTGTTGCTGATGATAACCTGCAAATTTATTGTGTTATTTTTAAAGTAAATTTGTTTTTGTATATTTGTATTATTGCTGATGATAACCTGCAACTTGAAATTTATTATGAATTTTATGAGTTATTTTATGTGTTATTTTAAAGGTACATTTGTTTTTGTATTTTTGTATTGTTGCTGATGATAACCTGCAACTTTATTGTGTTATTTTTAAGGTACATTTGTTTTTGTATTTTTGTATTATTGCTGATGATAACCAGCAACATGAAATTTATTATGAATTTTATGAGATATTTTATGTACTATTTTTAAGGTACATTTGTGATGTGAAAATCTAATTAATAAATGTCATTTTGATACTCGCTCCGACACGGGTATGTTCCCAGTGAAGCGGGTGTCGGTCGCACATAAAAAATAAAAAACAAGTGTAAAGAATTAAAATAAAAAATAAAAATTCAGTATATTTGTTTTTCAGCATAATTTTATTTATCAATAAAAAACATTGATACATTCTTCCGAAAAATGAACCTGTTGGTGGACACGCCGTTATCTCTCTTAATAAAATATTAATTATTTTATGAAAATATTATATCACACTGCACTGGTTCATTTTGATGCAAGAAAATCGACTCTAAAAATATGCATACTTATATTTTGTACATAGCGAAAGAGTGCGCTCTACATACATACACACGTCGCAGTTTAACTGTGCAAATGCACTCGGCAAACATGCAACCAAATGTTAATAAAAAGTGCATACAAAGAAATGAATACCCACACAATGAACATATTTATATGCATTCCAATACAAACACATTTGGCTCGAGATGAATTCAAGGCCAAATGAAATGTCTCGATGATGCAATGATGCACAAAGAGTCGCCAAATTACGAAAAAAAATCTTTGATCTTATTCAAATTCCTTACTAGGATTCTGAAATCTTTTTCAAATTCCCCAACAGATCATGTAAAGGTTTTTAACTTATTTTCAAACTCCTGAATTAGTTAGGAAAAACATATGAAGTAATATTGCTTATACCTACAAATATGCACACTACAGTTATTTATCGATCTTTTCACTCCTCACTACCCCAAAGGGATATAGTGGGGAGCTATGAATTCACAATTTATAATGTATATTTTCTCTATTATGTATATTTTATTCTTTTTTATGTACAACGGTACTACTATATATGTTGCTGAAGGTTCTTTCATTTAAATTGTAGGTATTAAGTAAAGAAAAAGTAACAAAAAATAATGGAACAAAAATTTTATAAAATTAAAAATAAATCCATTATCAATCATTAACACAATCATAAATAAAAAAAAATGGGTTAGTTACATCATTTATAACTCAAGAACAGCTGGACCAATTGTATTGATATTTTATTTTTTTGAATTCTTCTCCGCCCCATATAGCAGAATAACTATTAAAATATAGAAAAAATATCGAAAAAAATCATGTAAACAAAATTATACTAAAAAATAATTTTTAAAATAATTTAAAACACACCGCAATGCGAGCGTGAAAGTGTTATTGAATTTTTACTTTCGTTATATATTATTATTTATTTCAAATAAACTATTGAACTTAATAAAATTTTTGTGTTCATTTTATTACGTTAACAACGCGACATTCATTGACTGTTAGGAGGTACGAAGTTCGCCGGGTCAGCTAGATACTAATAAATAAGGTACTTTTGATGCTGTAGAATTTTCTATTTATTAAGTGTTTGAAGAATAATGAATTGGTATTAAAATTTTCTATGCTTCTGTTAAAAAAATACTAATCATTTAAAAATTCAAAATATTTTTGCATAGCTTTTGTCACATTTTGAATGTAGGTAGGTACTCATTCGCGTGAGAAATGAATTTAAATGAATTCTCCTCTGAAAGGTAGGTACAGAACCCAGGACGATGATACCAACACAAGAAAAAAACGGCTTATCACTATGCCACGAAGTTCGACCATAATTTCTTTTGTAATTCCACTTTTTATAGCGCTGCAAATGTTTTACAAATAAATAATCAGCAATAAATGAAGTAATTTAGGAAAATAAAATAAAAAAAATCTTAAATACATATTTGAAACGGTGATTATTTTTATTGTTATACGATATTTCACACTATAAGTAATGTAATTGATTTTTTAACAATATATATTAAGTACCTACCCATGTTGTTAATTATTACCTACACATAAAAATATTTCAAAATTATTCATGTGTACCTATAAAATTATTTATGTACTAGTTGCATGTAACACATGAGATCCAACTGTCGATAGCGATAGTATGTATAGTTGAAGAATATGTACCAAACTATAAACCCATAGATACAAATTATTGAATATTTTCAGATATTTTGTTTTCTATACAACATATGTAGGTATGTATGTCAAGATAGGATAGTATGGAAGAAGATCCTTTTTCCTACCCAGAATATGCAAATTGTATGATGGTATGTATGTATGTTTGGAGATGAAGTAACAAACTATTAAGTCTTCTTACATATTGTGTATAGGCGACTGCCATACAAAATGTATGAAGCGATGTCGTCACTAAATTCAATTTTTAAAAAAATTGTTAAAAAAAAATCGAGATCTTCTACTACAATGTAAATATTTTTTATAGAAAATTAAATTATCTAGTTGGGGTGTTTCGGCTTTTTTCCATAATTGTAAAAGTTTTGGAAATATAGGCAGTTAAACTCATAAATTTATCATAAAAAAAATATTTTTCTTAATAAAAAATGTTTGAGAAACCCTGGAATTTTTTTGAAAAAACTAATTTGAGATTTTGTATTTGTCTATGTTTGTACCAATTTTCAGCGTTCTACCGTTTATGGTTTCTGAGATATATGGAAAAATAAAATAAAAATTCAAAAGTTGATAACCCCTGACTGAAACAAAAATTCAAAATTCCGAGTATAAAAGTTTTGTAGGCCTGTAACTGTTTATATATTCTGAAATTTTAGGCTCTGTAAATTGAGCGGATCAAAAGTTATAAGGGGGGGACGGACACACAGACACACACACACACACAGACACACAGACACACACACAGACACACAGACACACGAAATGTTCTACTCCGAATTCTGAGTAAATCCGTGTATGGAACATATATGCTGCGAAGCCTCTAAGTTGGTGTTTTTTGACTTCAAAGTTGGAAAATCCATGAAAAAAGTAGACCTCTCCATACAATTCTCGCGTATTCTGGCTTGATACATTGTCGATATGTTAAGAGAACAAAGTTCTCCTGAACAAATCGACAGTTGGATAAAACCGTATTTAGATTGTAGGTACGTATATAAACTTATGGCAACGGTAGGTACCTAAGCATTTTTTACAGCATTTACTCATCCAACTGTCGATTTGTTCAGGAGAACTTTGTTCTCTTAACATATCGACAATGTATCAAGCCAGAATACGCGAGAATTGTATGGAGAGGTCTACTTTTTTCACGGCTTTTCCAACTTTGAAGTCAAAAAACACCAACTTAGAGGCTTCGCAGCATATATGTTCCATACACGGATTTACTCAGAATTCGGAGTAGAACATTTCGTGTGTCTGTGTGTGTGTGTGTCTGTGTGTGTGTCTGTGTGTGTGTCTGTGTGTCCGTCCCCCCCTTATAACTTTTGATCCGCTCAATTTACAGAGCCTAAAATTTCAGAATATATAAACAGTTACAGGCCTACAAAACTTTTATACTCGAAATTTTGAATTTTTGTTTCAGTCAGGGGTTATCAACTTTTGAATTTTTATTTTATTTTTCCATATATCTCAGAAACCATAAACGCTAGAACGCTGAAAATTGGTACAAACATAGACAAATACAAAATCTCAAATGGGTTTTTTCAAAAAAATTCCAGGGTTTCTCAAACATTTTTTATTAAGAAAAATATTTTTTTTATGATAAATTTATGAGTTTAACTGCCTATATTTCCAAAACTTTTACAATTATCAAAAAAAGCCGAAACACCCCAACTAGATAATTTAATTTGCTATAAAAAATATTAGCATTGTTGTAGAAGATCTCAATTTTTTTTTAACAATTTTTTTAAAAATTGAATTTAGTGACGACATCGCTTCATACATTTTGTATGGCAGTCGCCTATACACAATATGTAAGAAGACTTAATAGTTTGATACTTCATCTCCAAACATACATATATACCATCATGCTATTTGCATATTCTGGGTAGGAAAAAAGGAACTTCCTCCAAACTATCCTATCTTGACATACATACCTACATAATATATGTTGTATAGAAAACAAAATATCTGAAAATATTCAATAATTTTTATTTATGGGTTTATAGTTTGGTACATATTCTTCAACTATACATACTATCGCTATCGACAGTTGGATCTCATGTGTTACATGCAACTAGTATATTATAGTTTGTATTTATCAGTAGGTAAATGCCTTTAGAGAATTGTCATTTTATCTCAGAACTAAATTATATACCTAGATAATTACTTTTGTATCTAAAATCTACTTTTTCAATTTTGATTGTATTTATTTTTATTTATATTTAATTAGTAAAATTGTATTTTGTATATTAATAAAATTAATTCTCTGTTTTCAGAGCAACACAATCTTTTATTTTCTCATACAAAAGCACATTACATAAATATTACTCATTCGCGTAGCTATATGCGCAATTAATACGTAAGTATTTTGTTTGCTGATATAATATTTTTTAAATAGTTTCTTTTATGCGTATTTTTTACACATATCCGACATGCATAATTTTCTTCTGAAATCTCATTGTTTTGAATGAACACGGGCAATCAATTTCGAACGTAAAATTAATAAAATTATTACGTATTATTATGTATTAAAGTGTAAAAATTGTGTAACAAACAATCGTCAGACCGGCACTCCTCTAGGGCTCCGAATGTTGGAAGAGGAGAGCTGACCCCAACAGTCGGCACAGACAATTGACCGAAGCCGTTTAACCGCGGACAATTGATCGTACACTCTTTTCACCGAATAGACAATGGCCACGAGGAAATAAAAGTCATATTAAAAAAAAAAACAAAGATGCGTCCTCACGGTCAATTGTCCACGCGGTCAACTGTCCCCACGGTGAATTGTCCCCATGATCAACTGTCTATACGGTAAATTGTCTCCACGGCCAATTTTTCTCACGGCCAATTGTCCATTCGGTGAAAAGGGATATCCGGGAATCACATAAAATACATTGTTTATATATTGGGTTGGTGTATTTATTTGTTTGTTTTTATAACATTGCAACATAACTTAATAGCATTAACATAAATTATTATTATCAACATAACTTATTATCAGCTCGGATCAAATAATTTTCAATTGCCCTTCATTTAATTGGTCCACTAATGGAGTGTTATATTATTAATGTATAATTTGTTATTAAGACTGTATGTTTACAAAAAAAAAAATAAAAAAAATCTATGTTCCCAATATCTTTACCACACTAGAATAAATTTAAAATATTTCCTCCTCAATGACACCTTCTCAGCCTAAATAAATTTTAAGTAGGTAGGTACTTAATGTTCTTACAAGATTTATCAGACAGAAAAACATCGAATGTAATTTAATTAAACTAGTTGCATGTAACACATGAGATCCAACTGTCGATAGCGATAGTATGTATAGTTGAAGAATATGTACCAAACTATAAACCCATAGATACAAATTATTGAATATTTTCAGATATTTTGTTTTCTATACAACATATGTAGGTATGTATGTCAAGATAGGATAGTATGGAGGAAGATCCTTTTTCCTACCCAGAATATGCAAATAGCATGATGGTATGTATGTATGTTTGGAGATGAAGTATCAAACTATTAAGTCTTCTTACATATTGTGTATAGGCGACTGCCATACAAAATGTATGAAGCGATGTCGTCACTAAATTCAATTTTTAAAAAAATTGTTAAAAAAAAATTGAGATCTTCTACTACAATGTTAATATTTTTTATAGAAAATTAAATTATCTAGTTGGGGTGTTTCGGATTTTTTCGATAATTGTAAAAGTTTTGGAAATATAGGCAGTTAAACTCATAAATTTATCATAAAAAAAATATTTTTCTTAATAAAAAATGTTTGAGAAACCCTGGAATTTTTTTGAAAAAACCCATTTGAGATTTTGTATTTGTCTATGTTTGTACCAATTTTCAGCGTTCTAGCGTTTATGGTTTCTGAGATATATGGAAAAATAAAATAAAAATTCAAAAGTTGATAACCCCTGACTGAAACAAAAATTAAAAATTCCGAGTATAAAAGTTTTGTAGGCCTGTAACTGTTTATATATTCTGAAATTTTAGGCTCTGTAAATTGAGCGGATCAAAAGTTATAAGGGGGGGACGGACACACACACACACAGACACACAGACACACACACAGACACACAGACACACGAAATGTTCTACTCCGAATTCTGAGTAAATCCGTGTATGGAACATATATGCTGCGAAGCCTCTAAGTTGGTGTTTTTTGACTTCAAAGTTGGAAATGCCGTGAAAAAAGTAGACCTCTCCATACATTTCTCGCGTGTTCTGGCTTGATACATTGTCGATATGTTAAGAGAACAAAGTTCTCCTGAACAAATCGACAGTTGGAAAACAAAACTTTTTAAAGTCTAATTTAAGTATTAATTATCATCATTTTTTTTATATTCCAAATACTTTATAATTTGTTGTTTATTTTTATGTAATCTTGACTCCGGCCAATGTTCCTCCATTTGAGGTTACAAGAGCCAATTAAGTCGGCCTTCGTGGCTCAGTTGGTTGGGTATCTGACTGCTGATCCTAAGGTCCCGGGTTCGATTCCCGGTGGAGACACAGTTTCTAATTGTGTTTTCAGTCTGGATCTGTAAGACAGTTAATATCGCAAGTCTCCAGAATGTGGCAACATGTTATTGGGTGCGTGTTGAATAAATATTTGACATAGTACCTACCTGTTAGTTGCCCGAGAAGTAATGTAAAATAATAATAATAGCTTAATTTTTAGCCGGGGTAATATTTGATGTTCCTTTTCTCATCGTGTTTCGAATGTACCCACCCTATGATGATGAAAGAAAAAGAAATAATTAAGAAATAAAAAAAATAAAAAATATGTTTAGGTATTACTTTTTTTGTATAGTTAAGTGAAAACGTGTATTTAGGCATGAAACTGTATGTTTCATTTTTGTTATTACTATTATTATGTATGCTGTATGTTTTCTGAAAAAAATTAAAATAAAAAATAAAATTAAAATATTATAGTAATTATAATAGTCTTTTTACTAAACTCCTATAATTCATTCTTAAAGTAGTGATAATGTTTTCTATATTCTAATTTATACTTGATAATATTTTCTATTGTCAGTAAATATTCATGTACTAATGTACCTATATACATACAGTACACTGCAATGAACTATTGCATTTGCTTGCAAAAGCGACCTTTTCTATTACATTCTCTGGGTCTTAACAACGGTCAAACTATTTCTTCTACCATGGTCCAGATCTTGCGCAACGAGTCAAACATAAATACCGTTTGTATAAAAAAATATTAACGTCCCGATATAATACTATATCTCTTTCGACGAAACGCGTTTCTTTTGTACCGCGGACTGGAATCTGAGCATCTTATAAATATGTTGTGTTGAATCAATTGATTGTATATAGCTGCAAGGCAATTAGTAAGAAAAGTCGGTTCATTTCCGCCGTCGCAATGCGGAAGGGGAGTGGACGCTGGTTCGCTTTTTACGAGATTGTCCCGTTTTGCATATTGTTTTTTGCTCGAACATGTTGTATGATTTTTATGTTGGGTGTGGCTTGAACTCTTGCAAAAACTGGTTTTTTGCATCGTGCAAATTCAAGTATGTACACGGTGTGCGATGCAAAAAATGCATCTGAGCGCACTTAGACATAATGTATTAAGATGTATATATAGCAAAAAATACCGCGTGCCCACTTTGTAGAAAGAGCTTTAGTATTTTTTAAATTTTAATTTCAAATACAGCAAATTTAATTAAAAGTCAACGAAAAATTGTTAAATGAAATTAAACCCTCTCTTTTAGTGAATTGATATATAAATAGTAGATATGTACCTATATCTTATAATTATATATTCTCCAAAATAGTTCTTACATGATAGCTATACACAAATAAATGTATGATTGATGTGACGATAGCAAAACTTGTGAAGAAAGAATGGTATTGCATTTATAAAAGAAATTTTAAAATCATACATATTCAGTGAGTAGGTATACACAATACACATGGAATGAAAATGAATAAAATAAAATTTATATGTACCTATCATAATATTAAACACTCATGTTTCAAAGTTTTCTGTTATTGTTGTTTGTAAGTATTAATAAAAAATTAAATTATTAAAATAAGATTTTAGTGAAAATGTCTCGAAATCTAGATAACCTATATCTAGATAACTATATAGCGTATCTATTCGCCTTCTCAGAATCAATTTTTTATTTAATAGGTATCAGTTCAAAGAAAATGTGTTGATAAAAACTATACAGGATGCTCTGCCGAAGATAAACCTGATTCTCTGACTCATTTTGAGTATACTAGTTGCATGTAACACATGAGATCCAACTGTCGATGGTGATAGTATACATAATTGAAGAATACGTACCAAACTATAAACACAAATTAATAAATATTTAAAGATATTTTGTATTCTATATGAAACATGTAGGTATGCATGGCAGGATAGGATAGTATGGAGGTCATTCCGTTTTTCCTACTCAGAATATATAAACAGCATGATGTATGTTTGTAGATTAAGTAGGTGTCAGACTATTGAGTGAGATATTGTATAGTGTTTACTGCCTTACAAATTGTATGAAACGATGTCGTCACTAAATCCAATTTTTATAAAAATTGGTAAAAAATTTTGAAATACACTACGACAATGTTCAAATTTTCTATATTAAATTTTCTAGTTGGGGTGTTTCGGCTTTTTTCGATATTTAATACTTTGGAAATGTAGACAGTCAAACACAAATTTATCATAAATAAAAATGTTTTTCTTAATAAAAAATGTTTAAGAAACTCTGAAATTTTTTGAAAACATAAATTTGTGATATTTTTCTATATTTATATCAATTTTCAGCGTTCTAGCTTTTATGGTTTTTGAGATATATGGAAAAATAATGTAAAAATTCATAGGTTGATAACCCCTGACATAAACAAAAATTCCACATTTTGAGTATAAAAGATTTGTAGGCCTATGATTATCTATATATTTTAAATTTTAAGCTTTGTGAATTGAGCGGATCAAAAGTTATAGGAGGGGGACGGACAAACAGAAATACATACACACATTAAATTAATGTTCTTCTCCGAATTCTGAGTATATCAAGCCTCTTAAGGCCCTACTATACCCTGGATATACGGATATACGCAAAAATGCACACTAAATTAGCTTCTAATGTATGAAACACGAGAAAATATTGTATATCACCTGATATGTGATATACAACATTTTATCGTGCGAAAATGGTAAAATTTAGAGGTTTTTTTTAAATAGCAAGAAGAGTCATTGAAATTTTATAATAATAAAAAATTCAGCCGGTAGATTTTCATATTCTCTATCGAATAAAGTAAAAATATACTTCATAGGCCTTGTAGTTTTTTAGTTACTTACAGTAAAAAAATAAAAAAGGGTTTTACTAAAACTAATTTTACAAGAAAAGTATTAAACAAATTCAAAATTCAAAAAAATCATGCAATAGATTAAAGATGTACATACAAACTGTTCCTTATTTCAAAGACGTATCTTTTGAGGGTATTAGGGAAATTATTTTCAAAATATAATGTATAGCCTACTATAGCCTCTTAATTGTGTATTTTTTTTATTTCAAAGATGGAAAAACCGTGAGAAATATAGACCCTATTATACATACGATCATTGAACGAACAGAGAGCATGAAATATCTAGGAGTTATATTTGATGAAAACTTGAGATGGGACTGCCACATTGACTGTATGACAAATAAAATGAACAGATTTATATACTTCTTTAAATCAATCAGAAATGTTATTGACCTAAAACATTTGAAAAATATATACTATGCTCTTTGTCATTCAATAATGGAATATGGAATTATTGGATGGGGAAGTGCAACGCCAACAATAATAAAGAAAATAGATATAGCCCAAAAAGCTATCATAAAAGTTATACTTAAGGTACCTATTCGAACGAATACTGAAGAGATTTTCACTAAATTCAAAGTTCCAACAATTACAAAAATATATGCAAAAAATCTGCTATTATACAAGCTAAAAAGAGAAGACCAATATACTAGCTCACAACAATATAAACACACTAGGTTAAGTACAACAAATACCTTAAATATACCATACATAAAAACAACTTTTGGACAACGTAGCGTACGATACTTTTCAACAAAACTCTTCAATAGTTTACCAACAAATATTAAAACCATTAAAAATGCAAAAGAATTTAAAAAACTATCACTAAGATGGGTTTATGAAATAGATGAAAAAATCCTGAAGGAAATAATTCTACCTAATAAAATGTAAATGCACTATTACAAACAACAGAATAGACAATTGAAAAAAGTGAAAAATAAGTACTTTTGTTGTTTTTTTTTTGTCTCTAAATCAATCAATTTTTTCAACAATTATTTTATTTTTACAATTTTTGCTGTGTGTTAATGACTCATAATGAAATATTGTGTTTGGAAAGAGAGAAAGAAGGATGAATACGCTTGAATGCGTAGCGTATGTATGTACATTTACTTATATTATATGTAAACGTATCTATAAATAAACAACGCAATAGACAATAATATAAAACTAGCTCACCTTAGCACAGGCTATGCCTAGTGAGGGGGCTAGTAACAAAGATACAAACAAAAAGGATAGCTTTAACTATGTAGGCAATGGTGAAATAATGAAATCATATTTATTGAAATGAAATAACTTATATTTACTTTGTATGTCTACTATGTATGAATAAGCTTATAATACCTCTAATTATTTTGTATCTTATATCTACTCTATGTTTTTGGATAGAAATAAATAAAAATAAATAAATAAATAAATAAATACAAATCTCGCGTATCCTGGCTTGATACTTTGTCGATATGTTAAGAGATCAAAGTTCTCTTGAACAAATCGACAGTTGGATTTCAGTAGGAACATAATATTATTATTTGAGTGTATGAACATATTATTTGAGTTAGTGTATGTGAAAATCTCCATGCTTCAAGTTCCTCTAATTCCATCAATTGTGTTAAATAAAGGTATTTTTCGACATTGCTTATGTTTAGAAAAGTCAATCCGTTTGTATGGAGATTCGAAAATAAACATTGTGTCGGAAAATACTGCACGTTTCTTCATTTATCCAAATTAACCCATTTAATGACAATATGCCATTATTTATTAATGGATTCGCCAGAGTGAACGCCAACGTCGGCGGTTCCTGACAGGGCACCAAAAGAAGAAGAAGAATGACCATATCACTAAATATTAGGTATATGTTCAGGTTACCTACTGTAAGGCACCTTTTCAGAATAGTGCTTCCACTATTTAATATTATTATTATTATTATTATTTAGGGTGTCACGTAAGAGCCGGGTGAACGAAAATACAAAGGCAAAAAAAATATCGCACATTGTAGTTCAGCAACGAGGATCACACGCGCACACGCGCACATCTGTATCTGGTCACCCGAAATTATGAGAGTGGAGCGATTGTATGGATGAATGAATGAAATGTCTTTAATCAATTCATAATATTGTAATTCGCTATGTTTAATCCTAAAATGTTTTATTTGTCATTTTTCTCAACGAAAGAGCGATTGTTTCGAAAGCCGTCATATTAAATGCCTCAATTGTGATAAAAATAAAAGTGATCTGTAATGGATGTTAGATTAATGGATTTTACGGTAACTTTGAGGTGGTCTTGTAATTTAAATAAGAAAAAATGTTTAAAATGCCTCAGTGGTAACACCAAAAAATTCTCTTTAATCAGTCTTGCATATTTTTTTCAAGAGGAAAGTTGCAGGTTATATTAACTCAGCAAAGTTAATTCCAAAAATATTGACAATGATATCAAATTTGTTTATTTTTCTCAACACTGTGAGTGATAACTCTCTCGGATTTCTCTCAACACCGTGAGTGAAAACCGTCTTGATTTTTCTGTCAATACCGTGAGTGAAAAAAAATCTTGGTTTTCTCTCAACACCATGAGTGAAAATTCTCTTGATTTTTCTCTCAACACCGTGAGTGAAAACTGTCTTAATTTTCCTCTCAACACCGTGAGTGAAAAATTCTCTTGGTTTCTCTAAACACCGTTTGTGAAAGTCCTCTTTGTTTTTTTTCAACACCTTGAGTGAAAAATCTTTTGATTTTTCTCTCAACACCGTGAGTGTAAACCCTCTTGTTGTGATAGGATGTGAAGGAAAACCCTATTAGTGTGATGTGAGACAGTGTTTATCAAAGTTGCAAAGCGGTGGCTTCACAATCTCCAAAGCAATTACAATATATCGAATGAAATTTTAGGATCAAATAATATCCGTGTAGTTAAAGGGTTAGTAAAATTGCATTAGATGCAGTGAGAAATATTGCAGCCTTGTTCATTGTTTGTTTATAAAACACATTAACTATGTATTGGACTGGCGTTACATAAAGATGGCAGAAGGTGTAATGGTTAATGCAACACACTTTTATTTCATAGGCTGGGTTTGGATCGACGCCAAATTTTCCAAGGAAAATACACTTCTTATTGTAATGTTTTTATTGTGAAAATATACGCCAGCGAGAACAAAAAAATGTCACGCGTTTTGGCAAGACGAGTGTAATACGCCATCTTGATCTATTGTTTTTATTATAATATTTCGCAGGAGTATATCGGCAATGACGCAGTGATATGAGGCATAGAATACCCAACCTCTTTATCCCTCCCCACTCTCCCAATTCCTACATATCTCATTATCATTTGTATGTTTAAAGTTTTAAATTAATTATGGTCTTCAAACATACTCTACTTTTTACATATGTATATTCTGGTTGGTTAGAAGAAATTGCCTAATGGTAATAAGCCCGCAAAATTTCACGTCAAACCATAGATTATAATTGTTTATAATTGTTTATATTATGTACAAAAAGTTAAATAAATAAAAGAAATAAATAAATAGATTGTTTACTTTCATGCTGCAAATGTTAAACACATAATATCAAACGCCGTTGTTTTATCTAACAAGTAAAGATAAATACAAATACAAAACATGTTTAAGAAAAATACTTAATATACTGTGAAACAATATACTATGATAAACTCGCCACTTGCGCAGGGTGCAAGTAAGTGTACATTATTATTGTTATTATTACAAAATTCCATTACCTACGGACAAACATGTCAAGCTTTTGCCGAAGCTTTCAAAACAATGAGATGCAAACACGGAAAAATACAACGGTATTTAAACATTAACCAAGTAGTAGGCATACTGGGTTCGAGCCCCGGGAGAGGACAAATAAATTATTTAGATTCATTTCTCCCGCAAATATTGCTTCTCTGGGCTGCAAACACTGGGTAATTGGAAGGAATTTGCATGTGGTAATAAACTCGCCACTTGCGTTGGATGCAAGAAAGTGTTTATTACTATCATTATTTTATTCTCAAAAACACACATAGCATGCAATCTGACTATAGACAACAACCCAATTGAACAGGTTAATACCTTTAGATACCTAGGAATTGACATAACAGAAGATGCTGACCTCTGTGAAGAAATTCAGAGCCAAGTCAATAAGGCAGCTGCAGTCTCGGGCGCCCTAAAATCCATTATTTGGAAAAATGAGGATATGGCCATTAAAAGCAAAGTGAGAATCTACAAAGCATGCGTAAGACCAGTAATGACATACGGTATAGAGGCACGAGCAGACACAGTCAGAAGCAAACAAATGTTGAGGACTTCAGAAATGAGGACATTGAGAGCAATTGCAGGCAAAACCCTGAGAGACCGAGTGAGGAACTCCAGAATAAGGGAACTATGTGAGGTTGACGATATCATCAGATGGAGCAGGCAGCGGAGGAGGGACTGGTATGGTCATGTCCAAAGGATGGACAGCACCAGACTTCCTCATATCGTGCTTCACAATCAGCCTCACGGAACCCGCCCTCGCGGTAGACCGCCAAAAAGATGGAGGGATAGCTGGGGGTCCACTTCGCAGGAAGAGCAGGCCTCTTAAAAAACAGACCTGAAGGTCTATTCAAAAGAAGAAGAAGAAGAAGAAGAAGATTATTTTATTAATGAACAAAAATATACTTAAGTATTTTTCCACGAAAATTCGATTATAATGACCAAACGTTTTGGCCGAGGTGGATCGGCATTACCAAGGTCTTAAATGATTCAATCGATATTAAGACTCACAATATTATTGCTAATCACCACTACGATAACATCAAGTTTTGATCAATCGATATTAAGATTCACAATATTATTGCTAATCACCACTACGATAACATCAAGTTTTGATCAATCGATATTAAGATTCACAATATTATTGCTAATCACCACTACGATAACATCAAGTTTTGATCAATCGATATTAAGATTCACAATATTATTGCTAATCACCACTACGATAACATCAAGTTTTGTTCAATCGATATTAAGATTCACAATATTATTGCTAATCACCACTACGATAACATCAAGTTTTGATCAATCGATATTAAGATTCACAATATTATTGCTAATCACCACTACGATAACATCAAGTTTTGATCAATCGATATTAAGATTCACAATATTATTGCTAATCACCACTACGATAACATCAAGTTTTGTCCTAGTCGTATGTCTTTAGGACGGTCTAAATATAATTATCTTAATATTATCTTATCATTTTTCAAAACGCAATGTCACGTGACAAATTATATTTTTTTTTATCTTAATTTAATCGTCCAATAAGAAGAATATTTTGCTCAGTTTTTGCATTCAAGGTTTTTTGCAATACGCGTGACAGTGATGCAAAAATAAAGTGACAAAGATGTTGAGAAACATTCTATCATATGTATGCCATGTTGTTAATGTTTGTCATACTTATTATACATAGATTATATTATTATTCATACTTATGCAAATTACAAAATCTCGATAGTAAATATTATTATTATAACATATTTACTCTTTATTTTTCAATAATTGCTTACTTGCAAAAACAGTGTTATCTTATATAAATTTAGATGTATGTAGGTGCCTACCCTAGTCTTGTTTTTAATCCTAGTTTTTATTTTTATTACATATCAATCTTCATTAAGTCCTTAAATTTTGACAAAGGTTTAGGAGATTATAAAATTATTTTAATCCGTTTCAAAAATAAGGTTATTTAATATAAAAATATATATTATTAATTTTTTGCATTTTTTTAATGTATTAAGGACTCCTTCAGACATTGACAACTGCATACAAGAAAGTATAGGTAGCTTACAATTTTATAATTAATTAAATTATATAAAACACAGCTTTGTGTACAATACAAAAATTATTCAATTTAATAAAAATTCCTCTACATGTTACGGTAACAAAGTTCCCTTCCTCAGGTGGATACAAAGTATACAAAATTAAATGGACTCAACTTAAACATAATTGGTAGAGTATAGGTTGGGTAACATTATTCTGTTGGGTGGGGGGTGCAATTAAGTTATTTGTTTATTTATTAAAGACACCAATAGGACATTGAAATATACACACACAAGTTAACACATGATACAAACACATAAGGTCTCCAATGCTCCAATGACAGGCGTCTGTCACATAATACTAAATATTAATTTATCTAAAAAAAACAATCATCGCTTAAAACGTATTTGTATAAGTTTTTGGTTAAGTACGGTTAGTATTGGAAAAATATTTAATATAAGGTTATTAGAGGAATTTACATGTAGAGGAATTTTTATTCAATTGAATAAACGTTATAATTTTAGTGGTGTGCACAAAGCTGTGTTTAATTTAATTAATTGAAAAATGAAACAATCTTTTATCGATGATGTACAATTTTACATATTGTCAATGCCCCTATGGAAGTAAACACGGATTTTTGACGTAAATATGACAGATACAAATATTGCTTCCTGAAGTACCTAAATTGACTAAAAAAGTGTTTATAATAAACCATTCAGTACCTGACTTATCCTACATATGTATAATACGTAGTAAATTTTAAGGGTATTTACTTTACAAAAATAGAAACGTTATATGTCTTTATAAATTATAACGACGATATACCTGATATGTAATATTTTTTGCAGATTTTGGCACAAGTGAATAAAAATGCGAAAAAATGTAAACAGCAATAAAAACCAACGTCTGCATAAAAATTTAGGTCATGATGTTAAATATCGGGACATCTTCCAAGAAAATGCACTCTTTTTTAAAATGTTTGCAGTGAATTTATGATATGATAATATTGAAATGTGAAAATGCATTCATTACAACAGAATGGATGTATGTACAATTTACATGCTCACATATTACTTAGGTATATGTCTGGGTCAAAAGGCATATATAAATGGATTTATAATATTTGTCTGAACTTTTTAAATAATCAACATTGAAAAATCTTCAAAATGTACGGATTTATTATAGAGAGTTGTATGTAAATTAATCTTGAAAAATAAAACAATATATAACAATCAATATATTCGGCCTACGTGGCTCAGTTGGTTAGATATCTGACTGCTGATCCAAAGGTCCCGGGTTCAATTCCCGGTGGAGACACAGTTTTTAATTGTGTTTTCATTCTGGATCTATGAGATGATTAATATCGTAAGTCTCCAGAATGTGGCAACTTGTTATTGGGTGCGTGTTAAATTAATATTTGACATAGTACCTGTTAGTTGCCCGAGAAGCAATATAAAATAAATAAATAAATAAATATACCTACTATTTATAATTGATATAAATTGTCAATAAACACTTTAATTTTTCAATAGATCATCTTTTGAAAATTTCATCTCACAGATCCAGACAGAAAACACAATTAAAACTGTGTCTCCACCAGGAATCGAACCTGGGACCCTTGGATCAGCAGTCAGATACCTAACCAACTGAGCCACGGATATACTTTAGAATGTTTATTTTGAGATGTTAAGGGTTGTTTTTATGTGTATATATATTTTTATTCTTTGTTTTTTAATGTTATGTATTCGAACAACTTTTGAATTAATAGGTAGGTACATATATTCTTGTTAATATTCACTTTTTTTTTGTTAATATCTTCTAACGACTATAATTTTAATAGTTGTAACAACGTTTAAAATAGTTTATTGAAGGAAAAATTTTCAATTCACACTTTATAAGAAAGTTGTTTTATAATTTAACATAGATATTTGTTATTTATTTACAGTTGCTAGCATGTACAAGATTATTATATAGTAAAAATAGATAAAACTCGATAATATATGCAAATTCTTAATTATCACAGTTTCTCAAATACTGAGCAATATTCATGATTTGATTCACATGATGATTTGGTTGGTTGAAGGAAATTGAATAATGTCAAAGAAGCTGACAGCGTACAATGAATTTGTTTCAATTGTGTACAAAATTATGAAAAAAAACGAGTTTAACGTTCCTCTTCATTTCAAGTACAATTTTTAATTGTATTTAAATAAATAATCAAATCTGTATATCAAACAACATATTTTTTAAATATATTTTTAACGATAAAGAAACTAAATACATCCAAATCCTGTAATTCCTTGATTTCATTCATCATAACTGTGCTCAGTTTGTTCAGTATGATAATAAACATATTATAATCGTTTTTATCTTTGTTTTAATATTGCGTTGAAAAATACCATACACTTTTGTACCGACTTGAATTCGGGCTTTAAAATGTTCGGGTTCGTTGAGAGGGGTTGCTTTATGACAATAATCCTGCCATCGAACATAGGTAAATAAAATTAAAATTACAAACATTATTACATAAATTAAATAATAATTAAAAATAAAAGAATATAATTTTTCTTTCTTTTGCATGTTATAAAATACATACCTACTCATAAAACTACATATCAAAATAATCATAAATATCATTCTGTATTATGAAACACAATGAAGTGCCCGTAGGCAATTTCTTCAAGTCAAACACAATAGTATGCAAAACAAGTTAAGGACCTATGTAACAAAGATATACTACATATATGAAATAATAAAATTATTCATACTCGTATATAATTTGAATTTTCCTACGTTATTATTAAATATATTTGACTTAGTCAAAAAAAACAATTTCCTTTCTTATCAAACCATATCTACTCTATTTACACAAACGAATAACAGCGCATTGATAGAATTCTGAAAACGAATATAATGATTTAACAAGATGATCTTTAGGTACATATTTTCTGCCTATACATAAAGTGAGTTTGTTTAGGAGCTTCTTAGATCTATTAAAAATAATTTGTTAGTGATCGGAAAGCTTATCAATAGCTCGCCAATGAGCGGGGTTGAGATTATTGAAAGCGTTAAATAAAATTATAGCGACGTAAGGGAGCATTATGTCAGTGAACAGAGAGGTTATAAAAAGCTCACCGATAAGCGGGTTTGAGATTATTGAAAGCGTTTAATCAAATTTAAGTGAAGTAAGTGAGCATTTATTAGTGAACGAAGAATTTATCTAAAGCTCGCCAGTGAGCGGGTTTGAGATTATTGAAAGCGTCGAATCAAATTTAAGCGATGTTAGTAAAAGAAAAGCTAATCAAAAGCTCGCCAATGAGCGGGTTTGAGATCATTCGTTCAGAAAAAAATAAAGATTTGTTTAAAAATCTTCATGCTTTGTGATAAAATGTGGCTTGAAAGCATTCTTGACTGGTTTCTAAATATCGAATGAATATATTGATTTTGGACATCGAACGATTAGTGCGATTAGAAACATTGAACGATATCAAATATTTTTTTAATTGTATATACGCAAACATTGGATTTTTTTCCATGTCGGGAGTCAAATGATATTTTTATTGACAAACTTTTTAACATCTCAATAGAGACGAAGTTGGGATATTATAAAAGAGCCAGGAACTCAAGCACCTACAGGGCTTACGACCTGTCATCGGCTGGTTTACGTGATCACTTTATGCTCTTGCGCAACGTTCACCAATTATATCTTCTTATTGAGTTTCCTTATCAATGCAATTTTTGAAAATTCTGTAAATTTGAATAATGTGTAATATAAGAAGGCATAATTGGTGAACGTTGCGCCAGCGCATAAAGTGATCACGTAAACCAGTCGATGACAGGTCGTAAGCCCTGTAGGTGCCTTGAGTTCCTGGCTCTTTTATAATATCCCAACTTCGTCTCTATTGAGATTTTAAAAAGTTTGTCAGTAAAAATATCGAACGATATATTGATTTTGAACATCGAACGAATTATTGATACACTGACACTGACAAGACTAATGATATTATGTTGTATATTTTATACTATTGAAACGAATAATTTGAAACTTTGAGAGACTTGAGCATTGAGCATACGACCCCGCACCACAAGTCACTCGGGTATTTTATAAGAGTTTAGAGATATATCTGATATATTGCAGCCTCCATACTTCAGCTTAAGTTGAGAGTCATGTTACCGATATACCCTCTATTGACGTTCATATATTTTATTCCATGTTCAAGACTTAATAATACCCCACACAACATTGATATACGGTGAAAGTGTGTTTTACAAAAGATTAAATAAAAAAAAATAACCAAATATTTTATACCTACTACTTTAAATATTATAAAATTATAGAAGTTAATGCTGAATGTAATGGCAATAAACACATGATCCAACGGAATGAAGACTCAAGTCTTCAAATCGACGAGCATGGATGTAAAGGAAGTCAGGAATGTGTGCAAAAATAGAGGGTATGGCCAGTAACGGAATTGCTTATAGAAGCCGAAAATCTAGGCTTGCCTATAAATATTATGTTAAGAAATTCTAGACCTAATATTTTTTGACTGTTTTATTGAAACCATACTACAAGATTAAAAATTGAACCGTATGTAGATACGATGCTTGACAGGATCATAAATGTAAGTATTATTTTGGTATGTGATTTTAAAATATTTTCATGGCTACTCAAATGAACAACGATTCTAAATAAACATAAAATTTTCGACATTACCCAAATTTTGTCCAGGGTTTGCCTAGTCTGAAAGTTCTAGGTACACCCCTGGGTTTGGCGCTCGTTTCTCTCTGCTTACCCCATAAGGATACATAGCGTGAGGGTATGTATGTATGTAAGTGTTTCAATTTAACCACCGACCACTTGTAAATCGTTTGACTTATGTATGTGTGAGCGTCCCAACAGAGGCAATATTTATAATTTACTTTTTCTTACAGAATTCCTCACTAAAACACTGGTATTAAAACATTTATACGCTAATGCGCACCTTTCGCTGGTTACCCCACACTGTGGGAATGAATGAATTATGACCCTTTATGTTAATTGGGCATTTGAGCAAATGCCAAATACGTATATAAAGCACCCAATATTTGCGCTTTGGTTATAGTATTAAAGGCTAGTGCTGTTGGTCTAGTTACTATTTACCTATGAAAAAATATTCAACGCCGGGGTATTTAGGAACCTGCGGTGTCGTTTCGAAGGTTTTCTTGCATAGCGGTACATTATGTACTCACCTTGTGTCTGCGTGATTTTGCTTTTTCCATGTCGTGTGGACTCTCGGAGATTTTCTTCTAAAACTTTAATGTCTTCACGATACAAACGAGTTTCCGACCAGACTGCCGTCGAATCTCGACTTTGTAAGAAAACAGCGGCGGTTTAAGAAATGTTTTGCAGATTGAGAGAAGTCCATATTATTTAGGACGAACGAATAAGTACAAAATATTTTCAAAATTACTAGGGAATACATCAAATTAATAATAATTATGATTCCCTAACATTTTCTTGCATACTATAGAAGCGAGTTTAATGCTGAGCCCGCAAAGCTTATATTCATAGTATCTGTCATAATTTGATTTAAATACCTATACTTATTTTAAAATGGACGAAATTTGTCAAACAAGTTAAAAAAAAATGGGGAAAAAAATAGCAATCATTTGACTGAAGCCGATATTCAACGGAGTACTAGGAAAACATATTGAGGGACACCTTTTCAGTGTATTTTAATAATATAAGCGTATCTTACTATAAGAAAGCATTGTTTAAAAAGTTAAAAAGTAATATGTAAACATTGATTATATTATCAATTTCTTTATTTTTTGATACATTACTAGTTTTAAGAAATACATTAAATTTCTCTTCTTCAGGTGAGTCAATACTGTGTTGAAGAAGAGAAAGGTAAATCTTGAAACCAGTTGTGCATAAAAAAAATGAAAATACACAAAATTTACGTACTATTTTAATTTATTTTAAATGTTTTTCTTCAGCGCCAAGGCTCTACCTTAGAATATATAAAAAGTTTATTTTATACCTATTTATGTTTTGTTTATTTAATTATTTAATAACATTTATAAAATGTTCATTTTCTTTGATTTGTGCCTTCCTCACTAGGATTTTTTTAACATGTCCACGTAGGGGACGCCTTCTATTAGGATTTGTGTCCATTTTACTCTTCCGAAGAAGCGCACTACATACGTAGCGTTGAGAGGGGTTTGCAATCTAGAAAAGAGTTTATTAATTCGGTTTTTAAAAAGACCCGGGTTGTACGAAGGTGGAAACACAGAATTCGGAAGATCGTTCCACAGTCGGGCTGCTGTATTAATAAAGGAGTTCGAGAAGCGACTTGTTCGTATATGTTGAAGGTCCACTGTGAATGGGTGCTGCGATTGAGTGAAGCGAGTGACTCTGTTGCGAGTGGGTGGAGGAGGAACCAAAGATGCAAGTTCTTCTGAGCAATTCCCGTGGTAGTATCTATAGAATAAACTTAAGATACCGACTCTGCGTCTGTGTTCTAGTAATTGCAATACATCAGTCAGTGATGGATCATCAATCAGACGTATAGCACGCCTTTGGACAGCGTCTAGGGTATTCAGTAGGTATTGGGGTGCGCCACTCCAGAGGTGACTACCATATTCAATAATTGGACGTATTTGCGCTTTGTAGAGTATACAGATCTGAGTCTTAGTAAAATATCTACGCGCTCTATATAGTACGCTCAATTTTTTGGAGGCGAGTTTCACCTTAGCTTCGATGGAGCCCTTGTAGTGTAATTGGTTCATTATAGATACTCCAAGCAGCTCGATAGAGCTGCTGTTAGGTAGGGTGCTTCCGTTCAAAGACACTTGTAATTCATTGGGGTTTCTCTTCGCAGAAATTAGACAGGCTTGGGTTTTTGAGACGTTAAATGAAACAAGATTACTTTCATTTAAATCCCGTGATGAGGAAGGTGCTTTATAAAAACAAATAATAACAACAATAAAGGATTAAATCGAATATATTTTTAATTGCATAATTGCATATATTTTTAATTGCATACGCAAACATTTGATTTTTTTCCCTGTCGGGAGTCAAATGATATTTTTATTGACGATAACATCTCAATAGAGTCGACGTTTTCACATAAACCAGCCGATGACAGATCGTAAGCCCTATAGGTGCCTGAGTTTCTGGTTCTTCTTCTATGATATCCCAACTTCGTATACATTGAGATATTACTGTCAATAAAAATAAAGGAATAAGTAAAACAATAATGGAAAATAAAGTCATAAAAAAGAAGAAATATTCAATAATAACGGTCAACAATAATAATCGTGATCTACATATAATATGCTGGTATTTTTTTTTACAATATCGCGTTTTGTATTATACAATAGATATCAATTGCATTATTTTACAAATATACAGATGGGATGCGTAAATTAAAATTATGATAGGTAATATAACCCTAGGTTGGTTGGATTTTAATAATCAATGTTGAAATTGTTTATAATTACTTCTTACATAAGTGTGTTAATGGCGTAATTTGTAGCTGCATGGCTTTAATTGATGGTTGATAAACTTTCTTGATAAATTTAATCACAAGTAAAATTGCGTCATTTTGTAAATTTCAGTGAAGTTAATTTTTAGCATTTTTTTATGTTACTACCTCCTATTCAGTAACTATTGTAACTTAATTAGGAACGTTCTATGTAAAATTGTAGATTTTAGATTTACGGTCTTATTTCAGCGTTATAAAATATCAACTTGGACTAAAAGGAATAGGAACGTACCTATTTTGGCCGGAACGTTCTTAAAAAGTTACTGAATAAGACGTATTATGAATAACGATGAAAATTATGAAATTTTCATCATTTTCGTAATTTGGCTAATCGAAAATACAACAGGCAACAATAACATCTCACATAGTTCAGCAATGAGGTTCACCACCCATTCTGAATATAGTGCCTTTTTAGGTGAGACGAGACTGGTGTGTGGGTATACACAAATTGTTGTGCTCCCTTTTATAAGGCAATGCACACCCGCACACCTTTCGCTGGTTACCCCACATTGTGGGATATGCCGTGATGGTATGAATGAATGAATGAATGAATTCGAAATACGTCTAATTCAGTAACTTTTTAAGAACGTTCCGACTAATATAGTTTCGTTCCTATTCCATTTAGTCCAAGTTGATATTTTATAACGCTGAAATAAGACCGTAAATCTAAAATCTACAATTTTAGTATGTTCCTATTTTAGTTACGATAGTTACTGAATACGGGGTACTGTGTGAGACAAAAGAGAAGTAGGTCGACCCCACAAAAGATGGGCTGACGATATAATAACAGTCGCAGGAAAAAGAGTGTTACAGGGATGCCCATGATAGAGAAGGGTGGTCAATTGAAAGAGGTATAATCCAACAGTGAAGAGATAGCTGAGAAAAAGATGAATGTATAGTGATTTTTGATTTTCATTTAAGAGTGCACTTCGTGTTTACGATAGCATGAGGGATTGCAATCCAGTATCGTTTTCAATCCAGCAGAATTTTTGCGTAATTTCTTAAAAATTGTTGGATCCGCGCTAGATCTAGCTATTTTTATTAAAAAAAAAATAATAATTCTCATAAATATCAAACAATTTAGTTTTATTTGTATTTATACGAATATTTTGGTATTTTTTATTTTCGTCCGTCCGTCACCTCATTTATAAGGACATTGTTTACAAATAAACGAATTTTTCAATAAAGGGCGATACAAAAAAAAGGTTTCTTCGTTACTTCATAGATGGAAATATTATAATTCCTTATTTTCAGGTGAATTGTTACGCACTATTCGAATATATAGAACTTTCCAAAATTATATTGATAATGGAACTAATGGAAATTGGTGAACGTTGCGCAACCGCATAAAGTGATCACGTAAACTAGCCGGTGACAGGTCGTAAGCCCTGTAGGTGCCTTGAGTTCCTGGTTCTTAGAAGAACTTCTTCTCTATTGATATTAAAATGTTTGTCAATAAAAATATTATTGGACTCCCGACAGGGAAAAAATCCAATTTTGGCGTATATGCAATTAAAAAAGAATATTATTCGATATATTTTAGTCAATTGAAAATGAATATTATGTCACATCTTTCCATAATTGTCTTTTTTTTCGTGTAATGTTATAACATATTATTATCGATTAATATTTTTGTTCATTTAGCAAAACATTTATCCATGAAAATGAATACTTTTTGTACAAGTAATAATAAAAGTACGTAGACTGCAGTGGTTGGGACATGTCAGCCGGATTAATGATGATCGTATCCCCAAAAAGGTTCTTAATACTAATCCAGAGGGCCGAAGAAGTAGAGGCAGGCCCAAGCTAAGATGGTTGGATGACACAAAAGACGACACAAGGGCGATCGGAATAACAAACTCAAGGAGAGCAGAAGAGGACAAGGACGGCTGGAGAAGGATTCTGAATGAGGCCAGGGCTTACACAGGGCTGTAGCGCCAATGATGAAAATGAATGACTTTTTTTCAATATCGCTAATCTCCAACAATGTATTAGGTGGAAACAGGTATTATAACTATTTTACAAAAAAAAAATGATGATTCTATGTAAGAGTTGTTACAGTTTTACAGGAATGTTAATGTTTTATTAAAACAACGTATACTTTTACGTCATTTTTTGGAAAATTAATTATTTGCGGATCAGCAGCGCTGCTGGATCCAGCAAGCCGATAATGTACTGAATCCAGCTGGATTACCGGATGCGGGATCCAGGAATTGCAATCCCAAATTGGTTCAATATGTTAAAAACAGGAAATTCCCTACAATGAGGGTTATTTTTTTCTTTTTCTGTAATTTTGGAAATGTTTTTTGTGATAAATCTGCACAAATTGTCAAAAAAAAATGTGTTAAAATAATTTTTGACGATATGTTTCATTCTATAATATGAAATCCAGATGTTTTCTTAAAATTGCGTTTTAAATGTGAGATTAATTTGGCGATATGGCGATATTTGGCGAATCGTACTTACCAACTTTACTATCTTGTTCACTTTTAAGTGAAACGTACCAATTTAAAGAAAAAATATATTTCATACCAAAAAAATTAAATTATATAAAAAATAGTCGAGGGAAAACGGGGTTTCGGTAGGAATCGGATCTAACGGTTCCGCAATGTACGAGAGTGGATGAGTATAAGAACCGTAGTGGAGCTATTTTGAGATGCTAAAGGGAGATACATTAATCCCAAGTGATATTGAACTTGGGAGGACCTAACAATACACTCGAAAAAGAATTTTTGGTTTCTAAAAAACTTTCTGTTGAAAATCACTGGGATATGGTCAATACCAAACTCTCGCCTACATACTAGGTATAGTTAAACTTTTTTTTCCGTTATTGACTACAAAAATAATAAGGTTATTAATTCGTCGTAGTTTTTTTTATATTTCATCAGTGACTCTTCACCACCTTGTCCTTTTTTCTTAAAAAGGGGACTTTTATGAATGGATTCATTTGAACTTGGTCAAGATACGATGATGGGATCCATGAGAAAATTATTGAAATCATAAATTTGCATGTTCCGCGATATTTCTTGACCACGTTGTCCCAACTTAATGATTTTTCTTTTATTAAAAAGGACTCCCTTTAAAAGCCTCAGCTATAGATTAATACAAACTTGTTGAAGATCTAACTGTGGAATTTATGAGAAAATCGTTAAAAGTTGAAATCCCTAAATGAATTTGTATGGTAGCTCCTTTTTTATTGCATTATTTTTTTCGAGCAAAAAAATATTTGCTATATTTTCTAAATCATGAAATTTGAATTTTGTAAGACAAAATCATAGATAAGAAATTCACCGATGTCTTTGGAAAGCTCAGCTCTAATTAAACTAAAATATTGGTCATACAACATTTACAGAATAACAATCCTTTTCAGATCTATATTTTTTTATTGTTTTTTTGTTTCTACTCAATACAGAACAAATAATGTCAAATAGCACTTTATGTTAAGCTACATTGTAGTACTGATTTCATTGCTGTTTCTGATACACACATTCCAGCTTATTTTATGGCGATTCAAACGACTTCTAACATAATGCCTTACAATTAAACAACCATAATCAACCTGACTTTACTTTCACATCATGTTTATTGTTTTAATATGTAAATACGTTATTTTTATGACTCGATATCAAAATTCTATTAGGTATAGATCTTGGCCAATCATATAAATTGTTGAAAAATGTTTACAACATTCTAGAATCAAATCGGCGTACCTAAAATGTCTAATTAGTCAAAAAAATGTATGAGCTCTAGGCATACATAGCTCGAAATTTCATTATGTATATTCCATATCATAATATTAATTGGGAAAACTATGGATGTTAACAAGAAGAGTGCGGAAAGAGATTTTGAATGAGACAGGGAGAGACAGGAATCCATTTGTATATTTCTGTATAACACCAAGGTAAATTGTATACAAACAACAGTTCATTATATCTTGATAACCCGAAACGGTTTTAGGTAGACAAAAATAAATAATTTGAGTAACTACTATATTTATGTGTTCATATTTTTCTTATTATTATTATTGAATTCTATAAATTAGATGGCATCTCAATCGACAGAAAAATCGTCTGAAATCAATAGTATTTTTTGTTATAAGAATTTTTGGTAGGTAGGTAGTATTTTGTAGCAAAATACAGTGTTGCCTATACTATTCTCTTTTTTCTGAATAGTTTTGATAAAATATAGTTATGTTAAAAAAAAATCTAAATTCAAAATTCAAGAATTATGTTTGCCAGAAACTAGAACTTTCAGGTTTCAGTTTACTGAATAGGTACCTATTTAATTCCTGAAAGGAAATGGATATACCTAATCAATATAGCGGCTATCCGTGCTAAAGGATTATATTGAGAGGTCACATAACGCTAAATCTAGTGATTAAAAACATGATATATTAAAAACATGATATATTAAAAACATGATATATTAAAACCGCCTAATGCACTATGAAGTTACGTGTTAGTAAGGGTAATAATATTGTTAAAGAGTTTATAAATGATTTAAACTAAGGGAAACCCAAAATTTGTTGATAATGAATTTTAGAAATAAATCTGACTTAAATGAAAAAAGTAATTACAAATATTCTTTATAATTTAATGCACTCTTTAAGGGGGGGGACTGCTGCCAGCGTACCTATTTTTCAATTTGATATACCATCATTATTTCTTATCAAATCGTTTTGAAAAAAATAATTAAGATAGTTTGGGTATTAATAAACCAAAATATACCTTAACTTTTTGATGATGTTCTGTATAAATTCTTGTAGAAAAATAATGGCATACCCCGATTTTCAACGTTTATTATATATTTTTGATAAACTATAAGGCGTAGAGTAATATATATTTTTTTTAAATTAAAGAAGACAAATATATCTAGAAAAATATGATGTGACGTTGCATTAATGCGTCAGGTTTAGTAAATAAACCTAAAAAACGTTTATTTTCCATTCAGCGCCATTGCGTAATAAAAGGTTTTTTGGTTTATTTAGTTAACCTGATGCGTTAATGCAACGTCATATCATATTTTTCCAGGTATTTTGTTCTTTTTTAATTTATAAAAAAAATATTGCTCTTTTCCTTATATTTTTTTAGAAATTTAAGATTAATGGCTAAAATCGGGGTATGCTAATTATTTTCCTACAAGAATATATACAGAACATAATCAAAAAGTTAAGGTATATTTCTCTTTATTAATATCCAAACTAACTAGGTTATTTTTTTCAAAATGATTCGTTTAGTAATAATGATGGTATATCAAATTGAAAAAATAGGTACGTTGGCAGCAGTCGCCCTCTTTAGCACTATTTGTTTCTTTACGACACGTAGTTACGGAGTAATTAAAAAAATCTATAAAAATTACTATACGTACCTACCTATGCATATTTCTTTAGGAGGATTTTATGATGATTTTTAAATTTCTGTGACGAGAATCCAGTAGAGAAATGTTAAAAATACTTTTTTTGAAACACACTGTTAACCATATTTGATTTCAAATTAGGGTAGTCATGTTTATATGCCCTATTAAGTGAAATCAATTTACTTTAAACATCCTCAGTGATCTTAGAAAGAACAAATTTGTTTTTTTTGATCAACTCACATGATGTCTATCACAAATAACTTTCACTACCCTTAATAATTAAACCATAAAACTCACCTAACCATCCTATAAATTTATTTTTATGTAACCTTATATGTTTTTCAGTTATGTAATTTTAATAATGTAAACATAATTTGAGATGACAATCATTATTAATAAATTTATACACATGACTAAATTGTTCAAATAAAGATTGATTTGGAAGTAAAGTTTGAATATACTATGAGTTGTAAAAATTGTGCAATTTTTCGTCATTTCATTGGAACGATATTTTGTCAATTTGCATCATTTTTAACAATTTCATGAAATCAAAATATCTTAAGATACTTTTATTTAAATCAGCCTTTATTTAATAAATATAAAAAGTAATGTTACCAAATAATGCAGATTTCCTTTCAATGTCCTTCGTTTTGTGAGATGTAAATGGCGACTGATTTCATTTTAGGTAGGTATACCGATGGACTTTTGAACAGATGTTTAAATAAATTAACACAACTTATAAACGACGTTTTAAATTATTTTTTGTTTATAAAACGATATCCAAACACAAAAATTGTATACCTATGTAAATATTATAACAATAATAAAAATATTTTTTATATAATTTTAATCATCATTATTTTATTATTTAGAAAAAAAAGGTTGCATAAACACTTTAAACTATTGATTAACCACACAGTTTTTAACTAATAAATTTTAAAAATATAAACGACAATTTATTAATATCATGTTTATGTTATTAGTTGGTATGTGCGTTGCGTCTTATTTTAGTTTTTTTTTAATTTTTTTCGCGACGACGCTTTTCGACGGACATTGCCCCCTTTGTCTGAGACTTGATCGACGGTGACTCATCGGGGTCGTTTTGGACTCGTCACACGCTCATCGGGGTCGCAACATGGTCGCGCTTTTGCCGCCAATTTGGTGGTGTCGACGCGTCGCGACGGCTACGATGACGTCACGGCTGAAGGCTCTATAGTTCCGCTAACAATGGTCAGAGGGCACTAATTCTTCTAGCGTGCTTGAGGAACGACTGAAGAAATATCTTTCCTATGGACCGAGAACCACGCTTAGTTACAGGGCAGGGACGAAATGGGATGGACCTTGATTGCATCCCCAAAATGTGTTTTTAATTTTGTCGAAAATCATATATGTAATGTTATGCAATACAATGTATATTTTTGTGAAGTAAAATTTAGATTTCATTAAAGTTAATACGTGTGTAACTGGCTTATTAAAATTACAAATACATTAGTGTAAATAATATCACTGTTTATAACTTAAATATGATACATAAATAAACACTTAAATAAAAATGATATTTAACCTTAGAATAGTCGGCCTTCGTAGTTCAGTTGGTTAGGTATCTGACTGCTGATCCAAAGGTCCCGGGTTAGATTCCCGGTGGATACACACTTTTAATATTGTGTTTTCAGTCTGGATCTGTGAGACGATTAATATTGTATGTCTCCAGAATATTGTATAATTGTTAGTTGTCCGAAAAGTAATATAAAAATAAATATCACCAAAGTAAAGGTGAAATATGTCACCAAAATGCAAAATTATTATATTTTATGAAATATTAAATAAACAATGATTTTTTTTAAAGAAAACGACTAATGGGAAAACAATGTTGATGAAAACAAAATACAGTTATGATACAATTTTAATGTAAATAATATTTTACTCAGAAACGAGAAAAAATCAAGATTTGTTTTGATATTATTTTATTTTATTTTATTTTATTTAAACCTAACAAACATACATAAACAAATATTACAACAAATTCAATTTTAACAATATATCATAGACCAATTTTGTTAGCGGATATTACATTATCTTTTTAAGCTGAACAGTGTAAAACAAATTGCTTGTTAAAATTTAGTAGGTACTCAAAATTCAGAAGAAAAAGGACAAATAGAGGGAAAGGAAGGATACTTAATACTTATATTATGTAATACTTAATGTATTATGAAACCTCATTTGACCTCAAAAAATATATTTATATATTTACCCTCTAGGTATCGATTCAATTCGGTTTAATCTTTTACTTCTTTATCTTTTTTCAATTAATCTGTTTGATAAGTAATAAGTATTTATTTAAACTATTTCCGAGTCCAGTCCTGTCAAGATGTGCCTAGCTAGAGTCGGTATGGAGATTACATTACAGAACAGGGCTAGCACAAGTATGTCGGTACAATTTGCATTCGCTCAATTGCATTCATCGTCGTCGTTCGGTAAATTAAAAGTATGAAATATGGCGTGGGTACAGGTTTTTCTTATTTAAATTATTACATTATATTATTATTATTTATAACAGCCTTTTTGTGTTAAAAAGTAATACATTTATTTATCAGAGTTACTTGTGCCAATATATGTATATAACTATTGCTTTTGCTCACAATGTCGGAGCAATAATTAATGGTGTTACTCGCCTTGGTGTTGTAAGCTCCAAGTCACACTGCATATCTCATGTTTTATTTTTTTAAATTGAAAAAAAAAAATGTATTGCTACATTTCAACATAGGTGGCTTTGACACTGAATTATCGCATTCGCGGAAAAACCGAAGATGATTCCTTGAGTCTCAAATATGTAATTTTAAAAAGATTGAACATTTCTTATAATAATAATAACATTAATTTCTTATAATAATAACATTTCATCCTGATAACCATCATTGAATTCAATCCATTACTATGATAATTTCTTAAGAATTGCGTTTTTTTTAATGGGATTACCTATCACAAATTAAATAAAAAACTTTAATAAATATACAGGCTTTTTCTAAATTTACAATTATAAGAAGGTACTATGCTTATGTCTAAGAATGCATTTAATTTTAAAATAAGATTTATAATTTCCATAATGATAATAAATTGTAATTCTAAAGTATTTTTGTAAATGCTACCCTTAACGGGTAGGTATGCTAAAACAAAATCTATAATTATGTTTATTTTTATATATATGAAATATATACGAAAAATATATGAAAAATGATCGAAGAAAACAACAAAATATCAAATTTGACATTTACGGCAATCATAACTATTCACATATAAATAATACCTATTCAAATAAATAGTATTTAAAAAAAATGTTCTTGTAACGAATAAATATCCTACCTACAAATTGTGCATCCTCATATATTTCTTATTATTGGCATAAATGCATGTGCATAAATGCCTTATATAAAAAGCATGCCTTATATAAATTACTAACCAAGCGCGCTAATCGCTTTGCTACCACCCATCTTTTTTTATGTAGAAAATATTCATTCATTCATACCATCACGGCATATCCCACAATGTGGGGTAACCAGCGAAAGGTTTGCGGATGTGCATTGCCTTATAAAAGGGAACACAACATATCTGTGTATACCCACACACCAGTCTCGTCTCACCTCAAAAGGCACTATATTCAGAATGGGTGGTGAACCTCATTGCTGAACTATGTGAGATGTTATAATTGTTGCCTGTTGTATTTTCGATTACCCGGCTTTTACGGGACACTCGAAAACAATAATAGAAAAGAGCACTATTCTAAGCCGATGCCTCACAGCTACTATGATTGTAAACATTTTACTATAAATAATATTTTTATTACACTTTCCTTCAATCTTTGAACTCAACAAATTACTCGTAAAAATGTTAACTTTTATACTTTTATTATAATATTAACGTCGATTTTGTCGGCCTTCGTGGTTCAAATAGATAGATAACTGACTCTTGAGCTATATGTCCCGGGTTCAATTGCCATTGGAAACAATGTATTTATTAGTGTATCTTCATATTCAAAAAAAACATTATTTTGTCGCATTTTATTTATCTTATGGTCACAAAAGTTAGTATATCACAACAATATGTCGCACTGTAGTGCCCGTTGTCGCATATTTTAACGTTGTCGCATATTTTGTCGCATATTTTAACGGATAAAATTGAAATTACAAATATCTTTGTTCACACCATTTCTTCTTCTTTAGCTCTCGTTCCTACACTGCTGGATGAAGGTTTCTTCCATACATCTCCACTCATCTCTGTTCTGTCCCCTCCGCATCCAGGTTTTACCACATGTCCACTTGGACAATGTCGTCAGAACATCTTTTATAGGGTCTTCCAAGACCGCTATTATTTGTCCACTACACTACCACTGACTCTTTTTAGCTAATCAGTATTAGAGCTCAAAAGTATATATTTTTTCGCACGAGATAGCGGGTCATCTACGAAACTGTTTGACTATAAAATACTCAATACTGGTGTAAACAAGGACATTTGTAATATAATTATATCATGTGACTTGTCAAATTCAGTCCACATTACCCCCTATTCAGTAACTATTGTAACTAAAATAGGAACGTTCTAAAATTGTAGATTTTAGATTTACGGTCTTATTTCAGCGTTATAAAATTTCAATTTGGACTAAATGGAATAGGAAAGTACCTTTTCTGGCCGGAACGTTCTTAAAAAGTTAGTGAATCATACGTATTATAAATAATTATGAAAATTATGAAATTTTCATAATTTTCATAATTATTCAAAATACGTCTAATTCTGGAACTTTTAAGAACTTTCCGGCCAATATAGGTACGTTCCTATTCCATTTAATCCAAATTTATATTTTACAACACTGAAATAAGACCGTAAATCTAAAATCTACAATTTTAAAACGTTCCCATTTTAGTTACAATAGTTACTGAATAGGGGGTATTATTTTATACTTGTTTACTAAACACTTTCTTGCACAGGATGCAAGGAAGGAAGTCAATAATTAACGGAAATGGTTTTACACCTCTTGTAAACAAGTGACACGAATTGCCGTTATGGCTTAACACCCTGTGTAAGGATGTATAACGGATTGTCGATGAAGCTTTACTAAAGTCTTTATGTGTAAGCAAGTGTCACAAATTTCCGACGTGGCCTTTCTTCCTGTGTATTCTGTGTAAGCAATTGTCACGAACTGTTGACGTGGCTTTACTCCTTGTGAATTCTGTGTAAGAAAGTGTCACGAAATGCCGGTATGGCCTTAAACCCTGTGTAAGTAAGTGTCATAAATAGCTAATATGGCCTTACACCCTATGTAAGCAAGTGTCACGAATCGCTAATATGGTCCTATACCCTGTTTTAGGAAGTATCACGAATTGGCAATATGACCTTACATACTGTGAAAGGGAGTGTCACGAATTTACAATATGGCCATGGTTCTTACTTTCCAGTTGTGGTGCTGGATGAGGATGCAGAGACTTTACTGGACGACAAGAAGAATGAATATCTCCACCATCGAATAGTTTGGCATCACATATCGTCCATCAGCTAAAGTCAAAGAACGGGATATGAAGTTTTTCGTGGTTAACACAGAATATGAAAAGTGTTTTTTATCGTGTTTGAAAGAAAAGCACCGAGGAAAATCTTTGGCCAACTAATGAGAGAGGCATTTGAAGAATACGGTCTGATCATGAGCAAGAGCTAATGTACAATGAACCTTATGTTCAGATCCATGAAAATTGTACTCTGTACTGTAATTGTCGACTGTACTCTGAAAAAATATGAGACAACACCTGCCTTGAAGGCAAACCTAGGTTGAGGTGGTTGGACGATATAATATGTTGTGATATCGGAGTAATGGAGCTGACCAATTGAAGGAAACTGATGGTCGATAGGCAGGGTTGAAAATGATTTATGGAGGAGGCTAAGATCTGCAACAGACAATAGAAGGATTGTCTGAAAAAATCGTAATGATCGAAAATACCCCTAGATGATAATTTTTACTAATAAGATAATAAATACTTGTAATTAAGGTTTATAATTAATTTAAATCTTTTAGGTAACATATTATACATACACGTATATAATATATGTCATAATGATTGTATAGGAGGTTTTTGCGCAGGCGTAGAACATGAATAGTATCGTGGGGGTACGATTTGTGAAACACACTGGTGTAACAATTTACCCATTTTCATAATACTTACTTTTTCAAATATAAGAAAAAGTTGAGTAAAATACGAAATTATTTTATTTTATTGAATTAGGTTTATAAAATGTTCATATTTTTTTATTAGAGCCAGCCTCACTAGAACTAAATCCCGTGATGAGGATGGTACTTTAAAAAAACAAAAATAGAATAATAATAACAATAAAAAAAACAAAGCAAAATAAAAGTCATCAAAAAGAAGATAAGTACAATAATAACAGTCAACAAAAATAATTACAAAAAAAATAATTACATAACAGTACAGTACACATGATTATATGAATGAGAAATACTTGAATGTATAACCTAAAACATTTGATAATATTTTTTTATAAATTGTCCAAATAAATGAAGTATTTTCTAATAATAATAATAATAATAATAATTAACACTTCCTTGCACCCTGCGCAAGTTGCGAAGTTATTGCCATATGGCAATTTCTTCCCCAGAGAAGCAATATTGGCATGAGAAATCAATTTAAATAAATTTCTCCTCTGCTGATCTAGCCCAGGACGCCCGCACAGAAACCAAACGGCTAACCAATTGTGCCACGGCTGTCGGCATTACACTGATTTTTTTTGTTGATAGAAACAAAATTTCATGTTAAAATTAACCGAAGTATAGTAACTACAAAATATTTGACATTCTGCAACCAAATGTTTTGTGCACACAACCAAAATGTACAGTCATAAATTAATAAACCTTTATTACTGATAGCAAAGATTTCGCTAAAACGCATGTAGCCAGTTAGGTTGTCACAATATTTTTTTATGTGTAATCATAGAAAAATATGTATTGATTTAAGAGCCAGAACTCCGGCTAAAAAAATCATTATACTAAATTTTCTTTAGCTGGATTCTGCTTTTCGAATTATTTATTTTATTTCTTTATTTGTAAATTTTTGTAGGTATGCATATCATTAGAACACTGGCTGGCATATTGTCAAACGGCCAAATCATTATTTTTCTCAGTGTACATATATAATGAATGTTATCAAACAACTTGTTGTTGGGTGCGTGTTGCTCGAGAAGCTACATAAAATAAAATAAATAAATAAAATGTATCATACTTTCAATTTTTAGTTGTTTTTTTGCAATCCAGATAAATTGTGTTTTTTGTCACGATAATAGTTTTTGGGTAAAAAAACACCATAACGCAGTCCTAATATACACTTTCATAGAAGATGAAAAAAAACTGCATTCAAAGTTTGCAAAAAAACTGCATTCAAAGTTGGTTAACGTTAAAAGAAAAACATACAACTGTTTGAAAAATTATGTTCATATTAATTTATTTTTGTATGAAAAATATACAAGAGAATATTTATATGTTTGGCAAACTTAAGTTATTTGATATCATATTGATATTAGAGTGTAATATTAGCAGGGAAGCTTCATTGTGAAGTGGAGAGTTTAGCGTTGGCCACAACCCACTCGTTTTCTTTTTGTATTTACCTGATTGTATTCAAAAGCGTACATACGCTAAACAATTTTTCTTGAATAAGTAATAAAAATATTGTATAAAAGATTCCGGTGCAATCACTCGGCTGCGTTCTTAGCTCGTTATGTATAAACTATCGATTCAGCCACCGAATTAAAGCCGCTTGTCGCCCAGCTTGGGTATTAATTTTTGATAATGTTTTGTGTTACACCAATGTTCACGTATGTATATATGTAAGTGTGCAAATTGTATAGGTAGGTACCTACTTAGATTTACACTTATGTATGCGCATGCACCTCTGCAAAGGCTTTGCAACTGTTAGTTGCAAACTGCACACACACACACACACACACGTATCTATATGTATGTACATACAGATATGTAACTACCTATATATGTAGGCAATGGCGGGTTGCTCTGTTGCCAGGGCAACACTATACACAGCCTCACAATATTTGTGTATATAGGTAGGTGTATATAGTGCAGATTTGAACCAGTGTTTGTTACAATGAAAATTTCGTTGTGTTAGTATGGATACTTGTAGGGGTGCTTCAGAGGTGAAGAACCTTTGATTTGTCATGTTACTACAGAAAAATATACCTTTTAGTTTAATAATCTTTGGCACAAGTTCAAGTTAAAATTAATATATCTTTGGCACAAGTACCTTCATCCACATCCACATCCACAAATATTGTAGATTGCTCAAATATTACCTAAATTAAGTACCTTCCCTCAACACCACTCGTTCTTCTTGGACTAATAACTACCCCTTGCATAACTCCGTAGTCCGGAGAACTCTAAAACCTTGCAGACACTGCACTTAATGTGACAAAGAGAGCTTATTATGAGGAAGCAACTGGCTCACCGTTCACTGATTGTGAAGATATGGGTGAACCGTATTTTTGACAGAAAGTCTTCAGAAAGTTTGAATGCTCTTCGTGGCTACAAGGTCCGCATGTCCAATGGGTCCAAATAAATTCCTTCAGACATCGTTACAGGAATATCGTTGACACGGAGAAGTTAGTGCATTCCCTTAGGATATGCTCAGAAGTCTGTTCAGGGTTGTCATAGAGCTGAGAAAAAGAAAAAGACAACTTTTGAAACTGCCGTGTCCAGTATGGATTTGCCTGGTCCAATAATCGAAAATAATTCACGATGAAGATATTCGATACCTCACATCGAAAAGAAATCAAAACGTCAGTCTGCCCATGGAAGAATAGGATCAGCGACGTTAAAAATACATTTAAGTTTAATACCTATGTAAATAAATGTTTGAAAGAGGTGAAGGAAAACGTATAAGACACAATTCGATTCCGCTCTGCCATCGACCCATCCATATTTCTATGCGAACACCCTGATCAAATAGACAGTTCACTGGCCAATCCCAATTTATTAAAATCTACCTGAGTTGTCAGTAGATAGGTTCTGTGAAACAATTAGCGTGACAATTATTTTTGCATTAATTTCTCCCCTGCTGGGAATCGAATCCAGTACATCAGAAATCAGTAATGGGACGAAACGGCTTGGCCATGGCGATCGACAATTATGTGTGATATTATATTTTTAATTTAGTTGAAAATTATACCTACTGATTTTTACATCTAGTACCTACTTATTAAAATAAAACAAATTGAAAAATCAAATTTATATATAGGTACATAAACCAATCAATCATAGATAGACTATTTTTTTGTTTCTTTATACTCATATTGCAAGTAAATTTATCGGAAAATAACATGAAAGATCACGTTTCCATTATTTTTCAGTTTCAAAGTTCATTTTTTTCGCATGGTGAAATCTGCGCGACGAAAGCTGTTATTTTGCCGGAAACTATATAATAATAATAATACTTTAAGCTATAATACCACGGACTTATTGCCCTATGGCAGTTTCTTCCAGTCAACCACGAATATAGTGATTGCATTGAACACGAAGATAAATGAAAAAAAAAAAATAAAAAAAACATCATAGCAAAAAAAAAGGATTGGGAAGGAACAAGAAGAGGAAATCAAGATCAGGTGTTTAGGGATAAATATAACGTAGCAAAGGGAAGGACGGAAAAGGAGAGGGATCAGGTATTTTCGGAGAGATACCCCTGCTTTAGTCTTTTCTTGAAAATGGAAAGCGAGTTTGACAATAAAAAAATAAAAACTTTTTTTTCACTTCATGTTCAATTCTGCGTACAATGGCGGGTTTATTGCCATAAGGTAATTACTTTCAGCCAACAAAACAACGTGAGACCATAAATAGTGCATTAGTAGGTACATTCAATTTTCAGTACATCGCTCTCAACTTTTCTTATATGTTCTCATTCTCTCTCAAATGTGTAATTTTCACTCGCAACATAACATTATATAAAAATAGACACTGCACAATGACAGTGTGGTGTAGGCAGGAAATATTATTTACCTACACCATACGTATTTTATCTACCTATAACTATTATGCATAGAATATTTGGGTCTGTATCTATGCAAAATAAAATAAAATATATTCCATCTTTTTTTTCTTTTCATCTATAATCTATATTTCTTTTTTGTTTGGTATTTGTATTGAATACCTATCTATTTAACATTAACTCAGGTTGGTTGGAAGAAATTTCCGTTAGTAAATTAGCCCGCCAGTGTAAGATTAATAAATAAAAAAAATATATGTATGCAGTACCTTCAAGCATATTCAAAAATGTTAATAAATGTTTTTTTTATGATTGTTTTTTTTAATAAATAATTCGTCCAACTAGCGCATTTTCTTAAACAATTGTTTAAAAAATGTTTTCCATCACTTAATATTGTGCAAAAGAATAAAATGGATATATGCGTTCACACTATCTTTGCATAACATTCCTCATTGTGTACTTGTATAGGTACTAGGTACCTTATGCAAAATAGATTAAAATTACTTGTACATAGAAAAGTAGGTACATACTTATACCTACCTTCATGTGTACATCATGCATAAACTTAAACACATACATACTTGAAATCCTAATGAGAATCTCTCGACAAAATTGATTAGTACTTAACACATGCATTTCAATCATTATCAAACTTAATGATAAACCAACAACTATCAAGTCCTACCTTATTGATACGCATTATACGCAATAAATTGTAAACAGTCGCATAAAAAATATCCGGATTGAAAAAATAATATATTTTTAATAGTCATAGAATTTTTAAATATAATGAAACTTTGTGATTACAAGGAGCCTAATAATTGGCGCATAGCATAAACCAGATTGGACGCATTTTGCATAAAAATTATATATAAATTTAGTTTACCTTGATCAGTTTCAACATGTCAAAATAATAATAAACACTTCCTTGCACTCTGCGCAAGTGGCGAGTATATTTCCATATATCAGTTTCTTCAAACTATTTCATAAAGGTAAGTATTAATTTTTTGATCAATGTAGAAAACCAATAATTGTTCTCATTACCTGTTTCAATTTATTTAATAATATTTAAGGAGGAGACTGGTATGTGGGGATACACGCATTTGTCGTACTATATTTTATAAGGCAATGCACACCCACACACCTGCCGCTGGTTATTTCACATTGTGGGATATGCCGTGATATTGTGGGATATGCCATTGTGGGATGTGCGTATGAATTTTTTGTGTTTCTGAAAACAGTAAATATATTTTCACAAACTACATATTATTTGAATTTTATTTTATGCTTTTATGATTTATATTGAATATGTGTAATATTTTTTTTATGAATTTTCTTAGATTGGCTAAACGTATCACACTTGGCATTTTCATTCACTCTACTGAAGTTATAAGCTCTTCTTTTCAAGTACATTTGGAATAAGCTAAATAATGATGCTCATCATCATCAGCCTGTCTGCGTCCAGAGTTGAACATAGTCCTTCCTTCTCTTCTTCCACTCTTTAATTTCCTGGACATACCGTATCCAATCACTCCCTGGCACTCCTTTGATCCAATCCGACCTTGTCTGAGGATGTTATGTTGTTAAAATCTTACTATTATTCAACGATTTTCATTCCTAGCGCTCTGTGAATTGTTAAATTTTCTTTTAACCATTGCCATTGTACCTTTTTTACTCCTCACTAACCCAAGGGGGAGTTGTAATTTCGCAATTTTTAAGTCTCTTTTTCAATTGCAGATAATCAGCTAGTATCATGCTGAGATTGTATTCTGAAAGTTTCATCACAATATATCTGTGTGTGTGTTATGTACGGCGGCGTGTTTATTTTACTTTATCGATTACAGACTACTTACTCGATTCTTTTCAAATTTTGCTAATTGGACTCCATTATCCCATTAGACTTTGAAGGATATCTGAATAGTGCTTCTCAAATATTCAAAAGTGACACCAAGCTCAGGAAACTTAAAATTTTAAATGTTTATTTTTAAATTGGTAAAAAGGCACATCACTTTCATAAAATGGCATTTAAGAATAATTATCAATTTTTCATGATTAAATATTTTAATTAAAAAAGTATTTAACAAACACATTTTATGAAAATGCTGAATGCTCTACATACAAAATTTGAATACTTATAGAATGACTTGTTAGTGAGGAGTTTAGCGTTGGCCACAACCCACTCGTTTTAATTTGTATTTCTTCTCTGGTAACGATTAGATAATATATCAAACTAATATGAATTTAACACACTCCCAAAAGTCCCAAAATACAATTTGCCACATTCTGGATATTTACGATACTTATCATCTCTCAAATCCAAGTGAATACATAATTAAAATCTGTGTCTCCATCGGGAATCGAACCTTTAGTAATGTTAATAAGATTGGTTCTAAGAGATTGACTGATGGCAATAAATGGCCTTTTTTGAATTTGGATGTACAAAAATTTGATTAATATATCAATACATACAGATTACCGACTTCGTCGGCTGTTTGGTTTCTGTGCTAGCGTCCTGGGTTCGATTCTCAGCAAAGGAGAAATTATTTAACTTAATTTCTCACGAAAATATTGCTTCTCTGAGCTGGAAACACTGGTTAGTTGGAAGAAATTGCCATTGGGCAATAAACTCGCCACTTGCGCAGGGTGCAAGGAAGTGTTCATTATTATTATTATTAGATTATTAGGACGTAACATCATTATAGCTTTTTTTTTAAATGTCCTAGTGTTTTTCTCAATTTAGTATAGTATTTCTCGACATGTCGTTCCAATTCGTTCGAGAGAATTTAATTCTTTTAATGAATCGACAGTATTAAAAGCCAAGACGCGTGTTTGAAGGAACATTTTGTATGAAGGAACATTTTGTATGAAGGAATATTTTGTATGAAGGAACATTTTGTTTGGTGTTGTGGACTTTTTGCAAAAACACCAAATTTTGAGGCTTGGCAGATAATATGTTCAATATAAATGGATGAATTCAGAATTTCAAATAGATTATTTTGTGTTTTATGCCCCCCCCCCCTTATAACTTCTGATCCGCTGAATGAACAGAGCCTTTAATATCAGAAAATATAGAAAGTTACATATGAAACTTTTATACTCAGAATTTTGAATTTTTGTTTCAATTTGGGGTTATCAACTTTTGAATTTTAACTTTATTTTTCCATATAGGTATCTCAAAAACCATACAAGCTAGAACGCTGAAAATTTATATAAATATAGACAAATACAAAATCTCAAATTGTAGTAGTAGGTACCTACATCCCAATTTTTTTTAACAATTTTTATAAAAATTGAATTTAGTGACGAAATCGTTTCATACAATTTGTAAGGCAGTAAATACTACACAATATCTCACTCAATAGTTTGATAAGTACCTACTTAATCTACAAACATACATCATGCTGTTTTCACACTATGGGTAGGAAAAACAGACTTACCTCCACACCATCCTATCCTGACACATATTCCTACATGTTTTTTATATAGAAAACAAAATATCTTAAAATATTTATTAATTTGTGTTTATAGTTTGGTACGTATTCTTCAATTATGCATACCTACTATCGCCATCGACAATTGGATCACATGTGTTACATGCAACTAGTATTAGAATAAATTTGAAGTAAAGTAAGGTTTATACATATATTAAAAGTAGAACATCAAAGTAAGAACCTACCTAGACAGATCTATGTTTATAGATACAAAAGTTGTGGGCGATCCAAGATTGTATGAATGTGTATGTGTAAGCTGTTGCTACTCTCCGGTAGGTGGACCTATGTAACGTAAGATATTATATTCTACATGGAGAAATAATAAAGTAGAAAGTATCTATGTTTAATGGGAACACCGTTATTTAAAATAACGTTATAACTCGGGTTGTGGTAGGTGATGCATTTTGCAGGATTACTAATACAAAGATGTTGAGGTACCAACTCACAACAGCACGCGGTCTTGTAATCTGCCTAGTTATATTTTACTTGGGCCACAGCCGACATGACTGTTATGTTACTTATAAATGAATTCATTAATGGGAAAATCGTAAATATTATAAAACGCACTTCTCCTTATAAAATATAAACCTTGTGACTATTCATCGTTGAGTTAACAATCTGTGTGCTTTGCGAGAGAGGCAGAACGCATCGAGCGCCAAATAGCTATAATTTACTTATATAAATTTAAATGTATTTAATTAAAGGGGGCATATAAACCTTAACAACCCAATTTCAAAGCAAATTCCTAAAATATGTCAAACAGTGTGATTCTAGATAAAATATGTTCAACATATCTCTGGTGAAAGTTCGTCGCATAATTTTAAAATTCAGCCTAATTTCCCCTAATAGAATAATTATAAATATCCTTTTTAACAGCATTTTTTTTAATTACTCTTTAACTATGTATCGAAGAGAAATACATTTTTTACATGCTTAAAGAGTGTATAAAATCAATGTGAATGACCGATAATGTTTTTTTCATTTCAAGTAAGGTTTGTTCTTGAATCGTTGAATTGTGTCAAACTCCTCCGTTTTAGTCAGTTTTAAGTTATATTTTCAAAACAACAATGAAATAGTAGATATACAACTTTAATGTATAGTTTGATCACAGCAATGAAGAATGAGGGGAATTAAAGGACTCGAAAGTGATATCGTTCAAGAATTATTTGAAGTTTTCCTTTAGGATTTTCTTTAATATTTAGACGACATAAAACAAAACTTAAAAAGAAGAGTTCATAAAGTGAGTTTAGTGATTTTGAATGAAGTTTGTTTGAATGCACGTAGAACAGATCGAAGTGTCTTTTCGCTATTTAAGAGAAATAAATATGCTTTGTTTAGGTATTGTGGTAAATTTTCAGAAGTAATAAAATTATTGTCATAAATTAATGAATAAAAGGTTATTTTTCACAAATCACTAAGCATATTTCAATCAATAGTTAATTATTTGATACGAATAATTTAATCTCTTTTTATAATTTATAAAAATTCAAAATGACGCCGCAAATATATTTTTTTTTCAAAAATAATACAATAACAAATATGAAAAAAGATTGTCTACATAAGTTTTGAAAAAATATCTATATACATTCGTAAACTTAACTATTAATTTATTTATTTACCTTTTATCACACCATATTTATAATGACAACAATAAGTAGATAACTGATGCCCAACAGTATACAATTTTTATTGACAATTACATGCAATTATGAACCAGGTGATTGTTTCCGTTCCACACTAAATATGTACACAATCTCAACTTTCTGCACTCACTCAATTAACTTCCAAATATTATTATATGGTTTTGAGAATGTCTTTGTGTTTGAAAAATAGTAGTGTGGGGATCAGGCTCCTGCTTATTCTCTTATTCTCTAGGAATATGCATGATAGTATATGGAGTGTAAAAATTAATACTTTTGTTATTAATACCCTTTGTTATCTGCCTGCAAAATACCTATCACTAGATATATATTAGAAGCCAAGACATAAGACTATTGTTTATGGTTCAATTTGCATTTGAGTCAAACTCTAGTCTATGTTAGTGAAATATGTTGCATAAAATTGCATTCGTTCATATGTACATGCATTTTTAATTGCGCGTAGGTAGGACTTGAAAAATACTAGGAAGTAGTGGGCGAAGCTTTGCAGAACAAGAGACAGGCATCATTTACTAAACAAACCAAACACTATCTTATCCTAAACGAGAGACAATTGTAAAAAAAATGTCACCACCACATAATCGTCATTTTAATAAAAAGGTCCTTTTCTACTCAGAGCATTTTACTAATTTCGTATTTGAGTCTTCTCGGGATTTAAGACAGAACATGTTAAAAATCTAAACATGCATTAAAATAAAAATGCTTATTAACGAGGTTCGTTCAACGTAAAAGTGAAATAAATCGTACGTTGCGTTACTCATTCCTTTTTGGCGCGTTGCCTATAAAACCAACGGTCATATTTCGCTAGTTCCATTCGATATTTCTCAACAAAGTTTTGGTTCGTTTTGTCAAAATGTGCACATCATTTCGGGGGTTTCGTTTTTTATGTGATAAGTTGCTTTTGCCTTTTTACAAAGTGAAACAAAATGAGCTCTGAGGCGACTAAAGGAGGAGCGAGATGAAAATAAAATTTACATGCATAATATATAAATAATATGATGAAGAAATGCAAAAATAAATATAGTGCATTCGTATGCTATAGACATTTCAATGTAGTTGATGTTTGGAAGATTGTCAAACGGTGATACTTTGTATAATAATTTAAAACGATAAAACTCGCTCTTAATCCTTTTTACGTAGGTATTAAATTTACACTCATTTTCATGTATGAACAAACACATCAAACTTCATGATATGAATCCACAAATTACAAATGTGAATCGAAACCGTCAGAAAGACTAATAGAGAATGTTTTTTTTTGCATTTTTCGCTTTGGGACCAATGCAAGTCCTCCCTTTGCACATCTCCCTCCAAAAAAATGAGAGAAAACTAATATATGTAAATTACTGTACAATAATAGACAGGTATAAATTATAATTAAGGGACGAATAAAGTGATATTTTATACTTATAAGTAGGTATTATATATTGAAATAAAAGTAAGTTTTTGAAAAACTGTATCTCAAAAGTCATTTAAACAAAATATACAGCATCTAACAATTATTTCTACGTTCTTCGAAGCAACACCAATTCGTATAAAAAGAGCATGTCATTTCTATAATGTCAATTTCTCACATTCTAATGAAGTCACTGCTAGTAACAACTTCTACAAAAACTCTCTATATAGTAGACACTATAATATAAATCTCTCAGGCAGTATCCTACATTCTGATGTAGATATTCACTGCTAGTAACAACTGCTACAAAAACTCTCTACATATGTAGTAGGTACCTACTACAATGTCAATCTTTCAGGCAGTATCCCACATTCTGATGTAATCACTGTCAGTAACAACTCCTACAACAACTCTCTATATAGTAGGTACCTTATATAATGTCAATCTCTCAGGCTGTATCCCACATTCCTATGTATTCACTGCTAGTAACAATTGCTACAAAAACTCTCTATATACATAGTAGGTACATACTATAATGTCAATCTCTCACACAGTATCCTACATTCTGATGTATTCACTGCTAGTAACAACTGCTACAAAAACTCTCTACATATATAGTAGGTACCTACTACAATGTCAATCTTTCAGGCAGTATCCCACATTCTGATGTAATCTCCGTCAGTAACAACTCCTACAACAACTCTCTATATAGTAGGTACCTTATATAATGTCAATCTCTCAGGCTGTATCCCACATTCTTATGTATTCACTGCTAGTAACAATTGCTACAAAAACTCTCTATATACATAGTAGGTACATACTATAATGTCAATCTCTCACACAGTATCCTACATTCTGATGTATTCACTGCTAGTAACAACTGCTACAAAAACTCTCTACATATATAGTAGGTACCTACTACAATGTCAATCTTTAAGGCAGTATCCCACATTCTGATGTAATCACTGTCAGTAACAACTCCTACAACAACTCTCTATATAGTAGGTACCTTATATAATGTCAATCTCTCAGGCTGTATCCCACATTCTTATGTATTCACTGCTAGTAACAATTGCTACAAAAACTCTCTATATACATAGTAGGTACATACTATAATGTCAATCTCTCACACAGTATCCTACATTCTGATGTATTCACTGCTAGTAACAACTGCTACAAAAACTCTCTACATATGTAGTAGGTACCTACTACAATGTCAATCTTTCAGGCAGTATCCCACATTCTGATGTAATCACTGTCAGTAACAACTCCTACAACAACTCTCTATATAGTAGGTACCTTATATAATGTCAATCTCTCAGGCTGTATCCCACATTCCTATGTATTCACTGCTAGTAACAATTGCTACAAAAACTCTCTATATACATAGTAGGTACATACTATAATGTCAATCTCTCACACAGTATCCTACATTCTGATGTATTCACTGCTAGTAACAACTGCTACAAAAACTCTCTACATATATAGGAGGTACCTACTACAATGTCAATCTTTCAGGCAGTATCCCACATTCTGATGTAATCACTGTCAGTAACAACTCCTACAACAACTCTCTATATAGTAGGTACCTTATATAATGTCAATCTCTCAGGCTGTATCCCACATTCTTATGTATTCACTGCTAGTAACAATTGCTACAAAAACTCTCTATATGCATAGTAGGTACATACTATAATGTCAATCTCTCACACAGTATCCTACATTCTGATGTATTCACTGCTAGTAACAACTGCTACAAAAACTCTCTACATATATAGTAGGTACCTACTACAATGTCAATCTTTCAGGCAGTATCCCACATTCTGATGTAATCACTGTCAGTAACAACTCCTACAACAACTCTCCATATAGTAGGTACCTACTATAATGTCAATCTCTCAGGCAGTATCCTACATTCTGATGTATTCAGTGCTAGTAACAATTGCTACAAAAACTCTCTATATACATAGTAGGTACCTACTATAATGTCAATCTCTCAGGCAGTATCCTACATTCTGATGTATTCACTGCTAGTAATAACTGCTACAAAAACTCTCCATATAGTAGGTACCTACTATAATGTCAATCTCTCAGGCAGTATCCTACATTCTGATGTATTCAGTGCTAGTAACAATTGCTACAAAAACTCTCTATATACATAGTAGGTACACACTATAATGTCAATCTCTCAGACAGTATCCTACATTCTGATGTATTCACTGCTACTAATAACTGCTACAAAAACTCTCCATATAGTAGGTACCTACTATAATGTCAATCTTTCAGACAGTATCCTACATTCTGATGTATTCACTGCTACTAATAACTGCTACAAAAACTCTCCATATAGTAGGTACCTACTATAATGTCAATCTCTCAGACAGTATCCTACATTCTGATGTATTCACTGCTACTAATAACTGCTACAAAAACTCTCCATATAGTAGGTACCTACTATAATGTCAATCTCTCAGACAGTATCCTACATTCTGATGTATTCAATGCTACTAATAACTGCTACAAAAACTCTCCATATAGTAGGTACCTACTATAATGTCAATCTCTCAGACAGTATCCTACATTCTGATGTATTCAGTGCTAGTAATAACTGCTACAAAAACTCTCCATATAGTAGGTACCTACTATAATGTCAATCTCTCAGACAGTATCCTATATTCTGATGTATTCACTGCTACTAATAACTGCTACAAAAACTCTCCATATAGTAGGTACCTACTATAATGTCAATCTCTCAGGCAGTATCCTACATTCTGATGTATTCAGTGCTAGTAATAACTGCTACAAAAACTCTCCATATAGTAGGTACCTACTATAATGTCAATCTCTCAGACAGTATCCTACATTCTGATGTATTCACTGCTACTAATAATTGCTACAAAAACTCTCTATATACATAGTAGGTACCTACTATAATGTCAATCTCTCAGGCAGTATCCTACATTCTGATGTATTCACTGCTACTAATAACTGCTACAAAAACTCTCTATATAGTAGGTACCTACTATAATGTCAATCTCTCAGGCAGTATCCTACATTCTGATGTATTCAGTGCTAGTAATAAATGCTACAAAAACTCTCTATATAGTACTATAATGTAAATTTCTCAGGCAGTATCCTACATTCTGATGTATTCACTGCTAGTAATAAGTGCTACACAAACTCTATATAGATGCATAGAGGCGTAAACTTGTGTGCTTATTGTTAATATTTTAAATTTGTGTACCTATTATATTTTTTTTGTTTATATCTTATATCTAAGTAGTAACACATTTACTCCTTCTCCCATCCTTTTTTCTTCCCTTCCTTTCCCATCACAGGCAAACATTCATATAATGCCTGTTGACTATATTTTTTTTGTTGTAATGCGATTGATTAATGATCATTTGTAGACAAACGTAATAAATAATTACAATAATACGCGAAAACTTTAGGTAGGTATATAATTTACAATAATGGTGAACTCGTTGACAGCCGTAAGAATGAAGATGGCGGTCGCCCAAAACACCTTCTTTATAATATAGTCTCAGTCACTCATACTGTATCGCTCGCACTAACACTTTCACATATATTACAATAAAAAAATACACGTATCAAACAACACACATTCAAAGGGAAGGATAAGTATGGAAGGTCTACATTACGATTAATAGAGTGAAAAGGGACCTTTAGATAACCGGTGTGCAGAATTGTGAGGTCATGGACAGAGGTCCATCCTGAATTGTTGAGCCACTGATGATGATAATACGCTAATAATAATAGTAGGTAAGTTGTATCAATGACAGATACGTGGTGTTCTAGTTTTTTTAAATAAAATTTATAACGAATAATAATCCATATTTTCCTCAATACTGTAGAGACATGTAATTCTATTTCTCTCTCTTTCTCTAAGAGAAAAATAAATAAAATTTATTCCATTGAGGTATGGTGAAGGCGCAGAATGATGCGAACACCATGGACTTCTATGAAAAGCAATGTATTCAAGGTTCATATTATAAGACAGGAGCAGTATGTTATCAATCTGTTTATGTACAGCGCATTTTGGATATATTGCTTGAAGGGTCCTTAATATCCTCAAGATGATAATCGCAATAGGAAGCGTATAGGAAATAGTCCAGGAGTCACTCACCGAGCAGATGGAGTAAGCTTTTAAAGTCCGCTACAGACTATTCAACAACCGAAGCCGTCTAAAACCATCCTTTATGGCTGCCAGACCATTCGTCGAGTGATTAGTGAACTGATCTTCCAGGGACATTAAGGCCCAAATTATAGAATAATTCTCAAGACCGTTCTCCAAATGTGTCATCTCAAGACCATCTTGAGATCATGCTCGAAAATCCGTATTAAAAGTAAAATACGTACGCCGTCTCATACGAGAAAGCGTACTCGAAAAAAATGTGGATGCAGCTCTATAAATAAGTACTTTTTCTCGGGAATGGCAATAATTTCAGCGTTGTTATGTTGGTAGCAATGAGTTGGAATAGCTATTTATAGATATTTTGACGATTCTTTTTCTTGGTAATCTTCGAAAGTGTAGAGAAATTTATGCATCATAATATTATGATACTTGATTAAATAGTGAAAATTTCGACCATATTATTCGGAAGAGGAAAATAAATACTTCTTCTTTTATCTGTCATATAGCATATTACGGGAATGTCTGTACCTACAGTCAATCATCATCATCATCTCAAGGTGGGACCTGGCTTCCAAAATAAGTCTTCGCCATTCCAATCTGTCAGCGGCTCCTTGTCTCCAATTGACCACGCCCAAAGTGTTCAGGTCCCCCTGGACGCAGTCCATCCATCTCAACTTGGGTTTCCCCCTATGCCTCACACCCTCTGGTCTATGGTGAAGGACTCTTCTGGCGGGCAGTTGCTCACTCATCCTGTCCAGATGTCCAAGCCATCTGAGTCTCCCAATCCTTATAAATATTCCAACGTCTATATCATCATAAAGCTGGTATAGCTCGTTATTGTATCTTATTAACACCTACAGTCAATAGTTCCAGGAAAAGTAGCCATTTCAAAATATGATACAACATGCATAGAATAACATGATATTTACTGGATGTAGCGGAAATTTTATGAAATCTTACAAAATTTAATTTACATTGCTTATGAATGATTGTATGTAAATTACCCTCGGAAGGTTCTAAATAAGATTATCGATCTATTTTAGTATCGCTAACAATGTAAACGGTCAAAATAGTAATTAATGCGAAATTCGTCCGTGTCTATATGCGTCTCTTTTTCGTGTAAAGCGCTGTCTACTTCTCTCTCATTGAGACCGTTCTATCGAAGCAATTTCAACTCTTCTATACATTTCGAGACTGTTCTTGAGATCAAGCTCAGTGACTTTTTTTTCTTAAATACCATTTTGGTTGAGAACGTGTTCTCAAGACCAGTCTCAAGCTAGAGAACGAATCTATAATTCGGGCCTAAGAGTTTTTTTATGGAGATAACTCCTATGTCTGTTCATTCCCTGGACATGAATATTCAAAAATATCCATGCGTCTTACATGAGAAAAGTTTGTTTAGTTGACAAAGTTTGACCGTTTGTTATTTAGGCAGACGCCAGTTTTGCGTTGCAGTTCAATGCGGATTTGCATAGCATATATATAGGTATATCATAACATTTGTGTGCGTGCAATATTCCAGCACGTGTGTGGGTATTAGTTGTATTAGTGTGTGCATGGCTTGTTTTACTTGTGTTGGTGATTTTTACTCATTTCAAAGCGTGAGCTGGTGTAAGTTTTTATGCAAACAGCTATTCTAAAAATATCGCGGCCCTCGTTGCAATTAGCCGTGCAGAGAGGAATGGAAGAAAAGAGAAGAACGATACTGTACATCATCTTTGATACATCTCAAGAAAACAAAATTATAGATTTTTTTATCGGTTTTTATAAGTGACACTTTACAATACAAATGTTTAAACTAGCGAAGTTCGATTATATGAAATAATCTGTGATATGTAATATAATTATAATATAATTATTATATGCATTTGGTTAAAGTTAAATTAATTCAAATACTTTTCTCATCATTCAAATGACAAATCAATCAACGTTCATGAAAAAAAATATTGTTAGACATTACTGCAATTCATTTATATATCGGACCATCGGAAAATTGTCAAATACTTTGCAAATATTTATATCAAGGTAAAATGCATCAAAATTTAATAGACTGAATTTATAGTTAAATATTTGATTTAATCTATATATTTATAAATTTTATATTTTTAATATTATTTATTATTTTTTATTTTATTATAGACAAAACGAGTAGGTTGTGGCCAACGCAAAGCTCCTCACTAACAAGTCACTCCATAAAGTATTCAAATTTTGTATGGAAAATATTCAGAATTTTCATGAAAAGAATTTGATAAATTATTTTTTATTTAAATATTTTATTACGAAAACTTGACAAATCTTTGATGTCATTTTATGAAAGTGATGTGCCTTTTTACCAACTTGAATATAAAAATTTCAAATTCTAAGTTTCCTGAGCTTGGGGTCACTTTGAAATATTTGACAGTTAAAAAAATTGAGAAGCACTATTCAGATATCCTTCAAAATCTAATGGAGTCTAAGCGAGTATTAGATATACATATTTGCAAAATTTGAAAAGAATCGATTGAGTACTTCAGTTTATAATCGATAAAGTAAAATGAACACGCCGTACATAGCACACAGCACATAGCATACACACACAGATACATTGTGATGAAACTATCAGAATACAATCTCAGCATGATACCTACTAGTTAATAATCTGCAGTAAAAAATACCCTTAAATATTGCGAAATTATCCCCTTGGGTTAGTGAGGAGTAAAAATCTATACGTTGTTCCTGTTAGGATGATACATAATAATATTGAACTTTTTCAGAGTTTATTTATTTAGGATTTAATATTGTTTCTCGGGTAACTAACAGGTACTATGTCAAATATTAATTTAACACGCACCCAATAACAAGTTGCCACATTCTGGAGACTTACGATATTAATCGTCTCACAGATCCAGACTGAAAACACAATTAAAAACTGTGTCTCCACCGGGAATCGAACCCGGGACCTTTGGCTCAGCAGTTAGATATCTAACCAACTGAGCCACGAAGGCCGACAATTGTATATAGGTAAATATAACGAAAATAATTAATGTGCGACGTGGAAAATATATTTTTATTTTTTTTTATATAAAATGTTATAGACAGTTGGTAACATTGACAATTGTTATATATAAATGTATTTGATACAAGAATTAACTTTGATAGAAATATAATATAAACGCTCTTTAAATATTTTTTTCCGTATATTAGTTCAGGTAAGTAGGTACATTTATTTATTATTTTAAAGTATTTTTATATGAACTTATGGTTTGGTGTTTGCCATAAACATTGAGTAAGTGTTCATTGGTTCTGCTTATTTTAAGTGTAGGTATACAAGTCTGTTTATTTTTGTCAATAAATTTGCAATTTACTTATTAACATACGCATAGCAAAACTTCATCTGTATACTTTTAAGATATTTAAATATTATGTGAATATTTTTGTCGTCATTTGTATTTCAATTCAATCTTGTCATTTTTTGTTTGCCATAAACATAAAAACAAGTAATTTATTGAGAAAATTTTAGTGTTATAATAATAAACCTAGAACCTACTCATTGGTGATATTTTGGGTCAATTATTGGTTGAAAGATTCACAAAAATAATTTAATAAACCCGAGGAATTAAATTTATTAGTTGTGTAGATTTCATATCCTAAATATCAAAAAAAAATGTAAAATTTAGATATAAACTAGATTAAAAAAATATTTTTAACCGTCAGCTTATAAATATCAGTATAAATAATATAAAAACTTAAAGACATGAAATTATGTTTAAAATAAAGTTTATTTCCAAAAACTCAAAATGCTTATTATTTGTCCAATATCTGATCTGCAACTTTTTTTAGTAAAAACAGTAGGGTTACTTATGATACGCTCTTAATACGTTATTATCTTGTCTTAGTCTTAAAAATGTATAAATCTGTACTAAGTAGATCATAGACTTATCTTAATCGTAGAAATTTGTTTCTTTAATATAAAAATTTATTATGTAGGTAATTATCGTTATTTTTGTAAGGTTATTAAAATTTATTATGTTGTTAATTTTAATCCAGAAGATTTCTTAAGTCTGAATTTAATTTTAATCAACTTTATGGGAAGCCCATATTACTTCTCGGGCTACTAACGAGTATACTATGTCAAATATTAATTTAACTCGCACCCAATAACAAGTTGCTACATTCTGGAGACTTACGGTATTAATCGTCTCACAGGTCCAGACTGAAAACACAATTAAAAACTATGACCCCATCGGGAATCAAACCCGGAACCCTTGGTACAGCTGTCAGATACCTAACCCACTGACCCGCGGAGGTCGACAATGCATTAAAAAATTTTAAAAGGCATAGTAAAATGGACGACTTTAAAAATTGTTATAAAACTACACAAATGAATATTCATAGTAGGAATTATTTGAGTTAATGTATTGTTTCTTAACAAATACTTTTACAGAGGGATATTCTAAATGGGTATATTTAAAAAAAAATACTTGCTTGTAATTTATTTTACACTAAATATACCTGAAGATCTCGTCTTGTGACGAGACTCGAGAAGGAAATAATATTTACATCTTCAATATCACGAGATTTTTTTTATAGAATAAATGAACATTCACGTTACACGTGGTATTTTATTTTATTTATTTATTAAAAAAACGATTACATATTTATGAATGACTCAACTTCAAAAAGAAAATAATCTCTTGCTTTGAATTGAGTCACAATTCATAAAACATACAAACTAACTAAAACTACACGAATCTTAACCTAGGCATCATATAAAGGAACATTAACATTGATATAAACTAAAAAGTAAGCAAAAACTTGACAATCCAAGCAAAATATATATAAAAACATAATAAAAATATAAATAATAATATAAAAATATATAAAATAATCACAAATCAAAATGATTAAAATAAAAATAAAACAAAAATTCAAATGTTTTTTTTGTAAATGAATAAGTCCTTCTTAAACAAGTACATATACTTAATTATCGACGAAGTTTTTATTTGGTAGAATTCCATTATAAGTTTTATCTATAATTAAAAGTAAAGACATTTGATTCTACATTAAGTTTTTATTCTGCGCGATAGTCCTATTTCGCCTTGTTAGGGCATTAACTAGCTAGTTATTGCCCTAACAAGGCGAAATAGGCCTATCGCGTAGAATAAAAACTTAATGTAGAATCAAAAAGTCTTTACTTTTAATTATAGATAAAAAAAGTACATATACATCTTTCTACGTTCTCTAAAATAAGCATAACATAAGATATTCGTTTAATTTTACAAAGAATTTATTAAAATTGTATTCTGCTAATTGTATGTCTTACAAAAAGTGTTTACTAACTAAAAGTTATTATTGCATTAACCCAAATTCGCATCACCTTGAAAATCTAGGAATCGTGTGAGTATTTTATGATTGCGAAATATAATATTTTCTAGTAGATGGCGTGTGTGTTATAAATTATCGTTGCGAGTAACAAAAAGCTGCATTTTCGCAGCTACGGATAGCATTTTAAAAATAGCACTGAGAAAACTGCACAAGTCAGTGTAGATGCAGCATTTCGTTATTCGAGGTCGTGATTTTAAAGTAAACATAAAATGTTTTCCAATTCTTGGGTGACTCGTGCCAAAACTGCAATCGTTGGCTAAACAGACACGTACTGTACCTACCTATGAAAGATAAGTTTTTTGTCGAAATATTTCAATAAACATTTATGATATAGTTTCCAAACTCAAAATTTAGGAAACTCAACAGAATTTTTTATTGTATTGATACCTACATAATATATGATAATAATAATATGTAAACTTTCATTACGCAAAAAAAATAACATTATGTTGCGGATTTATTGCCCGTAGGCAATTTCACTAGTAAATACATCAGAAGCTACTAAAAAATGTATAGCAAATAAAAATTTATAAACATTACAATCAAGAATAAAATAATAATACAAAAAATACAAAATTTAATATAAAAAAACTAAATTTTAAAATAATAATAATAATGTCCAAAAATAGGAAACGGATATGATGTGAAGGGATGAAGGATAAAGGAATTATAGGTATGTGGATAAGAAGTACGACTTCAGAAGCTTCTTAAAAAGCTAGGAGCTTGATTACAATACTTAAGGATATGATATTACTGATACTATGTATTTCGATATATCCCACAATGCGGGGTTACCAGCGACAGGTGCACGGTTGTGCCTAACCTTATAAAAAGAAGCACTACACATGTGTGTATGCCCGAAAACGTCTCGTTTCACCTAAATTGCATCATCCAGACACATTCTGAAGACTTACGATATTAATCGTCTCACAGATCCAGACTGAAAACACAATTAAAAACTATGTACCTACCGGGATACGAACCCGGGACCTTTGTATCAGCAGGCATACCCAACTGAGCCGACCGTCAATTATTATATGTATATATATATAATTATTATTTTATTAGAAACATACAAATTTCATTTTTTTTCTATTCTTGTATAAACTAAATTTGATTTGATACCCCGCCTACACAATGCTTTAAACCTATTTAGTTATATATAACAGATAGGTACATAGAAATTAGCGTGGCAATACCTACATATTATGTTGTTATATATCTACATTTGAAAATTCGCAATCTCCATATACATAACTACCAATGCAATAAAAACACCATCCCTTTCACACAATACATAACGTTTATATACATACATACCTATCTACATTGCTACATCCGATCGGAAAATTCAGTAGTTATCAAAACTGAATCCGCACAGCATTATTTTCAACTTGCTATATTTTCAATATTTTAAATTATTTTTTTTGTACATGGCGAAAAATATTAAAAAAACGTAAACAAGAAAATTAATGCTATTGAAACAATTAAATAAAATATAAAAAGTATCAGTAATTTTCAATCTGTCAATCGAAACTGCTTCTAATTTATAGAATTCCATAAGTGGATAAAATATCAATATCTATTTTTCATTTAGTCTTCCGAAGACCGTTTCGGTTTATGAGGTCATAATCAATTGGTACTGGCATTATCAAGGTATAAACGAAATAGTTTTTTGTACATATGAAAGTTTATTTTGTTAGTTTTTTCAGGGCTTTCAAGACTTTGAGCAGTGAGCTAGTTGTTTCCACATGATTAGCTCTCTTTGGCACATTAAGTGTAGTGTCTGCAAGGTTTTAGAGTTCTCCGAATTCTTCGTATGTTATTTATGTGTTCTTTCAGAGTTTTTCAGGGTGCCGTTATTAATCCCCATATGCAGAACGAGTGGTGGTGGCGGAAGAACAGTTTCTTTTAGACCAAGTCAATATTGACAAGATAAGTCTAAGTCAATAACCGCCTTGAAGCATTTGATATGTGGATCCACTGCAGAATGCTAAGAATACCATGGACTGACATGGTCAGTAAAACTGAGGTACTACTTAGAGCCAACACCAACAGAGAATTATTCACCAATGCAAATCTCCGTAAAGTGTCGTTCTTCGACTATATTCTGAGAGGTCCATCCTTACCATCCTTGATTCCCCTTGTCATGAAGGGGAATATCGAGGATCGTAGAGGGGTCGGAAGAAAGCAGCTTTACCGGCTTCGAAACATTCGGGAACGGACCGGTATGAGAACTATGTAGGATCTGTTTAGCACTGCCCAGGACAGGAAGGCTTTTTTTACGGTGACCGTCAACGTCGGGAGACTTGACATGACACGAAAAGAAGAAGATACGTTATACCTATATCTCGGTGAAATCGTTCGGTTATAAAAAAAAATAGTGATTGGATGTTATAATGTATTTCCATTCTGGAAACAAAAACATACGCATAATTATGGTTCATAATACTGAAATTACTTTGTTTGATTGTCAAGTTTTACAGCCTGTTGGCTACGAATAGGTATCATCATCATCAGTTTCTCCACAGCCAAGGATGGGCCTTGGCCTCCTCAAGGAATCGTCTCCATTACACCCTATCCATGGCCTTTTCTCTCCAATTCCGCATACAAAATAATATTATTAAACTATACGAATAGGTATAGTTTAATAATATTATAAAACAAGTAAAAATATTTAACTATGGTATTTAATCAGAAACAATAAATTAGATTTAATAAGATCCTTTTTATTGTATTTGTAAATAGGTAAGTTTTAATAAAAATCGTTAATTATAATAAAAACGCCTGTAAACATGCAATTAGTCTTACGACCAGTATAACAAAAACGTTCATACAAATAAAATAATAGTTCTGTTAAACTACGTAAAATAACAAAGATAAACTTTAAGTTGAGTTGAGTTGAAAACCAGAATTCCGTTTAAAAAATCGTTTATTTCGATTTTTGAACAGTTTTCTGGTTTTTTCAGCAACGTATTTTTTTTACTATTTTCTTAGTGTTAGATATATACGCGAGCTTTAACGGTTTCACTCAAAATGTTTTTTTTTTGTTCCTGAAAATGTACCCAAAGGTATTTCGTCAAAGAATCGCACACTGTAATTTGAGAGAAATCATTTTGATTTTGTCGAAAAAAAATATTTCAAATCCCACATTTTTGCGAACCGCAGGTTTGAAATTTGTGTCGCATTGCATTTCATTGCAAAGCCTGCAATTGCACCGAGTTCGTGTATCACCCTCCCACCACATCCCCTACCCCACCAACACTATGGACCACGCTATGTGAGGAAAATTCAAAATGGCCGAAATCAATAGTGGGAGCGAGATGCCCACAATGCATTTACGCGTAGGACCAAATCATCATTGCTTATGGACTATGCGAAATTTCGTAGGTACCTACATAGCAATGCTTCATTCAAACTATACAGAAAGAATATTTAATTTGGAATGCAAATCAATTATCCCAACTACTAGACCCCCACTATCTCAGGCATTTTATCCTATGTGTAAGTTTTGTTTATCATAAACAATTATAAAAAGCTAATTACATAATTCGGCTCATTTCAACAATCCAACAATCCAACAATCACTTCGAATCTTAAGTGCTGTGCCAAAAAGGTGTTGATGAGAGGTATAACCTGTTACAAATTTCGGTAGCCTTTATGGTTCGGTAATGAAATAAATCGAATATTTTTAAGATCATATATTATAATATTCATCTTTACACGAAATTAAAACGGTGGAGTCGATAGAGAAGGTAATTCTGACGGAATCACGTTAAGGGGGCATATAAACCCAAATACCCCAATTTCATATTAAATTTCTCATATATGTTAAACAGTGTGTTTCTAGAAAAAAATACTCAAAGTATTTTCAACATTTCTCTAGTGAATGTTCGTCACGCAATTTTATAATACAGCCTAAATTCCCCTAAAAAAATATTAAAATTATCCTTTTTTGCAGCAATTTTTTTAATTACTCCATAACTATGTGTCCAAGAAAAATAAAACTTTTACATGCTTAAAGAGTGGATAAAATCGAAGTGAATGACCCATAAAGTGTTTTCATTTCAAGTAAGGTTTGTTCTTAAATTGCAAAAAATCAACAAATTTAGTTTCCGATAATTTGAATCACGTATAAACCCTTTTCAACGAACGCGATAGTTACCCTTACTAACACGTAACTTCATTGTGCATTAGGCGGTTTTAATATATCATGTTATATGCCCTCTTAACAGAATGAAAAAATATAATAGACTTGTCAGCGTTGCTGCAAATTTAACTCCTGTAGGTCGTGTCAATGTCTGCTTAGACCACCAATGTGGAAAGATCACAGCATCAACATCCCAGGAACGAACCGATGCCAACTGATCAAAGATATATTTATTGCAAGAAGAAGAAGAGAAACATAACATTTGTCGAATATAAACTATGATTATATAAAAAATGTCTTCATACTTTGCAGATTTTATAGATATTATTTGTGTTTACACCATTTTTGAGTATTGAATGTTAACCGGTTTCAGAGCTGACTCGCTCCCTCATCCGAACAAAATTATACTATAAACTCATGTAAACTTATTACGATATAACACCGAACTCTATGATCTCTACCAGGACATCAGCGTAGTCAAATTCATCAAGATTAACATACTACACTGGTTGGGACATTTAAACCGTATGGATGATCTGGAGCTCCTAAAAAGAATGTTATCTAATGACCCAACCGGTAGAAGAAGCGTAGGGAGACCTAAACTACGATGGTTGGACGGCGTTGTCGGGCTATGGGGCTACAGAGCTGGAAGGTGGCAGCCAGCGATAGAGCAGTATGGAGAAGTTTCTTGGAGGCAGCTAGGACCCATCAAGGGTTGTAACGCTGAGGATGATGATGATGTTACTTATTACGAACAAATTTATACTATAAACTAATGTATAAGTATGTTCATCAGGTCTGAAACCGATTAACATTAAATACTCAAAAGTGGTGAAGACAAAAAAAATATTATTTTAATTTATTAAAAAAATGTCGATCAAAAGAGCTGATAAAATAATGTAATGACTAATATTTAAGTAGTTATTAAACAAAAAGGACTTACAGAAAAACACTCTTTGCAAAATGAATTACCTTGTGCAAAAAAAAAATCAAGTACCCAGTAAATACAGAGAAATTTAGCTGTATTAAAAGCACTGATTAGTTATGAGAAATAGCCGTATAAAAATTAATCAGCCACCAACATATGAGGAAGATTCAAATAAATAGGTAGATATATTTGCAAGATCACTTGAATCACAAATTTAGTTCCGACCAGCCCCCCTAGACAACGTGTCATTTAGCTCAAGAAAAGACACAAGAAAAGATAACTCAATGTATGGAAGTGACAGTTGCCAGTCACGTGACAACTGTCACTTCCATATATCGGTTATCTTTTCTTGTTTCTTTTCTTGAGCTAAATGACACGTTGTCTAGGGGGGCAGGATTCTTACACTTTAAAACATCGATTTCACCAAATGCCTATAGCATATTTATAAAGTGGTCTTCGGTAAAATTAAATCAAGGCGTTGTGGTGGAAGTTCGACTACTAGAAGTAGTTATTTGTAAATACACCATGGACCGGTGACTTCTGATATAAAAACATTGAACAATTTTTTGCTTAAAGAGCAATACGTATACGTTCGAACTATCAGGATCTTTGGTTAATCCTAAATCATTAACTGATCTATCATTGATCTATTTTACTCTTTACTACTATCACATTTTTTAAGCGTCATGATTTCACATTTTTTAAGCGTATATATATTTTTTTATCATCATCTAACATGTAGAAAGTGCATACTATGAGTTTTGTGACAATGTTTGTTTAAGAATCTAGTAGAAATGTACTTCATAAAAATGCATTTAGGGATTGTCAACTATGTAAGAAGAAAAAATATACACTTACCATGTAGTGGAGAGTTTAGTGTTGACGACAACTTACTCGTTTTTTGAAATGTAATTGATGAATCGGTAGGAATAAAAAGCGTGTTGGTTTCGCGAAAAATTATTCTTATTTTATTTGGTATAATTTTGAACCACGAGTGAGCTATATAATTTGGTATGATCGTTCCGAAGCACTCACTTCGAAACTGGTCGTTACAAAAAACCCTTTTGTGGTTTAAACAAAGAAAAATTTAGTAAATAAAATCACTTAAATAATAATCCAAAACAAATTTCAATATTTCGAGTAGGTAGCTGGTTCAATATTGTTCAAAACCTAAACATTTTGCATTACAATAATTAGTGAAACGCCTGTGAGAAATAAAACGCAATAGTTATAGCATCTTCTAATTTAAGGTATTAATTTTTAAATCATACAAAATTGTTTGTGTTTCTTTATATATTTTTCACTGTCAGCTAAAACAGTCTTCCGGTACAAGAAAAAATATATGATTTAAAAATACCTAGTATCATGGAGTTCTACACCTTGAATACCGTCAGTATTGACAATTTAAAAAAATCTTCTTTTTCTTCAGTACAATCGCGAAACACTCATTAAAATGTACCTCACATACCTACATACCATCAGATAATATCCTTATTATACGGGGTAGGCAGAGACAAGATCGTCATACATTTCTGTCGTTGCAGAATTTTCATCGACTGAAATGGTCATGATCGTCTGTCGTTCATCGTTCATCTGTCCAATGTGGTCAAACTGCAACACTGTTTTTACTTCCATTATAATAATAATATTAAACAATTTCTATTGCGCCGCTTAATGATTCAGGTTCATTCCAAGGGCGCTTAAATTTCGGTATTAAGTTGGTCTACGAAACAAAGCTGTTTTCAGTCCTTAGGGGAATGTTGACTCGCTTTGAGCACTGCGGGATTTATCTTTAAAATATCATTCTTTAATTTATAATCAGCACAATCGTTACATTTTTCTTTATTTATTTATTTTAACACTTTATTGTACATCACTAATTTGCTAGTACAAATGGCGGACTTATTGCCTAGTGGCAATTTCTTCCAAACAACCGTACTGTTAGCCATTAAGTATATATTTTTTTATTCAAAACCTTTATATGTATTTAATTTCTTATGAAGTGTATTGAGAACCCTTATATCGTAATATTAATAACTAATAAAGTATTAAAAACTAATAAATTGAGTAATAAAATAAGGGATACCTACAACGTTGCAATTGCCATCCATTCATTTATTATTAAGGTCTACAAATTAAATTAAACATTTCATGCCGAAATTTCATAGGTCACCTATAGAAAGGGGATGGGCATTGGTAAATGCAACCACTCCCAGGTGCCAGGCTTACCTTTTTCATACCTATATTCAATAGGCAATGAAATACTAACAACCAATCATTAAAAATGAAGTGTTTTTTGACGTTGTTATCTCTTAGACTATTTAACACTTTGTTTTATCCGATATTGGATTGTTTGAAGGCGCATCATGATATTAGGTAAATTTATTTCTTATTTAGTACTATTTAGTTTTTCGACGGATAAATCAAAAAACTGCCTCAAAATCAAGATTCAAGATGTAAAAATGTGTGGTTCGCTTTTCTCTGCCAACCCCATGAGGGACATGGAGTGACGGTATGTATGTATGTCGTAATATTGTCTTTCATACAATTCGCGTACCTATATACGCAAATCCTTCGCAATTTGATGAGTTTTATGATTTTTCATGATTTACATCATCAAATAAGTATTTATGAACCACCCCAGAAGTAATCCCTAAAATCAAAATGGAATCATGGAATTTGGATGACATGGTAAAGAATTATCGATGATTTTGTATTTTTTTTTTTAGTTTTTGATGATTTCGTCATGGATCCCATCATCAGATCTTGACCAAATTGAAATGGCACCAATCGGAAGATACCTCCTTTATAATGAAAAAAAAATGGATATCGGACAACGTGGTAAAAAGTTATCGCTGAACATACATAAAAAAATCACAACGAATTGATAAACTCCTCCGTATTGGAAGTCGCTTTAAATACATTGAAAATAATCCTTCACATCGAGGATGTATATCTACTGCTAAACTTATATTATAAACCTAATCCTGCAAATTCATAAAATTATGTCATACTTTTATACAATTTATTTAAAACATTACATGTTATTATCATAAAGCAAATAAAAAAATGAAATCTTACCTTAAAAAGGCTTCTTGGTCCAAGATACGATCGTGTCAAAGATTGGTCGAATCTGATGTTTTATTTTTGTACGAGTTTATTATTTATATTATAAACCGTTATTGTCTTTTGCTTTGATGTCGTTTTTGCCCGAGTTTATTGATATTTATGTATATATTTTATATATAATTAAAAATAATTAAGAATTAATTAAACTAAATACGCCGCCGGTTCATCCAAATATTTTTTTTGTACTTTTCACCATAAAAATTTATATCGAATATCAGGAATCACAATACTTTATTAAATATTTTAATTAACATTAGACAAATTAAGGAGGGTTTTTTTAAATTTTTTTATAGATAAATATAAATTTTAAGGCCGATTTAAGGCACGCGATATTGTGTTTTTGTTTTTTTTTTTATTATTTTCGAGATGGTTGTTTTTTCTTCGAATAGTTTCGAACAGATTGATCACAAAGAGTTCCGAAAAATGTCTTAGGCCAAATCTTCGTCTTGTTTTTGTTTCGAAACTACACTCTCGTTGGTAGCATATATATTTTTTAGATGTTAAACTAAATTTGGTTGTATTTTTTTTATTTGAAAAAAAATTAAATTTCGTCCGAAATAATATTGTGTATGGTCGTACGATATTAAAATGAAAATATCAAAAAGATCAATTCTATTGTTTTGAATAATATACGATATAAAATGAAAACCAGTTTTCTATTGCAAAAAAAACCGTTACTCCTTCGTCAAATGGTGAAGTCTTTAGGTGCTCCTCGTCTGAACTAGATTTGTGTTAAATTATGGAATAATTAAAATAAGTCTATTGTGGTTTATAAATTAAAATTGTATGATTGATTGATAATAACTATTGTTCTTATGTTCATGTTATGATGTATGACTCTCTTGATGGCGTTTAAAGTCAAATAACCCAGTTTTATTATAGGATAGTTTCAACACTTGAATTTGAGTGAGGATTGTCAGTGAATGGTAAAACACGCAATTTGTTCTGCTTTGTTACGATGTTATATAAATAGCCCTTATTTTTAACAGAATAAACTTGTCTTTAAGATTCACCGACTGTTTGATTTATTTATTAACTCATATTATAATAATTGTTTAAATAATTTTTTTTTATAATCAATTTTGTATTGGTTTAAAATAAACGGGGTGTTTTGGATTAGTCGAATTGCCAATTATATATTTTGTAACAAAATTAAAATGGTGTGCTTGATGTTCCCTTTTAGATGGTAAAAGTTGATTTTCTTTCTTGTGCCTGATGGTGCCGTCTTCTTGAATGCAGTTTCTCCTTTCGACCAGGTGCCCTTTTGGTGTGATTCCACGCTGTGAACGATAAAAAAATACGCGAATAAAATCCTTGTGAAAGTCTTTGAACTTTTTTATACGGGACGCGGTTTTTAATCAATTTTTAAAGTTTGTTTTGTTTAAAACACAGCAGTCGTTGGATTGTCACTGGTAATTTTTATCCACGTCCCAAGTTCGAAGTAGTCTATAATTTCACACATGATTATGATTTTTAAATGATTTATAAATTAAATAAAATATTTTTGGGGATGTTTTTTTTTTGTAAGCGTGGAATTTGCGATGGAAACAATCTCCACCAAAGGGCCCCGCGTTGCACACTGAAGCCTATTTCTCCCGGACATTTCATCGTACAATTTGCCCCCAACAACCCCCTACCCCTACCCCATCAGTAGTTGTATATATATATATACACACACCCGCTAAATGTATGGTTGATGATGATCATTACTACTGTTTTACTGAGCTTCGAATACACTTTTTTATATGAAAAAATTATGTATATTTGTGATACCTGCATTAGTATCAATTTATAAATGGCTTTTTCTTGTATATCTAACTACTAGTATCAAGTAGCATCTATAACTCCCACTATATAATCATTTTTGAAATGTAGGGACTGATTTTTGTCGTCGAACGCACAATTAAATTATATTTGAAAACAAAATAAAGTTACAATATATTTTTATTGACAAACTTTTTTACCTCTCAATAGAGACGAAGTTGGGATATTATAGAAGAACCAGGAACTCAAGGTAACTACAGAGCTTACGAACTGTCATCTGCTGGTTTACGTGACCACTTTATGCGCTTGCGCAACGCTCACCAATTATGCCTTCTTATTGAGTTCCCTTATCAATGTAATTTTTGAAAGTTCTATATAACATAAAGGTATGTATCCTGACATACATACCTACATGTTTTATATAGATATTTATTAATTTGTATTAAGTGTTTATATTTTGGTACGTATTCTTTTATTATGCATACTATCGCCAACGCCAGTTGGATTTCATTTGTTACATGCAACTAGTTGAATAATGTGTAATAATTCATCTGAAAAAAAGACATTATTACTATTGCCATCTATGAAGTAACGAAGAAACCTTTTTGCAACGCCATCTATTGAGAAATTGGTTTATTTGTAAACAATGAAAGCACCAGTCCTTATAATCATTTGACTCCCGACAGCGAAAAAAAAACAATATTTGCGTAATATTAATATCCTTTTACTAAACCATTTATTGCAAATAAATAATTATCATCATCATCGCCAGTGCCGTCTTCCTCATTGATAAGGTTTCATATATATTCATATTTATTATATTAGATTTTTTCATTTACTTTGTATGTAATGATTATGATGCAGGCTAGGTTTGTCAGACAATAGACATGTTTACTCTAAATTAGAATTGCATGGATACATGTTACATATATTAACATTCGACATAGTAGCTGTTAGTTGCCGGAGAAGCAATTAGAAATATATAAAATAATACAAATATTTTTCCTTATGGCAAATTGGACTAATTAAGAGTTTCCGGCCCACAGAAGCAATATTTGCGTGAGAAATGAAATTAAATATATTTTTCCTCTGTTGGGGAATGAACTCTGGAAACCCGTACAGAAGCCAAATGGCTTACCAACTGTGCCACGGCGGTCTGCTTGTGTATAATATGTATTTATGTACATACATAAAAAAATTAGTTGAAATAGTAAGATGAATAAATATATAGATAACAGAAATGTAGAAGTTCATAAAATTCCTAAAATCAAAAGTTCCTACACTTGATCATGACTAAGGCACCATTTGTATTAGAGACAGAAAAATGAGTTCTTATAAAATCTTAATAAACATCATCTAGTTTATTATCTTCTTCTGCTTATGTCATATTAGCTTTATCCGACGTTCAGTCCTTTGTCATCCAGAAAAATTCTTCCACACTCCTCACTCCAGTCCATTCTCGGATGTCATGCAGCCGTCCCTCAATTTCACTCAGCAACAATTGGAGGATCTCATATTTTGGTCCAGGCAGGATGTGACACAAATAGAAGATTTTGCTGTTCTTAACTTATTTTAAGAGTACCCTAGTGTTCTGATTTATATTTTTTCAGTTTAATTGTTACCTAACTTTAAATTTATATATGCACATTTAACTTAACCTCAAAACACAGTTATTGAATAAAATATATTATTTTGTATAATTAATTGCTAGGTCTTCGTGGTTCAGTTTGTTAGATATCTGACTCCTGAGACATAATTCCAGGTTCAACTCCAGGTGGAGACATAGTTTCACATTGTCTCTATATTTGTCAGACAATTAATAATAGTAGTTGTTGTAACATTAGTTTAGATGTAAAAACGTATACCTATTAAAATTAATACCTAGGTACTATTTTTATTGACAAACATTTTTTTAACATCTCAATAGAGACGAAGTTGGGATATTGTAGAAGAACCAGGAACTCAAGACACCTTCAGGGCTTACGACCTGTCATTGGCTGGTTTACGTGATCACTTTATGCGCTTGCGCAACGTTCACCAATTATGCCTTCTTATTTAGTTCCCTTATCAATGTAATTTTGAAAGTTCTATATATTTGAATAGTGTATAACAATTTACTTGAAAATAAGGAACTATACTATTGCCATCTATGGAGTAACGCAAAAGCCTTTTTGTAGCACCATCTATTGAGAAATTAAGAAATTAGTTTATTTGTAAAAAATGAAAGCAACAGTCCTCATAAATGAGATGATGGTGTCTCACACAGATGTCACCCTTGAACTGCGCCAGAAATATTATATCATTTTTGGCTTGTTAACCAACTTGTACCAATGTGTATGTTTTTTTTAAAATTAATACATCTAGTTTAAACAAAAAATATAATAATATAACTTTTTGAAACACATAATTATAGTAAGAGTGTGACTTTACATTACATATATCATGTAAATCTATGGAAAACATTAATAGTTTTAAATTATGTATTCAGCACCTAGCCAAGACTTGTGATTTTTTTTATGTATGGTGGTAAACTCTTATATGTACATTTTGAGACCTTTATGCTATAAACTCTTTTCAGTACATGTTAATCTCGTTTTTGGAAGTCTAAAATCCTGACATCCTCTCGTAGGGTAAGTGTGAACATTGACATTGAATAATATACATTTTGCATATATTTTGGAAGCATATTATTTCTCAGTAAGTAAATCAAACTCAATGTGTTATTTATTATATAATGTATTGCTTTACTGTCATTGACCTATTTACTCTCCTAAATTGGCCAAATTTTGATATGGTCGTTTTGAAATAAAAAAACGGCATAATTTTGTAAATATTTTATAGTGCGTGGACATCGTTAAAAGAAATATCTTCGTAAGTCGATACATCGATCGAAAAAAATAATTAAAAATGTTCTGAATCATTTTTATTTACAATGGTGTTCTACCAATCAACAATGCGATTATTACCTTGAAGATGCTATAGAAATAAATAAATTTTAAACTAGTGTGTTTTTAATTGGTATATGTATTTACGATAAACTAATGTAAAATAAGACATTAGTTTAATTTAAGCAATCGAGAGAAAAAAATGTCTAAGTTGCATTTATTTAATGACTTGTGCTAGTTTTTAAATAATATAGTAAATATCCTTTACTTTGTAAGTGTGATGTTTTTAGATCATACGCGACAAACGAAAATCTCTTGAAATAAGGCTTCGATTGGGAAGAAAGCCTTCTCAGAGACTCAAACGCTCGGTCTGACAAGAGAATTTTTGGCCATTCCTTGGATTATACTCTAAGGTAGAGGCGTTTACCTTATGCAATTTCATATTAAATTATATTAAAGCAATTTATTTATTTATTACCACTCGTTTTTGTTTTCATAACACTACTAGTTTATTTTTATTCCTTGGATTTACGGTAATTTGTACCACGTCTAATATCGTATATACGATATCGTTATCGTCATCGTATGTTAAATTTTGAACTATGTCTGTTCTTTCTCCACCACCACACGTTCTACTAATAGGAACTTATAACGACCCCCTGTAAAACTCTTAAAAACAGATAAGAACATAAGAAGAGGCCGGAGAACTCTAAAACCTTGCAGACACTGCACTTAAAGTGCCAAAGAGAGCTAATTATGTGTAAACAATAGGCTCACCGTTGCGACAGAAAGTCTTGAAAGCCCTAAAGTTCTTTGTATGATGTTGCCATGATCATCACAAATTCAAATAAACAATTTTCCTATTTTCTGATGCATAGTTTTTTATGTGTAAAATTTTCTTGAAATTTAAATAAATCGCAATACATACATTTTAAATTAATTTCAGATTATTGAATTCTGTTCAAATACACTCTAATTATCTACATTTTATGAGGGTTTGATTAAAATGGTTTGATTAGAATTTATATTAATCAAAACAAATCTTCCGAAACATGATTTCATCTAACATTGATATTACAGTTTATGATTGCAATGCGACTACTATAAGCATGAAGAAAGAAATAAAATAATTCTCAATTAAAAAAAATACTACCAATTTATTTGAGTATACTAATATTAAGTTGCTTCTAAGCACAATCAATAAACTTTTTTTTTAACTATGGATTTCGTCTCCCGGTGACGTCCTTAGCCAGTTTCAAGTTTAATATTTAACAAATCATCCTTGTGTTCTAATTTATTATTAATCTGTTTTCAAGTTAAAATTAAATATACATATTTTAATGAATAGTTTGATCATACTTAGAAGAGATTTAGTGGAAACTCCATGTTCAATGCAATCAGCATTGCATCAACATTGTACAAGTGATATTGTACATACATACATTTCGTTCACAAAGTCTATTGTTTTTAGTAAATCTCTCTCAATATAGAAACATTGATACATTATTATATACATATTATATCCATCAACAAAACTAGATTTTTCCAAAGATTTTCACCTTTCGTTGCTCCTAAAGTTTATAATAGCCCGCCAACTTCATTGAAGCAACATTTAGATGGGTCGATGGCAGAGCGGTTAGCGCGCTGGACTAGCAATCCAGTGGTCGCGAGTTCGAATCCTGCCTCGACCGATTTCGTTCACCTATAGCACAAGCATTTATGATTATTTTAGGGAACGAAGGAAGATGTATATGTACTTGTTTGACAAGGACATATTCTTTTTTTATTAAAAAAAAAAATAAAGGTTTACCTTCCTAAATCATTTTAAACAGTGGCTTAAAACAGCCAATAACTATTTAATGTTTTTTTATTCCTTATTTTTATTTAGAATTTACGTTTGGTAACCCTATTTCGTATTTGTTTATTTTATATATTTATTTTTAGGGTTCGTATTTTATAACGATTGTACTCTGTATTTTATAAAGAGTCGCATTGGTTAAAAAATAAAGTATTGGTACAACATGTGAAAATGTCCAAGACACGTAACACAGTTGAAGAACTAGGGTACGCAAATATAAGGTTTACTAAGCGACGCAACAATTTGTATTGTTGCGTGATTTTATATATTCAAATTATATTTTTTTTTAGTAATCTATATATATTTTATTATCACTTTATTACATTTCATAAAGAATTAATTGTGCACTGAAGATGAATATTTTTATAAAACTAACAAATGCAAAGTTGTTTTTTTTTAATATTTTAAAGTTGTATCTTAATATAATTATTATTTTTGTTTTGCTTTGTTATATGTACTATTTTTTTTATCCTTTTCTAATCACGCTGTCTTTTTATTATGAGAAATTAAAAATTTATTTATTTATTAAATACTTCAAAGCAGAATTTAACTAAAGCAAATTTTGTATAACAAGTGACAGGTCTCAGAGCTGGTCGATTATTTTACTGAAAAGATGATATGAAGAGTACTTACCTACCATTATTTTACAAATTGTTTTCATTTACGTGGTCATTAGAAAACATTCACGTAAGTTTTGAAAACTCAAAAACTTTTCTAAATATGAAAAATCTACATGTATATCATTCAAACTATCCCAATTCACGTATTGCGTATGGAGTGCTTTAGCCCGTTGTTGATTGACCACGCGGCTGGTGGTTCAGTGCGCGTGCATTTGCACATCTACGTGCATTGTGCGGGTGGCTGCCGGACATGGTTAGGGGAAGACAGGAGGCTATGAGGGCAGGAAGAGGACAGGGGTTGCATCTATGCAACATCCAGGGGCGTGCGATTAATCAAGGTAGATGAAAGATCAATGACAAATGTAGCATTTTCAATGTATTTTACATTTAACGATAGGAAGATCGTTTTACCCATTCAGAGTTATCTCTCTCGTCCATGTACTCATAACTGAGGATTGTGGCACTAATCTATTCTGGGCAGAACGACAAGGACCAGTCACCGAAGACCCGATGCAATCTTAATAAGATCACTCCATCTGGACGTTGAACGACCACGAGATTTTCATCCCTCTACGCTGCCCATCACAAGTTTTTCGAGACAGTCTGGTTTTGGCAATGTGTCCAAAGAATTGAAGAATACGTCTGTAGCACATTGTTGATTGAAGATCCATAATAGGTACATTTTTATACAAAAGAGTAAAATTGTTATATTATCCAAATAATTTGTATTTTTTTATATTTATTGCTCTTTTATGTTATTTTTTATAAATTTATTTCTCACTAAATTAGTATTGTACCAATTTAACTTAGAGACTTCACGTTGCTCTAGTTGGTTGGAAAAAATTGCTTTATGGCAATAAACCTGCCTTTGTACACATGTACATAAATTATATAAATAAATAATAAATAAATAACGGAGGAGTTGATTATTTTATTTCGTTAATAGATCAAAAAATCTTACAAATAGACGTATACTATGATATGACTAACTTGTTCACCGAATTGTTTACGTACACCCTCATTTATTTTTTTAATATGGCCGCATTGGCTTCACAGATGTCAAAAAATAGACAAATGGATAAATGACATCGAAAAAAGAAAAAAAACACCGCGTTGTGCCGTGTTGAGTCAATTTGAACACGATTTCGATGAAGAATTACAAGGAAAAACGTTATGAGGTTTAAAATTATCTGTCAATATCAAATATGCGTCGGATAATATTATGTAAAAGATCTGCCATTTTAAAATATTTGGTATGGCGCGTTAGTCTAGCGTTAAACAACCTCTTGACCCATCATAACTTGACGTCTACAAAATAAAGGTGTTATAAAGATAGTCACGGTTTGCAAGTAAAATTTTTCGTTAATCACGCTCTATTGCCAGGTAATAAATATAGTTTAGATTTATTAGGTTAGTGTTTAGTTATTTTAATACACGTGTATTTCAAGTTTTTTATACATATCACAAATATGTCCTGAAAAAAATATTTTTACAGCTGTTTTCTGACTCATATATAGGTACATTCTTCAAAAGATTTGGCAGATCAATGCATAAATTGTATATTTTTAAGGATCAAATAAATTGCAACAAACGCAGCCTTCAAGTTCAATTAGACATAATTTATCCATCCAAATTCTTAAGAGGGTGACTGCTGCCAACGTACCTATTTTTTCAATTTGAATTTGCATCATTACTACAAAACGAACCTTTTTGAAAAAAATAACCTTGTTTGTTTGGATATTAATAAAGAAAAATAAACCTGAACTTTTCAATTATGTGCTGTATATATTCTTGTAGGAAAATAATAAGCATACCCCGATTTTAAATTTATCTTAAATTTCTAAAAAACTATAAGGTATAGAACATTAGATTTTTTTATAAATTAAAGAAGATCAAAATATCTGGAAAAATACGATGTTACGTTGCATTAATGCATCAGGTTAAGTTAATAAACCCAAAAAACTTTTTTAAATAAATGTTTTTTAGGTTTATTTACTAAACCTGAAGCATTAATGCAACGTCACATTATATTTTTCTAGATATTTTTGTCTTCTTTAATTTAAAAAAAAATATGTTGAACTACGCCTTATATTTTATTAGAAATATAAGATAAACGTTGAAAATCGGGGTATGCCATTATTTTTCTACAAGAATTTATACAGAACATTATCATAAAGTAAAGAAATTTTTTTCTATATTAATACCCAAACTATATGAATTATTTTTTTCAAAACGATTTGATTAGAAATAATGATGATATATCAAATTGAAAAATAGGTACGTTGGCAGCAGTCCCCCCCTTAATAAAGTAAAGGAATAGATTTTGGGGATTTCTATACTATCTATCAACCCGATTCATTTCTTAGTTTTTAGTATTTTATTACTTAGTACTTAGTATTTTACATATTCAAGAAAATGTTATTTCCATTAAATGGTGAAAATGCACTTGTTCCAATGCATTTCGTACTCCGATAGGAGTCGGGTTGAAAACTATGGTTTGTGTGTTTTTGGGAGGAGGGCTGGGGGTCAGGGGTCCAGAGGAGGAGAAAGTGGCCTAGACCTGCGCACAATCGGACCCTCACACCACTATTTTGAATATTTCCGTCGATGCGCCACTATACTCTCGAAACTCGTAAATGGCGTACAGAGTATTAAAAAAAATAGTCGCGTCGCTTCCAATTTAATAATGATGAAACATTTTGTACACAGCACCACCAATACACGTATACACAAATATGTATATACGTCTGACTTTTCACGTATGATAATACCCCGAGCTCGTAAAGGGGAGTCGTACAGAGGACGGTTTAAAATCGATAAAAATCGGTAAATCGACTTATTAGATCGAGGAGATGGGAAAATTGGTTTAGCAAAATCACCTGAATCTCTTTTTTACATTTAAAATGTCTTCATATCCTCATATCAATTTACATTTATATATCCTTATATCAATCTTAATGGGTTTGAATCCTGCCTCCGACGATTTTCAATAAACAAATAAGGGTCGTATTACAAGAGTTGTTTGAGAAAAATGGAAGAAAAAGGTAAGGTCTCTTACTGCGAGAATACTGCTTACGGGACCTCAATTTTTTCTTACATTATTCTTAAATAACTCCCGTAATACGACCCTAAATTTAGGTATTGTATGATGATGTGCAATATGTAATATATCCTTTTTTAATCGACTTTCAAAAACGGAGGAGGTTATCAAAGGTTCAGCGATTTTTTTACCACGTTCATTGATTTCGATGATTATTCTTTCATTAAAGATGGGGTATCCTCTGATTGGTCCCATTTCAATTTGGTCAAGATATGATCATGAGATCCATGAGAAATTCGTCAAACTCTTCAATTTGCACTTCAGCTATAATAACTCATCACAACATTGTCCGATTTCAATAGGAAGGGAGTGCTTCAAAGATATTAACACACACCTATTAATTTTATCGAGTTCTGATGATGGAACTGACGAGAAAAAAAAATCAATGTCTTCAATTTGCAAAGTCGTCTGCAATTAATAATAATTCTTTACCACGTCGTTCGAATTCCATGATTCCTTTTTCATTAGAAAGGGATAACTTCTGGGGTGGTTCCATTTGAACTAAGCCAAGAGGTTTGATGATGGAAATCATGAGAAATCGTAATATTCGTCTGTTTGGAGCATCAATTTACCAAGGATTTGCTTATTATTGTATAGGCGAATTGTGTGAAAGATAATATTACTACATAATTTATGTACGTACATATGAATACGCCATGTCCCTCATAGGTCAGGCAGAGAGAACCGAACACCACATTTTTCGACCTTGACATACATTAATTTTGAAACGATTATATTTTAAAATAATATTTTCTTTACCATTTTAACCTATACAATTATGTTTCTGAACAGTTTTCTCTAGTAATTGTTTTGTGAATATATGGTTGTTGAAAAAACGGGACGGCAGGTACTGAAGGACCATTTCTAATTATACAGGCAATACTAAGTTTGCCGGGGGTTCACTAGTATTATATATAACTTACAAAAATTGAATTGATAGGGATCTCAATGAGAATTTAAAATTGATGAACGTTGCCCAAGTTCATAAAGTGATCACGTAAACCAGCAGATGACAGGTCGTACGTTGATTTCCCGGTTCTACTATTATATTCTAACACGTCCCTATTGAGATGTTAAAAAAAGTATAAATAAAACAATAATAAAATGTTTGTTTGTTTTTATTTTATTTTATTTAAAAATAAAATAAAATAATGTTTGTTAATCAGCTTTTTAAAACTTTATTTTAATACGATTCAGAATGTATATACTGAGACAACTTTTTCAGTATAAAATACAGTTTAATTGTATTAAATAACCAGGACAACAATAATATCTTTTTTAATAACTGTACATGTTGAGACAACTTTTAATCATCACTTAAGTTTTTCCATAGAAGACCCATAAAACTTCAGTTGAGTTACATAATTTATTTATTTATTTTTTATTTATTTTATTTATTTAACATATAATGTTATAACACACAAAAAGATATAATTCACTAGACTAGTAATTTTACAGTTTTTTTTTGCATTGCCTCATCAATCTTGTGCTTGATGAGGGAATCACTTCACTGACAAATTAAAAATATCAAATACAAATCAATCAAATCAAAGTCATACATAAAGTAATTATATCAAAATCATAAATGAGCAAACATTAAAAAAAGTTTAAAAATAAATAATCGATTATTTGGAAAAATCGTTTTGTTGTGAGTAACATAATTTATTTATCTGGAATAATCGTTTTTTGTGAGTTACATAATTGATTTATTTGAAATAATCGTTTTTTGTACATTTTAGATTATTTCATTGCTATTTTATCTTATTCGTAAAAATACGTGCATTGACAGCATAACCTTTGATCACCAGCGAAATCAGGTCCAGAAGATTAGATTGGATTGGACATGATGTCAGATCAGGGGAAGAAAGAGCCATAAAACGTATCCTGCAAAATAACCCTGTGGGCAAGAGACCCTGGGAATACCAAGGCAGAGATTGATGGACAATGTTACCCGAGATCTGAACGTGCTGAATGCTTGTGATGATTGGGAGTCCACTGCAGCTGACAGGAAGGCATGGAAAGCTATTGTTCAGGAGGCTAAAGCTCTACCGGAGTTGTATGGCCATCGGAAGTAAGAATTTTATCTTATTTAATAGATTATATCCTAGATTAATATTGATTGATAACTACATATTTGAACCAAATACTTCAATCGCTCAATTCAAAGTGTCGCGTCTGTTTCAATTTGATGCACAACCCCCAACCTATCCTTTTCCGTCTGATATATTTATCCACGTCCCCATAAAGTTTATGAATATTCAATAAATATCTCGAATGGGAGTAAAAAACGATGTCGCGTTTTTTTCCATTCCGCCAAATGGAAAATGCAAAATTTGAAAATATTGCACGCACAAATTACTCTCTGCATGACGCTGCACTCAGTTCTATCAAAAGCACTTTTGGAAAATAACAGTTGGGTAATGTTATTATGGACGAGCAGAGGTACCAACCGATTGCCGGCCAGCGATATAAATTTGAATTTTATTAAACGTCGTGTTTGTTAGAAAGCTTTCATTTCAAACAGACAGCATCAGATAAGCTTCGAAAATAAACATTTTTGTCAGAGAGATTTTCGTCCATATTTGAAACGAGTGGGTTGTGGCCATAGTTAAACTCCTCAGTAACAAGTCACTCCACAGAGTATTCAAATTTTGTCTGGAAAATATTCTACATTTTTATTACTACCAAGTAACTCCACAAAGTATTCAAATTTTGTATGGAAAATATTCTATATTTTCATTACTACCAAGTTACTCCACAAAGTATTCAAATTTTGTATGGAAAATATTCTACATTTTCATTACTGCCATGTTACTCCACAAAGTATTCAAATTTTGTATGGAAATATTCTACATTTTCATAACTACCAAGTTACTCCACAAAGTATTCAAATTTTGTATGGAAAATATTCTACATTTTCATTACTACCAAGTTACTCCACAAAGTATTCAAATTTTGTATGGAAAATATTCTACATTTTCATGAAATGAGTTTATTAAATTATTTATGATTTAAATATTTTATTATTTATTTTATTTTATTAAAAAAATGATATGTCGTATTCTGAGCGTTTAAAGCACTTTAATATTGAAAGACTATCAGATAGAATAACAACATCAGAGCTCATATTTCTTTACAAGATACTAAATAATATGGTCGAAACCAATATTATAGAGAAAATTAACATCCATGTCAATGTTACGCTAAGAAACCCGGAAGAATTTCGTTTAAATAGACACTACAACAATGTAGGCCATTTCAGTCCACTGACTAGAATGATGCGTTCCTATAATTCCTTATACACAAAAATTGAGAACCTCGACATATTCTCAAACAGCCTCAGCACCTTCAAGCGTTTGATACAAGCAAGTCAACAATCATTATTAGATTTTTCCCTAAATAATTGCTTCTCTGAAGCGTGTTTTAACAATACACTACACTGTGTGTGTTATAGTTACCTATTTATAATATTATCATTCAATTAAACGATATATATTCAATCTATGTTGTAAATACCTGTTATTGAAGCATTGGAACTATGTACTATGCTGATTCTAGCTGTCTATATTATGTTTTATGTGTATTCCTATGTTCTGTTGGTGCTTCTTTTAATAAATAAATAAATAAATAAATAAATAATAAAAGGTTCATAGACAGACATCCAGCTTACAATTTACATAAAAGGAAAACAAAGTGCTGGACGTCCAATTATGGATGCACACAACATTACATTAGCTCATATTCAATCACACACGTAAGTTATAAAAGTAAGAGTTACACAAATAAAAGAAAATTAGGTAACAAAAGTTAAGTAGAAAAAGAAGAAAAAAAATTGTTATAAGACAAAACAAAAAAATTAAAAGGATGTAAAAAAGTTTCATCTAGAGTTGTAAAATCTTGACGCTATCTCAATCGATAAAATTAAGTCAAAATTGGCACCTTGGTAGGTATGTATATTGTTATTCTCTCCTTATCGGATTAATATCAATTAGACGTTATTAGGTTTTATTTCATTGTTTTTTTTTTGTTTGGTGTGTAATGCTTAAATAATAATATGTAATTTAATTCAATTTCACGGAAAATAAACTGTTTTATTTCTCTGTGCTAGCTATAAAACTATACAGTGCAGTTGATACAGTGGGAATAAGAACTTACTTAACATTTTCAGTGGTATTTTTTTTTAGAAAATATTAGATGATCATATTTTCGGATATGTACCTATGAGATGATGCATGCAGATGAGGAGGCAGATGTGTGACAAGATAGAAATATGTATAGTGTCCAGTTTTATCAGGCTTCGACTCAGAGAATTAATTATTTCGATTTTTCATAATATCTTAACCGCCAACTCGATTATCTCAACTATAATTTAAAACTTATTTTGCAAACTGCAAACTTCGGTCGGGGAAAGTATCATATTTCTACTTTCTTTACCATACCCTATTTCTTACTCCATTATATTTATTTTTTTGTTAGTGGAATGAAATATGATTTAGTAATTAAGTGAAGCAATGTAAGTGGATTTGATTTTTAAATTGTAAAAAAAATATTATTAGATAAAATAAGCAAATGTGTTTCCAAATAATATAAAATATCTTCGTGGCTCAGTGAGATATCTAACTTTTGAGCATAAGGTTACGGGTTCGAATCCCGGCGGAGACACAGTTTTTGATTGTGTTTTCCATCTTAATCTGTGTGACGACAAATATCGTATCTCCCGAATGAGACAACTAATTATGTGCCTGTGAAGATAATATTTAACAAATATCCTGTTATTTGCCCGAGAACCAATAAAAAAAACGAGTGGGCTGTGGCCAACGCTTTACTCTTCATAAACAAGTCACTCCACAAAGTATTCAAATATTGTATGGAAAATATTCAGCATCTCCATAAAATGAGTTGTGTTAAATTATTTTTGATATAAATATTTTCTTTAAAAAACCTAAGTAATGTGCCTTTTTACCAATTTGAAAATAAATCTATTATTTTTTATGTTTTTTGAGCTTGGGGTCACTTTCAAATATTTAACAGTTGAAACAATTGAGAAGCACTGATCCTTCAAAATCTTATGAGGTCTAAGCGAGTATTACATAAACAAATTTGCCAAAAATGAAAGAATCGAATGATTACTTTAGTATATAATCGATAAAGTATAATAAACACGCCTTAGGTAGGTACATAGCATATTGTACACAGCACATAATAATACACAGATACATTGTGATGAAGATTGCGAATTCATAACTAACTCCTATGGTCCGGTATTACAGTCGGCCCTCAACTAATTGAGTTTGTTAAACTCAAGATTAATGTTAAGGGGAGATTGAATCCATTTCCGTATTACAATGCAATATGACATGTCAGTTACTAAATCTTCAATTATAGACATATTTTACTTTTTCTGTGGTTATTATCTGTCAAATTTTAAATAACTCCAAATAATACGAACTACAAAACGGGACACTACGACTTGAAATACTATTGTTTTATTATTGAAGATGGTAATTTTTTTTTACCAAAATAATGCTTTTAAATGCATTTTTCATGTTCGTTTCAATATGGCTGTCAGTTTGTTTTGTTGTGTGGCGCCACCGTCGTTACAACTAACGCCTCTAGTGATAGAACACTGAAACTACACTCGTTGCCTTACGCCTCTAGTGATAGAACACTGAAACTACACACGTTGCCTAGCAACGAGTCGAGAAATGACAGTTGCCTCACCGTCAAGTACTTAATCCGCCAGAAACGTTGAGTTAAATATTTGTCGTTTTAGTGGCGTATTTGAGGGAAGTGTAGGCCTAAACGGACACTGTAATAATATATGCTATATTTTTGTAAAACTTGAGTTTAGCTCTTAAACTGAGACTGTAATACCGGCCCCATATCTCCTCGGGTTAGTGAGTAATTAAATAAAAATGAATAAGAAACAAATGCATTCAGGGTTGCATTCGGAGTCCATTTGTAGTCAATTTCAAATTATTTTTATGACAAATTTTCAACATCTCAGTAGAGACGAAGTTGAAATATTTTAAAAGAACCAGGAACTCAAGGCACCTACAGGGCATCCAATGTTATAATTATACAATAATAATTATTCAATGTAGCGTATTTGAAAGTTTTAAAAAATATTCGATTATGAAATTGTTGTCCTAAATCTTACCTTATCACAACCAATTTCAAAGTGAGAGTAATATGTATAGCAACATTTTTTTTCTATTTCTTCTTCCTCAGGCTATTAACTGGACTAAATCTCTTCCACAAATTCCACGTCGCTCTGTCCTGTTCATTCAGCACCGAGATTACTTTGTTATACTGGTCTAGGACATATTTCAATCTTAGCTATGCAAAACAGGTACAAAACAAGCATGTTGAAAAACGATAAACTTGGATTTGGCTACGTTTCCAACATTATTTTAACTATTTTTTCCTCTATAATATACCTATATTATTATTCGGTATTCCTGTACACCCTATAAATTAGTTCAATATTGCATATTTTTTCTCTTTCTTTTGATGACATTATTGATTTGAAACATACGCTGGTAGTTTGATTGTTTATTGAATTTAGTTTCGATATAAGCAAATCCGTTGCGCACAATGGCGCATGTGGCAATTTTACTTTTGGTGTGCTTCGCATATGTCTGTAAGTTATAAACAATACTTTTATAAAAATCAACATTCATTTGAATATTTCAAAAACTAAACAGTTTGTCGATGTATTCATACTCATTTTTGACGATAAATTTAACAATTAATGAATTTTACCGGTTTATTTTTTGTGAGCATACTCATATTTATGTAGATACTAAAAATATTTCAATTTGAATCATCATCTTTACATACATGTCAAACGCGGATATCAATACTTTGTTTTATTTGTTTTTTTCTTTCTTTCTTGGTTTGGTTCTGTTGATATCTTTCATCTCAATTTTAAAAGAGCTAATAATTTCTTCTTATCTCAACTCTAAAAAATCCAATAACGACAATCTAAAATGACACACACTGTTGCAGTTATGATTAATAAAATATTTACATATTCAATTGACTCCCCATAGATAAAATCTGAAGCAAGTTGTTGAAGAAATGTACGTATTTTTTATAGGTATATATATTTTTTCATGTATTTATAGTTCACATATGACCACTTTACTTATGTATTGTGTAGGTAAACAAAACTGACAGAGCCCAAATACAACATCAAAAATGACACATGTTACTCAAAAAATGACTTAAGTATAGCAAAAAAGATAAAAACCAAAAATTACAAACACCAAAAAAATCTAACTTAAAATAACGTATACCAAAAAAATGAGCCAAAAATGACATATACCAAAAAAAACATAAGCTAAAAATGACATACTTATACCAAAAAAGACATAAGCCAATATGACTCATTCAAAAAAAAACACAAGCCAAAAATGACATATACCAAAAAAAAACCAAAATGACATATTATACATACAAAAGAAGATATTCCTAACCAAAAATGAGTAATACCAAAAAAAAAATAGAAGCCAAAAATGACATTTACCTACAAAAAGAAAACATATGTAACCAAAAATGAGTAATTCAAAAAAAACATAAGCCATAAAAAATAAGCCCAAAATGACTTATACCAAAAAAGACATAAGCCAAAATGACTCATTCAAAAAAAAACACAAGCCAAAAATGACATATACCAAAAAAAAGCCAAAATGACATATATATACAAAAGAAGATATTCCTAACCAAAAATGAGTAATACCAAAAAAATATAAGCCAAAAATAACATTTACCTACAAAAAGAAGACATATGTAACCAAAAATGAGTAATACCAAAAAAAACATAAGCCATAAAAAATAAGCCCAAAATGACTTATACCAAAAAACACATAGTTAAGCCAAAAACGGATATAAAAATACCCTTCAATATTATAAATACGTTGAAAACCAGAAACTAAGAATGTAAATGTGTAATTTTATATATTATGAGGTTTTATTGTTCAAGAAATATCTGGCAAAGGCTTTTCTATAACTTACAACATTTTTTTTTCTCTTCTTGACAATGCGGACTTTATATAATTGTTCTATGTCTATTTATTATTATAAACATATAAACCTCTTGAAATTGTACAACTTATGACAGTATGATTGATAAAACTTTTCTTACATTACAAATAATCATTGTTTTATTGAAATTAAGTAGGTAAAAATATTTAAATTTATTAAATGACACATTTATATACTTTTTTTAACCAATAATCAAGAAATAAAACAAATTCTTATTGATAGCAAAAATATATTTAAAAATTTCTGTTTTCGTCAATATTGTTTTTTCATTATTTATGATCTTTTGTATTTGAATAAATTTATTCACTTTGTAAATTTACTATGGATTAAAAAAAAACAACATATAAACTGAAAGTTGACTTGAAACGTTTAAATTTTCTTCTCAACAATGATATTTTTGCTTAGATTGTCAGGAGATTCCCAAAGTTGTACAATTCCACAGAGATACAAAATTTATTACACCAACAAAGAATCAAACTCATCATCACGTGAACAAACGACAACTCACAAAAGACGAAGTTAATAAAAATGTCTATCACAATTTCGAAACAAACGAATCGTCAGAGTCTCATAGTGAAGAGGCAGCAAAAGGTATTGTCAAATACGTTTTCGATTTGAATAAAATCAAGGAATTCTCCAACACTGGTCCATCCTCCGGTTCTGGAGTAAAACAGCCGCAAAATTACAAGCAAGTTGGACAAAAGTATATCCACAGTTCAGTAGGAAGTGATGGAACAAATATTAATTTAGGAACACCAGATACCAATGGAAATGTTGTAATCTTCGACAGTCAAGGTTATCGCAAAAAGTTTGTTTCTCAGAGTCCTTCGAAAGTTATGTATACATCCAATTCAGTACAAGGCCCACAGATGAATTTAAGACCTGACCCATTTTCTTCATATCTACACAGTCCATCCGGCTATCCACATTTTGGTTATAGACCTTTGGCGAAAGAAACAGAAAACATCTTCTTCCCTCCTGGTATATTTAACCAACCATTTCCGTTGAACAGCGCTAACCGCTTCTTTCGGTCAACAAGTGTAAAAGTTCCGATGAACGATCTGAGTGAAGAAATCAATTCCGAAAATAATATTTTCTCTTCGAGAAATAGTGATGTTGATGGGAAATCTTCCTACTTGATGATGGACACAGAAGCCTATTTACCATCGATGATCGAAGGACAGAAACTTACGAGTCTTACCGAATTGGTCGAATGTCTCAAACGTTGGATTGCGACAATTGCTTTGACTATCAGATTCACCCTAGGAATTATCCCGAGAAAAAATATTAATATGCAATTTAAAAAATTGACTCTCGCTGGTTTAGATTCTGAAGATCTGCGCCAGGTAGAAAAGAATGCCGAGAAGAAGTTGGAGGCATTGGTCCAAGAAGCTGATCTGGAGAAAAGGATCGTAGGTGGACGTAGGGTGACAATTTTGGAATATCCATACACTGCCAGTTATGGATTGGTGTGTGGGGCGGCCATTCTCTCCGAAAATTGGTTATTGACAGCTGCACATTGTGGGTAATTATATATTTTTATTATATCTTCTATTAAAATGCAAAATAACATATCTGATAAGATTGTTTAAGATTTTTAATAGACTAAATATGATAAAATATCGTATTTGTAAAAACTAAAATAGGTACATGGAAATATTACGTGTTACATATTTGTTCAAATGTCCTGTTTTCATAATCTGATATTTTGAACTTATATATTGGGAATTCCATGAGCTAGTTTCATTAAAATTTGAATTGAAATACGCTTCCATGACAATTAATTATTGCTAAAAAATATTACCTAGAATTACATACATACATACCATCACGCGGTTTCCCTATTCGGGTTGGTAGAGAGAACCTAACGCCAGACTCTCATATCTTGTCATACATGTTTTGCCTCATTTACATCCATGCATCGCGTCGTACATTCTCTCCTATTATTCTGACTTTGTATATAATTGTTTTTTTTTAATTAATATAATCATTCACAATATTTAGTTGTAGTGCGGAAAAGCACCAATTTATATATTTTCCAAAGCATGAAGTCAAAATTCTTCAGTGAATCATTAAATTTTTAAGTTTGAAAAGACATTGGACCTGATGATCTATAGGTACTCCTCACTACCATGTCACTCCACAAAGCATTCATCTTTTGTATGGAAATTTTTCAGCATTCATGAAATGAGTTTGATAATTTATTTATGATTTTTAAATATTTTATTATGATTAATTGATAATTATTCAATGCCATTTTATGAAAGTGCCTTTTTAGTAATTTGAAAATAAAAATATCACATTGTAAGTTTCCTGAGCGTGGTGTCACTTTGAAATATTTGACAGTTAAAAATGTTGAGAGGCACTGATCAGATATCCTTAAAAATCTAATGGGAATATTAGATATTATACACATTTGAAAAATTGGTATTTTAGACTATAATAATCGATATAGTTCAATAAACACGCCGTACACAGCACACACACACACACACACACAGATTACTTTGTGATGAAACTTTCAGAATGAAATCTCATCATGACACTAGTTGATAATCTGCAATAAAAAAATACTTAACCTTAAAATTGCGAATTCTTGGGGTAGTGAGGATTAAAAAATATATTGCCTAGATTTTTTTAAAATTAATTGTAATTATATAAGTAGGTAGGTACCATTTATATTGTTTCACAGTTGATTATGTATTTATTTATTTATTTATTTATGTTAAAGTTGGACAAAAAACAGCGTTAAGACATAGTACAATACAATGGTAACATCAAGTATTAAGGCCTATTATATTTTGTCGTTATGATTAATATAAAATAATACAAGTTTGCAAAAAATAAATATGATCATAGGTTGGTATGTAGGTAAGAGCAACATTTCAAGTTAACAATGATTTAAAACATAATATTGAACTAAAAGGAAAAAAGAAAAAAGAGAATTAATGCCGTCAAGGTTTCCTATAATAAGCGGTTTTTGATCTTCTTTTGTATAGAGTATTTGAATGTTGTGGAGCTGAGGTGGAAGATGTCAAACTCTTGAAATGTGTTATTGTATGTATCGCACATTCTATGAATAGTCATGTTTTGTGCGTAATTGGTGCGGTGAATTGGAATTTGTTTTAAACATGTTCTGTATTTCAATTTATATTTATTTATTATTTAAAACAACTGTGTTTTACATTAGGTAGTAATGAAAGAAAACAATCTATGATTGGACGTGAAATATTTTGATATATAATTTAATGTGTTTGTGACACGTATCAAGTATGAATTTTAGTTTTCTGCACTTTATCTCCATATAAACTTTAACTATGCTATATCTCAAACTCCTCAGTGCGCGCAGTTAGCTTATAAAGGACTCCGAAGTCTTCGTTTCATGTATTTATATATGCGTGCTAACCGCTCTGTCACCACCCATCTAAATAAGTGGATCTATGGATATAAATTTTATTTGTCATGATATTGGTTGTATTGATATGATCGATAAGTGTTTTCAATGTGGTATTGCAACATTCAATATGGTATTGCAACATTATATGATCAAATTACAATTCAAAGTTAAATTGAAAAAAATACTCGTATAATAAAAAATACTAATACATTTTTATGGACAAGAAATTCGTTACGTCTCGTCATCATTATCAAATCAACTAGTTATACCTAGTTCGTTTCTAACATAAATTGTGATTATAGTGATTGATTCGGTGTTTACAAAGCAAAACTCTATACTAAAACTGTTAAAATCATAATTTCCTGCCCCTCTATCCCAGTTCATCCTGGGTCGAGCCTCCAAGTCAACAGTCGCCATAATCTGCGACTCTGAGTTGTCTCCTGTGAGACAACTTTTGCCACCAGCTCACTCTCAATACTCGTACACAATGTCTGCCTCTTCCTCGCGGCTTTGAGGGGATCCCGAGGACATTTTGACGGAGTAAATGTCCTCTTCGCATGGCATGACCGTACCATCGTTGTCTGTTCACTTTCAATCTTTTTTCTATTGATGCCACCTTGAAGGTTCCTCTGACGTACTAGTAAATCATAAAATAAAAAAAGTAAATATTATATTCTATGAAAACTTACACTTATCTCACTAACACCAGCGTACATATACCCAGCTAATTTAACTTTACAAATACTGCATAGTTTGGGGAATCAGTATGCTTAATACACAGATATCTTTAACGATTCGATTGGTTTTTATAGAAGACACCTATAGGTACATTGCATTTGTCAACGAGAACAAACAAAATTATAGCGTATTCCCAAATAGCATTTTTGCTTATTCCCAAATGCTTATTCCCAAAAAGCATTTTTGCCTTTTAGAATTTCATCATTTTATATGTAAATATACAGTTGTGGTTTTCCTATTTTAATTACGTTGTGTTTATGACCTTATTGTTTCTTTAGTATTATTGTATTCAATCAGATAAAATGCCCTCCCATTTAAGTTAAACGATCGTCCTATTATAAAAGGAATTGAAATTCATCAAATTATCAATCTGGGGAGCAAGTCTGGTCAACCGGCAAAATCAAAACCATCCATGTTTACCAGTATCATGGATATAATTATCTGATGGAGTTCTCCATAAAACAATTATATCCATGCTTGCCCCCTCTGGATCGTTTTTAATTGTAAAAGAAAAAAAGGTATGCTCTTATCTTGTCGAGAGTTAAGAGTTTTCCACAACCATCTCGGATCAATTAGTAGGTACATACGTACCGTCACGGCATATCCCACAATGTGGAGTAACCAGCGATAGGTGTGCGGGTGTGCATTAGTTTATAAAATAATACAAGACGCACACAACAGCTTAGTCACAGTTGAAAAATGCATCATTCAGAATGAGTAGTGAACCTCATTGCTTGAAAAATATATCATTTTCAATTTTGCTTTTTCCAGAAAATCGTTCCAGTATGCATATAGTGGGTCCACCTTCATATCCAGAGCCAAGAAACATCCGATTGCTGAGCACATAATCCATCCTGGATATAAAAACTCCTCATCCAAGTACGAGTATGACTTTGACTTCCAACTGCTGAAGTTGAGAGACCCAATGAAGCTCTCCAAAACGCAATCGCCCATTGCAGTTTCCAGGGATGAAGATTATGAGACTGGTTCATCAGCCACGGTAACTGGATGGGGAAGTACGAACGAAGATGTAAGAAAAATTTAGTTTGTATACCTACGAAATTTAACTTTACAAACCATTTGATTATGTCCCCCAAGGAGTGAACAGATACAACCAAGTGTCACATTATTATTATCCACTACTGTGGAATAGTGGAGAGTCAAGTTTCGTCGTAATGTGTGTATACTGTGTATGCCATAATCCGTATTTCGTAGACTAATATGAAAATTTGTGTCTTCTGTACGGTCCAAACTGAAAGGTCGATGAAGGTATTTATTTCATTTGTGTGAAGTACATTAACTCATAGCTGATTAGTTTTCATATTTTCTCTATGATTTCATCTGTTTAAACTTTAACAAGCTCTCACGCTCTGGAATATCAAGATTTTCATATTTTGCGTTTAAAAAGTGCGTTTAGGGATTGTCAACATTTAAAGAAAAAAATATTAAATGTGATATTACATATTTATATGAAAAAATGTAAGTACCTACATATGTACATTGCACATTATTATAAAACAGTAGTAAAATAGCATCACTTAGTGAAAATTGAGTTATCGACTTTATATTGATATTCTATGTTGTGTTTCTATAGAAAACTGTATTTTTCTACTTTTCACTACAATGAATGCATTTGTATTCATCTATATACTATCATGCCATCTTCTCATGGGGTAGGTAGAGAGAACCAAACACCGTATTATTCTATCGTGACACATATGCATCATCTCATCAACATTTGTGCATCGTCTCATACAAGATCTTCTATTGTTAAAGCAAATTTTTACATCAGTTTCTCAACAGGCATCATGTGGAGATTGCATACTATGAATTTTTGTCCTCAAATTTTTGTCCTTAAAAGTTTTGTCCTCAAGGAAACTCATACAAATATACTTCGAAAAAATCCATTTAGGGATTGTCAACCTTTCAAGAATATAAAAAGTACAATTAGTGTGTAGTGGAGAGTTAAGTGTAGGCCCCAACCCACTCGTTTCTATATGTTTCAGAATATTGTTTACATGATCGAGTCAATATTTTTTCATTACCTACCTATATTTAAAAAGGTTTTGGAATGAATTATATTTTTTTAATGTCTTTCTTAATCAGTATTTGTTTTACTCAAGGTTTACAGCAAGGTTTTGAAATAAATTATTTTTACCCAATTGTGGTACATAAGTATTTGTTTATTTTTTGATCTTTCTACATATAAATAAATATACCTCACTGACGTTTTCAGAGCAAATCACTTCATCATTGGGTTGATTGCCTACTTAATTACAAACCCATTTTTATGTAAATTATCCTGATGAGGAAGCTGCTAGATCCATAACCGGTAGCGAGATTACAAGTGATACAAAATAAAAAAAAAAGATTGTTGCATGTGTTGAACTTTTATCAATCGTACAAAATTTCATGATGACATAATAAATATTTGATTATTATTATTTCTTAAACGGGTCTTATAACCTCAAATGGAGGAACATTGGCCGGAGTCAAGTTTGTTATAAAGTCGTGCATTTGTTTATTACAAAAATGAACAAATACAAAAAAAAAATAATTAATACTTAAATTTTAAATCAGAATGTTGGGAAAATAAGATTTGTTTTTAAATGGGAAGCAGAAAATGAAATCAGAATTTGATATTATTCTGCGATAAATTTTGTGAGAACATTAAGGGTCGTATTACAAGAGTTATAGTTGAGGTACAGTAGGCAGTAATCTCGCAATACATAACCTTACCTTTTTCTTATATTTTTCTCAAATAATTCTTGTAATACAACCCCAAGTAGTTGAAATTTATTAAGGAAGAGTATTATGAGTAAGGAGGCGATATAACTAGAAGGTAATATTTTGAATTTATTCAAGTGTGTTAATGATATTGGGAACATGCAATCTGCCTTCTTCTTGGCCATATTGACAAAGAGATGAGTTGTTAATACCCAACCTTATATTTGATATATTGATATTTTATAAAGTAAATAATTCAATTAAACTGTTGGTACTGGCAATCGTTTTATTACGATAGGACATTATGTGATATCACAATATTGTAGACTGATAAAATTCTAGGGTCCAACATCAAATCATTTGATGGCTGTTGATGTGCCACTGATTGGACACGTTGAGTGTATGGCTAAAGCCCAAGGAGAATATGCCAAATATGTCAGCGAAAGGATGTTGTGTGCTGGATACAAAGAAGGTGGAAAGGATACCTGCCAGGTAGGATAAAAAACATTATCTTTGATTTGATCAGATACATAACTGAGCCACGAAGGCCGATATTATGTTCAATTTTATGAATTCTGCAAGAAATTGCGTTATTTTGTACCTCAATGATAATATATTTGATATAATTATCATTGAGGTACAAAAAAATAACAGTTCTCTGTTTATCGTTTATGTGTTAAATTTTCTCTCTCCAGACCATATTCGTTTGAATAATCCTTTATTTCAAAAATTATAGAAGTCAATATTTTTTTTAACTTTCAGGGAGATTCTGGCGGTCCATTGGTCTCGAATAATCATCTTATAGGAGTGGTCTCTTTCGGTGTGGGATGTGCCGAACCAGACATGCCTGGAGTATATGCTAGGGTTTCCAAAGTAAGGAGCTGGATCGAAGATGTTACAGGACTCAAATTGTAAAAAAATAGTCAGTAAATATAAGTATATAAAATATTTTGGATACATATTTTGCTTAATTTTTTTTAAACCTTGATCATGTCAAAATCTAAAAAAATAAATTATTTGTCACATGTGTTATATTTTATTTTTATAAAAAGACTAATATATCATCAACCTGTTCCTTATTCGGAGTAGATATAATGAAGCAACAGCCACATTTTCCTCTCTTTATACTAATATAATTGATTCTCGTAGATTGTTCGACTTTTTAGGTTTTTTCTACTCCGTCTAATTTATGATTGTAGATTTTTTGGCCATCCGTCAATCGTTTTCTTTCAATGCCCGAATAACTTCAGGGTATTTATTTTAATTTTTATCGTCTTTAATTCTGATTTTTACATATATCCTTTTGTAAGTTGCATTCGCTTTTGTCCTCATCGTCATCATCATCATTGGCCCTATAGCCAGTTGTGGGCCTTGGTCTCCTTCAGAATCCGTCGCCATTCTTCCCTTCACTCTGCGGCTCTCTTCCAGTTGGTAAGGCCCAGCGCTCGTACATCGTCCAGCCATCTCATTTTTGGTCTGCGTCTGCTTCTTCTTCCGTCTAGTGTGGTGTTTAAAACCTTGTTGGGAGTACGATCAACACTCATCCTGTGGGCATTTACCTTTGTCTTCGCCTTTCTCCTATTTACTTGGGGTCATATCTCCTGGGTCTATAAAGCCAAACTCATCTGTCTTGTGCTCGATTAGGATGCAGAATCTCGCTGATGTTTTTGATACTCGGTAGCCATGTGGTAGGTGGTCTGCCTGGTACCATCGCTGGAGTTCCTTGTTTTATGCATAATTTTATAATTACTCTAGTATTTCTGTGTATTTTTCTTAGGAAGGTACCGAAATTTTGGAAATTATGTTCAAATTACATATAGGTATATCATTTTGTATGTAACCTGTAAAAAAAGATAAATCAAACAAACAAAAAACAATTGTAACAATGCCGATAGTGAAAGAGTGTGCGACTGCCAGACTTACGTTATTTTGTATAGTGGCCCAAACAAAATTTATATACTTAGGTCTTAGTATAAAAGCTGATTTTTTTCTGTAAAAAGATACCGCACCAGGTAACAAAGATTGGATAGTATGAATAGTGGTGGTGGCTTTTAGAGAGATGAAATTGTTGAAAATTGATAGTTGCCGACCTAGAACAGAGGAGAAATTTATTTAAATTCATTTCTCACGCAAAATTGCTTATTTGGGCTGGAAACACTGGTAAGTGTGCAAGTAAGTGTTTATTATTTTTATAATTAAAATTGTTATTTTAATTCGTCAGTTATAGAATCATGCGTTATAATATGAAGGGCTATGTCTGTATCTTTGAAGATGTATGTTAGGAAAATTCCACCAACGAAAGTGTTTGTCAATAAAAGGCGTGATTTCTAATAGTATTCCGAGTAAATATAAAAAAAATATCACGCTTAATGCTATACTGCTTCCTACTATAAATTTAATTTGGTTGTACACAAAACATTTTGTTGCACAAAACCAAATGTTTTGTAGTCACTATAGTTCGGTTAATTTTAACATGATTTTTTTTACTATTAACATAATTTTTTTTAAACTATAGTTGTTACCTGATTTTTTCCAGAAAAAAGCCTATTATATAAGGTTTTGGTCTACAATATCGGCTCTTGGCATTATACATAAGACCCTAAAAGAATGCCATTTTTTTTATTTGTCTATATTGAATGATACGTTGTAAATTGTAAACAGCCATGCTTTATAAATACGAATAAATGAATTATTTGAATAGTTCCCGGAGGTATATTGAAAGTGAACATTTGACAAACGAAGCATGAGAAAATAGAACTTTATCTAATTTTGTAGAGATGACAGGAGCATGTGCAATTTCGTGCATTTGACCATATGTGATTGATTTATTCACGACTCACGTGGTAAATTCGTCATTAGCGAAACTGTAATTCGCTAAATGGACGACTAAATGGAGTCATGATTTCACACTTATTAAGCGTATTTTTTGTATCAATTTCTCAATGGGTATCATGTAGAAAGTACATACTTTGAGTTTCGTCGTGATGCTTATGTGTATATGCCGTAATCCTTGCGCCCTAGATATATTCTAACTGTCGATTCGTTCATGAGAATTCAATTCTCTTAATGAATCGACATTATTAATCCAAGATGCGTGTACGAAGGAAAATTTTGTATGGTGTAGTGGACTTTTTGCATGCTAATAACACCAACTAGAGGCCTCGCAGCATATATGTTCCTGTACATGGATTTACTCAGAATTCGGAGTAAAACATTTTATGTGAGTTTTGTGTGTGTGTGTGTGTCCCTTATAACTTTTGATCCGCTCAATTTACAGAGCCCAAATTTTCAGAATATATAAACAGTTATAGGCCTACAAAACTTTTATACTCAGAATTGTGAATTCTTGTTTCAGTCAGGGGTTACCAACTTTTGAAATTTCGGTTTATTTTTCCATATATCTCAGAAACCATAAAAGCTAAAACGCTGAAAATTGGTATAAACATAGACAAATACAAAATCTACTAGATAATTTAATTTTCTATAAAAAAAAACATTTTATTACCACATCTCAAATTTTTTCAACAATTTTTATAAAAATTAAATATAGTGACGACATTACTTCATACAATTTGTATGGTAGTAGCTTACACACAATATCTAAATAGACTTAATTGTTTGATACTAATCTCCAAATATACATACATACCATCATGCTGTTTACATATTCTGGGTAGGATCAAAGGACTGACCTCCATACTATCCTATCTTGACATACATACCTAGGTACATGTGTTGTATAGAAAACCAAATACCTTAAAATATTAAATATTGAGACGCGTATAAAGGAACATATGCGATGTTTAAAGAGCAATAACTTTTCAGAATTTGCGGATCACCTTATAGAAAATAGTCACAGTTTCGATAGTAGTACTGGGGTTCAAATTTTGCATATACATAAACAGGGTCACAGACTAGATAATTTAGAATCATTAGAAATAAGAAAAGCAATAAATAAAGGTGAAAACATAATAAATAATCAGATTTTAACTAATAGTCCGCTCATCAATATGTTCCCGTTAGAAATATTGACTCCGCCCCCGTTACTACCTCCCTCATCCCCTCCACTTCCACCACCCACCATTAGTTCCACCGACCGCAACATACATAATACATAGAGAGTTAGTTGTTATCCGTCCTGACGAAGAAACGGTACGTTTCGAAACCGGTCGAATATAAAAACTCAATCGTGGTCTCAACAAAGATATTTGTGTTTTTTAATAAAGTGTAAATAATTTGTATTTATGGGTTTATAGTTTGGTACTTATTCTTCAACTATACGTACTATCGCTATCGACAGTTGGATCTCATGTGTTACATGCAACTAGTTGTATAAAAAATTGTGTCCTCAGTACAACCTAAACTAAAATGCCAATGAAATTTTTATTGATACCATATGTGTAAAGTACCTACATTAACTTAGAGCTGATTTGTTTTCCATAGACAACGGTTAATTTTTTCTCTATAATTTCATCTGTTAAAACTGAAAAAAATCCTCTAACGACCTCAAGGCTGTAGCCAGGGGGGGATCAAGGGGGATTGATCCCCCCCGAAATGAAAAAAAAAAGATATTTCTTTAGTAAGTATCAATGAGACTGCAGTTACATACGGTGCACCCATTTCACTCTGTTGTTACGGTGCACCCATTTCAAAATTTAATATGTTAAATATAATTATGGAAATATATTTAATAATTCAGCATTTTTATGACATTTTTTTAACGTGACACTGCGTCAGGTATACTGGTACATGCTCGCACATACATTCAATTTTTAGATGTTCATGTTTTTCCAGGACGCGTGAGACAAACACATACATTAACACTGTCATTGCTTTATTACTTAAGGTGACTGTGCTTTATGCTCGCACCACTGAGCTAACCCCCCCCCCGAAATTATTTTCTGGCTACGGCCTTGAACGACCTGGAAATTTGAAATAATTTGTTCAAATTATTTATTCAACATAAATAATTTACATAAAACTGCATTCAAAGTTTGTTAACCTTAAAAAAAATATATACAAGCATTTGATAAATTGTGTATGTGAAAACATTGGTAGGTATTTAAGAAGATATTTTTTTTGTTTGGCAATGTTGAGTATTGGATAGAATTGTGATTTCATAATTTCTTCACTATTACGCCATCTTCCTTAGGGGATATGTAGAGAGAACCAAACACCGCATTATTCAATCTTGACACATAATATCCATCGCCTCATCAACATTCATGCATCGTCTCATACATGCTCCTCTATTGTTAAAGCAATTTTCTCTACAATTTCTCAACAGTTATCATGTAGAGAGTGCATAATATGAGTATCGTAACAATGTATTTGTGTGTATGGCGTATTGTGAAAACTTTTGTATAATAAAATGATACATGTTTAGTGCTTGAGAATTTCTGATGTTTTGTAATAAATATTTTAAAACAATATTAATTTGTAACTAAGAATGAGTATTATGAAAATTACTTATACCAATTATAATTGATCGATCCTTGGAACCAAATAGGATATGAGGATTATGTATAGCGCGTAAAACTATCTAAATACCTTCCACCAAAATGATAATTTTAAGAAGATACTGACTTGTACAATCAAGTGAATCAAGCATCAAGTACAATCAAAACACTCATCAAGCCGGTCCTCACGTATATGCTTTCGAAACCTGGGTGATGACTAAACAAACTGAAGGATCCATAGCGGCTTTTGAGAGAAGGATCCTTCGAACTATCTACGGGCCAATAAAAGAGAATAATGGTTGGCGTCGTCGATACAACGAGACCTATGAAGAGCCCGGCTGTGATCAGTTCCATCAAGATATGGCGCTTAAGATGGGCTGGTCACATAATCCGAATGGACGACGACAACCCCACAAAACGCCTCACAATTTCTGTGCCACAAGGTCGAAGGAGACCAGGAAGACCAAGGACTCGATGGATGGACAGTGTCGATGCCGATGCTTCCACAATAGATATTACAAACTGGAACGCAGGCAACGAATAGACGGGAATGGAGGAGACTCCTGGATTCAGCCAAGGCCCACCCAGGCCTGTCGAGCTTATGATGATGATGATGATGATTGACTTGTACAATATGATTTGTAAGGCGAAAAATGAGAATTAAAGCAGGGGTAAAATGAAGAAAGCTATATGGAAAAAAAGGAAATAATAATGCAATTGAATTCATCTCTTTATTAGGTACGTGATTTCCCCCTATAAATGATACCAAGAGCCGCTTGAGTGTTGGGGGCTGATTATGAAAAAAACAATATATCCATCGTCCGTGTTCTCAAAAATATTTCTTATTTTATTCATTATATTTATTTATAAAAAAACTTTATATTTACCCTTTGGCATACTCTTATCTGAATAAATATAATATTTTAATAAAATTGTAGTTGGAATACATTAAAATATATTTTTACATTTTTTTACGAATAATGTATGAATGTTTCATTTCCATTGATATATTTGTTTATTGCATGAATCACTTTCAATTATTTACTCTTTATTAAGACAAAAATTAAAAATAAAATTTCGATGTTGTATTGTTCCAAAAATTGCAGAAAACCATCAAAAATCTATATTAGTTTTAAGCTTGATTTGGTGACTACTGAAAATCTAATTTATAACATAGGAACTATAAAATACCTCTTGGCTTTTAAACAGTCATGGAGAATCTCTAGATGCATATACATTTTAAATTGGTGTGAAAATTTTATATGATTGAACGCACTATCGAATTACGCAGTTTCTAAATTTTCCCCATATGATGGGGTTCCACATTGCAGAGTGGTGTCACGATAGGTAGGTATATGTACACATAAAATATATTCAAGCACATTATATAGTAGTTGTTATGTAGTTTTCAGGAGCTTTAACTAAAGTGCATTGAGTGTGCGCAGTAGTTGGATGTTGCAGCCAATCCCTCTCCCGGCTCTTACTCAAACCCTCGTATCAAATTGCAATCGCCCAGACGCCATAGCAGCTGATAATAAACCATTGGCTTAAATACCTGTAAAGGAAAAGCCCACGTGAACAGATCGAACGAAGAGAACAAGAAGAACAGATCTACGAAAAATTATAGCAAGACCATAACACTTATATGTAAATAGAAAAACTTCTCTCTCCTATGTAACAATCTTATGATTGGTTTACTCTAAGCACTCTACATAATATACATATGTATCTGTTGTACGCCAGCCTCTTCATTTCTTGGTAGTTGCTACGAAGAAATGAAACTGATCACCTTCCTCTATGGTTTTGACTTCCGCCATTCCTTCTGTGATAGAAAAGAGCAGATCCGGATGTCTGATGTATGGCCTATCCATTTGGGTCGTTGTTGGGCAACTCTCTGCCCTTGTATACTCTGGGTATACGAATGTACGCAAAAATGCACACTAAATTACCTTCCAATGAAACACGAAAAAATATTGTACCTATATCAACTGATATGTGATATACAACATTTTATCGCGCAAAAAAAGGTATAATTTAGAGTTTTTTTTTAAATAGCAAGAATAGTTTTAAAAATATCATAACAATAATAAACTCAGCCGGTAGATTTTCATATTCTCTTTCCATTGAAGTAAAAATCTAAATCATAGGTTTTGTAGATTTTTAATTACATACAATAAAAAAATAAGAAAGGGTTTTACTAAAACTAATTTTACAAGAAAAGTATTAAACAAATTCAAAAAACTCGTGCGATAGAATAAAGATGTACATATAAACTGTTCCTTATTTCAAAGACGTATCTTTTGAGGGTATTAATGAAATTATTAACAAAATATATTATAGCCTCTAAAGGAGTTACCTTGTTTCTCCGACTCTGCTGTGAGGAAAACAAGACGCTTAATGAAAGACAAGATTTTAGGAAAATGGAGAATTTCACTGATGCTTCTTTTTTAACACAGTTTGATATGAATTTCAAGGTATTTCTTAGAAAGAATCTTAGTTTAATCATGTACTATTTAATGCAGTTACCTTTGTCCCTCGAAGCTTCCAAATTTAGGGTAGATGATTTCTGCCACCTAAAATTGCCGCCAGTCGAGCGTCGCGCCGTGCTATAAGGCCCCCAAGTCAAATTGAAAACGCTGTTCGTTATCGCCAAGCGCTAATTTTTTTTGTATGGGATTTGACGTTTGTTGTTTGTTATTGTAGAAAAAATTTCTACAACAAACGTCAAATCATATACAAAAAAAAATAGCGCTTGGCGATAACGAACAGCGTTTTCAATTTGACTCAGGGCCAAGTTGTAAACCGTTTGTTTTCGGTGCTGGCGTCCTGGGTTCGATTCCCAACAGAGAAAAAAAAACCTTTATTTGATTAATGAAACATAATTTGGCACAATGCTTCGATAAACATATACAGAAAATTGTATACATAAATAAATATATCAACTCTTGGCGCTTCCGTAGCGGCCGGGCGCAATTCTTTGCGCTCCGTGGGAGTATTAGTTTTACGGCGAATATTGTAAATATTTCATTTAGAAAATTAGTTCTAGAGATAAGTGTGTATTAAACAAGTGTTTTGTGAAAATATCTCTCCAAAATACCTACATATTAATATAGAAAAAACCGATAAACTAGTTTGTGAATTACATACTATCAGTTAGAAATTGACAAAACAATCAACTTAACAGTTGGCATGTGCAAAACGACACCCGAGAAAGGTCAACGTCCTTCCCAACCTCGGCAGGTCAAAACACATGTTTATTTTAGTTCCTAGTAGTCAGTGAGTGTACCTAACTATAGTCACAGTGTTAAACAAGTGTCCAAATTCGTGCTTTTGTGCTTTGTACCAAAACCATACCGGACGTGGGAGACCCCAGCCTTGCCCAATACCTACTACACCCTCTACTAAGGATATATCAACCTAAATAATGCATCATATTTGTAACATTAAGTATACTATCGATTTTTTACTAACATTAACGAATCAAACTCATTGTTTAAAACCATGTTTAATAGACAAAATAAGATCATTTCAACTGCATAGACGCCTCAATAAAAGGAGATCACGAGGATGTCGCGGAGGAAGAGAACTCAGCGGACGTCATAATGAAAACACCAACGTACAGTCACGGCTACTTACATTGCAAGAACGAAAACAAAGACATAACACCACTGTACCGAAAAAAATCACAATCAGTCACTGGAACGCCAGATCTATCAATAACAAAATTACACAGGTACTTGATATCATGCAACAAAGGAAAATTGGACTACTAGCATTAACAGAAACCTGGCTTGATGACTACAATTCAATCCCACTCAAGGAGTTGCGCTCTAAAGGTTATATCACCGTAGAGGAATCTAGGCCAAGAGACACAAAAAAATCTAACAATCTCAACAGCAATTATGGTGGTATTGCGCTCATCGGGATCCAAGGATTACGAATAGTGAAAATACCACTGGGAAAATACAATACGTTTGAGTGCCTAGCTTGCCGAGTATCATAGGGAAATTCTATATGTTACGTGATAACAGTGTACAGACCGGGATCGAAACAAATTACCGAACTATTTTTCAATGAATTCACTTCGCTACTTGAACTAGCTGCACCATTATTCGATCATGCAATAATCATCACAGGCGACATAAATATCCATCTGGAACGAGAAATCCCACACACACAAAAATTTAATGACATTCTAGAATCCTTTGGACTGACTCAAGAAGTAAACCAGCCCACCCATGACGCTGGCGGTCTTCTCGATGTTATCATAATAAACCCACAGCGCTGTAAAATCCCGACTCCTGAAGTCATTGATATCGGTCTATCTGATCATCGTCTGATTGAAACGACAATAGAAATTGAGCAGCCTCCACCAGTATACCGAAATATAACATCGAGAGCATGGCGAAAATTCAACTTAGAAAACTTCAAAACTGACCTTAAGACATCTCCTCTTTGCAACGAAAACTCCACTCACAACACAAACATAGATCAACTGTTGGATCTCTATAATATCACCCTAAAAACTCTTCTAGATAAGCACGCTCCACAAACTTCAAACAGACGTCGCATTCGTCCATCTGACCCCTGGTTTGATGAAGAATGTAGACAGAAAAAGCAAAATATGCGGAAACTCGAGCGGTCGTACAAAAACAAGAAATGTCCTAATATCCGCAATGAGTGGTTAAAAAGTCAAAACCTCTACAAAGAAACAGTGACACGAAAAAAGGATAGCTTTTGGACGACAAAAATAAACTGTGAACAACACAATCCACAACATATGTGGAAGTCAATAAATAAAATACTCTGCAATTCAAAGGACCTCCCACAGACAGAAGCTCTTCCCGATAATATGTTAGACTTTTTCCAAAACAAAATAAACAACATCCGAACACAAACTACATCACAGCAAGATCCATCATTCAACTTTTCAACCTCAAAAATCCTGACTGCTTTCGACGAAACCACAAATGAAGAAATCAATATCTGTATAAACAATTCACCAAACAAACATTGTTCTCTCGACCCCATTCCGACATGGCTCCTAAAGTCATGTTCCAACGATTTAGTGCCTTTTCTAAAAAACTTAATCAATCTGTCATTAAAATCTGGATATGTACCTAATGCCATGAAACGCGCGGTTATAACTCCACTCCTAAAAAAACCTACACTTGATCCGGACGACCTCAATAACTACAGACCTATATCAAACTTACCATTCATAGCAAAAATACTTGGGAAAATTGTAGCAAAACGAATAAACGACCATATTGAAACAAACTCCTTATTTAATAAATATCAATCAGCATATAGAAAATACCACTCGACAGAAACGGGACTTCTAAAAATACTTTCAGACATAATACTGGCTACTGAAACAGGTAATATGGCACTGGTGTCCTTTCTAGATATGAGCGCGGCTTTCGACACAATTGACCACGAAATTTTACTGAACAGAATGAAGATAACATACGGTTTTCACGGTGTTGCCATCAACTGGCTTAAGTTGTACCTGACGAACAGATATCAAACAGTTAAAATCAACGACTCTACCTCAAAACCTGCACTGATGAAGACGGGAGTACCACAAGGATCCGTACTGGGCCCACTGTTATTTATCCTTTACACCAAAGAAATATTTGACATCATTAAAATACATAACCTCAATGCTCACTGTTACGCAGACGACTGGCAGCTATATTCATATTGCTCGTCAGAAGATATAGCGACTTTAAAAGACAAAACAATCAAGTGCATACAAGACATAAATGACTGGATGTCAACAAACAAACTTAAACTAAATCCGACTAAGACCGAATTCCTTTGGACCGCCACGCGAAGGCGCCAACACCTTCTGGATAAATCAGAATTTAAAGTAGATCAATCAAACATTCTCCCTAATTCCAGTGTAAAACTTCTTGGAGTCCACATAGACTCTAGCCTGACTCTCAAAAAACAAATAAATTGCACAACTAGAGCAGCATTTTATCATCTTCGTAGAATCAAGTCAATTCGCAGAAATCTTCCAATAGACGCTACTAAATCTCTCATCAACGCTTATGTTATTTCAAGACTTGATTACTGCAATAGCATATATGCTCATCTCCCAAAACAAGAAATAAAAAAACTCCAATCTGTATTTAATACCGCTGCTAGAGTTATCACGGGTGCTTCTAAATACTCTCACATCTCTCACCACTTAAAAAATCTTCACTGGCTCAAGTGCCCTGAAAGGATAGAGTACAAGATATGCCTAACAACATTCAAGGCAATACACGGTCTGGCCCCGCAATACCTATCCGAAATGTGCACTCCGCTCACCTCAAACAACAGACAGAAATCCCTCCGTTCAGCTCAAAGCTCAGCAATCGGTAAACTAAACGAAGTTAACCGAGTGCACAAATCAAACTTTGGTGATCGTGCGTTCGCTGTTGCTGGTCCATCCTCATGGAATAAACTTCCATACCGACTCAGACAAATAGACAATATAAACTCGTTTAAAAAACAACTTAAGACACACCTGTTTAATATTTCACACAATAACACCTCCTAAATTTGAATTTGAATATAATGTAATGAAACCAACTTAATAACACTGTAATTAACTGCTCCGTGACACTTCTCAACGTTTCATGGCATTAGATTCAATTAAATAGAATATACTAAGTATTGTATACATCGTTTTTTATGTTTATTTTTAATTTAATTTAAGATCAATAACCTAGATTCTAAGCTTTTACTAACATGAAAAACTAATAGCTACAAAGCGCCCTTGAGGTGAGTTTTCACGAAAACGGCGCTATATAAATTATCCAACCATATATAATGAATCTTTAAATGAATGGAAATAATAAATTAAAAATGTCTTTAAAATAAAATATAAAAATAATAATAAACACTTCCTTGCACCCTGCCCAAGTGGCGAGTTTATTTCCATACGGCAATTTCTTCCAACAAACCAGTGTTTTCAGCCCAGAGAAGCAACATTAGCGTGAAAAATGTATTTAAATAAATTTCTCCTCTCCTGGGGATCGAACCCAGGACACCCATACCAACTGTACCACAGCAGTAGGCTATGCAATGATATACAATGTGGTAAATAATAGGCCGGGTCCAAGAACAGGTTTGGCAGAACCATCTCTCTCTCGTCCTTTTCTTCGTGTCTGAGGATGGTGGCTGAATTCAATCACTCTGTGTATGTAGGTACTGCCTATTTGATTGTCTGCTGCCCGCTGTGTTGATTTGTCCAGAGCAGAACGAAAGACACCAGTCACCGAAGATTTCATTAAGGTTTACTAAGTTCCCTCCATATGTTTGGTGAGCGACCATGAGATCTTCTACGCTACCCTTCACAACAAGCTTCTCGAGAAAGTCTGTTTCATTCCTGGCAATTTATACAATGAAAGTTAAAAATAATATTTCCAAAATATGAACGAAATGGTTGCTGACTTCTGTCATTTACGTTCCGGTTGTCATGGTGACCAGCATCCATCCCCACCTCTTCACCGCTTACCCCACTACCAGCAATTTGAATGCATTTCCTGTTCATACCTGACATGTTTTCATTAAGCTACTTTAATTAAAAGTTTAATATAATTTTTCGAAATTAAAAAATAATGTAAAGATCACAGAGGTGTCAACCATAATAAAGGAAATAAAAAAATACCCATTCATTAATTTCTACGATGTATCTATACCATACCATACCATCACGCTATTTCCATATTTGGGTTAAGCAGAGAGATCTGAACGTAATGATATGTAATTTTATCTACACTAGGTAATCTACACTAGGTACTTTAAATCAATATTTATTTATTACTTACAAAATTCAAATATATATGTTTATGCGAAGATTAATATATTTATTCAATATTCATTTATATATCTCAAAAAAAATATTCCTTAATTGAGGATGTCTAAGTTTGAATCATTTTTCAAACCTAATAAATATATTGAAATTAAATATACCTACCTATCCTAGTATTTTTGAACATTAAAAAATTTAACTCATTAACGGCTGTCTCTACAACTAAACAGTAATTAGTATAATATGTACTCTTTCCTTTTTAATATTATTATCTTCATTTTTAAAGATAATAATTTTTCTAAATTAGGTTTTTAGCAATAATTTAAAAAAGGCATAAAATTTACTCTAACAAATTCATTTGTTTATTGTTTAATTCGTTTGTATTTTATATATGATATATTTTTTTAATTCGTTTGATTTTTTTAATGAAACTGCATGATGACATAATAAAATGCAAGTTAAATTTAATTTTATTTAAATTAATTGTAAAATTTATTTATAGAAAATCATCTAAAGAGTGCAGTTAATATTTTCTGTGTTATGAAAGGTATATTTTAAAAAAAAGGTAGAAATTTTGTCAATTGTAGGGAATGCAACTTGCTATCGGATAACACTAAATATTTCAATGAAATTCCTTTACAATGTTATTTATTTATTTTTTTATTTGAATCTTTCTGTACATATAGTTACTACACTGGCGGGCTAATGACAATTTCTTCCCAACAACCAGAGTAAATGTTAAATATACAAAACAGTGTGTACTATGAAAGTAAGTTAATCACATAGCAAAATAAATAAAAATAGCAGAAGAAAAGTAAAAAAAAAAAACAAAGAAGATAGCATATAAGAACAATTCATAGCAATGATAGGAATACTAAAGGATAAATAAAGGAAGAGGAGAGGAAGATGTAATCAGGTGTTGTCAGACAAATATTTTTGCTATAGCCTTTTCTGGAAGACATATCAGGACATAGACTATTCCATAGTCTAGCTGAATATACTTCAAATGAAGAGCTAAAAAATTCAGAACTATGAATAGGAATAGATACTAAAGTACAGATCGAAGTGGACGCCCGTGGCTTGAAAGATAAGTGAATTTATCTTTGAGATACTGAGGTAAATGTTCTTCATTGAGTTCTCTTAATATGATTTTCTTTTTTACGATAAAAAAAAAATTATTAAAAATGGAAAGAATACAAGTGATATGGTTTTTGGTCATGTCGGGGCACGTCGGGGATCTGTACATGAAAGCAAAGGAAACCATTCGTGCATTGGATCAACTAAGTTACAATGTTTCTTCAAACCTATCACATGCTATATTAAAAATAATGCTTTAGTGATTGAGCTATCGCCAAACATCTAAAAAACTCGACATGGAAGGGGCGGTTTGCGCACACACATGATCTATGCTTGTGATATTTTTTTGAGATTGAAAGAGCATATTTTACTAACTAAAGGTGAACAGCGAACATGCTAATGATAATACCTTTTGGAAGACCAATATTTTTGCTGAACTATATTGAGTCAGTCATATTGAGTTTATGATTTATCATTATCTACGAGAATAATTTGAGTCGGCCTTCCTTGCTCAGATGGTTGGATATCTGTCTCTTGAGAAAAAGATACCGGGTTAGCTTCCCTGTGGAGACACAGCTTATAATTGTGTATTCAATTTGGATTTGTGAAACGACAAATATCGAATGTCGAACTTGTAATTGGTTGCATGTTAAATTAATATTTGACATAGTACCTGTTAGTTGCCCAAGAACCTAAAACCAAATAAAACAATTCTTTGGTGTGTTAAGTATTGGAATGGGTGAAAGATCAATCCGAATTGAATTGGATGATGCTCGATCATTGCGTTTGAATTTAGTATTTTATACATAAATATATAACAGAGGGGGCAAGTCTGGTCAACCGGCGGAATCAAAACAATCTATGCTTATCCATATCATGGATATAATTATCTCATGGGGTTCTAAAACATCTTAAGATATTATAGAACTCCATATAATAATTATATCCATGATATAGTTAAATATGGATGGTTTTGATTACGCCGGTTGACCAGACTTGCCCCCAGATTTTGTTTGAAAATATCACACCAATCTACCATACATGCATACATACCATCAAGGTATATCTCACAAATATGGGGTAACCAGCGACAGATGTGCGGGTGTGCACTTCCTAATTAATGAAGCACGACATTTGCTTGTATACCCACACACCAGTCTCGTCTCTCCTAAAAAGGCAACATTCATAATGGGTGGTGAACTTTATTGCTGAATTATAGGAGATATTATTATCTTAAATAAAAAGTGGAAAAACTGTTCTAAGTCTGTGCCTCCCAGTAAAACCCCCTAATCTAGATATTTATATATTTCTTTTTTACATTTAATCCCTGAAAATTTAAATTATTGAATTTTTAAGAAATTCTGAGAAATTTCTTAAAACCTTTTAAAAGAAAATTTCATAATTACTAAAATAATTAAATTGATTTATTTATTTATTTTTAGAATCTCTCACTATACAGAACAAAATTTATATAATATAATGTTATTCAACCTCACTAGGATAAACCTATTCCGAGGTTAAAGAAAGTCACATTTGTGAAAGACATACCTAAATGACAATATTAATATTTAAAACAATATGTTACTAGAGTCGCCAGTTGGGTAAGTACTTATAAATTACTTATATCAATAGATTATAATTAAAGTGAAAAAAACAATAACAAAAAATATAATATATAGGGAAACCATGACTAGTGCAGATGAAATTCAAAAACAACTGTACTAAAAAAAAAATAATATTCAATTTAAGAAGGTTTAGGATGAATAAATATGTTTGCAATCCTCAGTCAATATTATATAAATATCTTACATAATTTAAAAAGGATATATTTAAATATTTTTCTAAGAAATTCTACGTGTTTTTGAAATAATCGTTTTTTGCTGAAACAATTACGTAAATGCTTCAAAAATAAATGTATGATACCATCTCAGACTAATATATCCAATTTTCAAATTCATTTCCTATTAATATTTATTCAAAAATATATAAAATGTGTACTTTTGGCGACAGGGCTACTGTATTTTGTGGATTAAAAATTATTATCATGATATTTGAACTAAACCACTTGCTTTTAAATATGCAAATTTGGTTAAATTATTAACATTTTCGATAATGCGCTGCTAGCCAGTCCAATAAAATATCTACCCCCACTACTTCTAAATTATCAAACCGCCCCCTAATATCGATTGGGGGTTAGGGTACATACTATTATAGTTCCGCTGGGTACACTAGTTCAAATTTGCGCAAAAGCCTACATCCGGGATTTCAACATAAATATATTATATTATATTTGATCAATATTCATATTATAATATATTAATTACCTTACGATTTAATAATGTATGGAGATGATATTTGATATATTAATTATTTTTTATAATACATATATGCAGTACTTTCTACTTGTTAGCTTCTACTTAAAAAATAAATACAGTTTGTTTTAATTAAATTGATTAAAAAAAAATAGATTTTATGATCAATTTTGAGTCAAGGTGAGTTCTGGTGCAGGACACTTAAAGACCAACAAAGATTTCTGACATTCGAAAACGGAATATTGTGGAAAATTTTAGTACCAAGGTCTGAAATTGCGGTAGAGACCTGGAAATTCCCGCATTGATAGGGGAACCCTTAATCACTAGTGAGATCACATCTAGAAGATTGGCCTGGCATGTCGTCAGATCGAGAGAAGAAAGAGAAACAAAACGCATCCTGTAAAATAACCCTGCGAGTAAGAGTCCTCTGGGAAGACCAAGGCAGAGATTGATAGACAGCATCTGAATCGAGATCTGAATGTTTGTAAGAGTCCATTGCTGGTGACAGAAAGGCTTGGAAATCCATTTTTCTGGAGGCTAAAGAAGTAAAAAGTAGGTATGATCAATTCTCCATCGACAACGCTACAATTCAAGACTGATAATTAATTATTTGTCAAAACTTTCAAATTGCTCTCTCATACTGGAAAACTGAGTATATTTTAAAATTTATAATAAAGATGGGCTTCGCATCCACCACCAACATCCGCTCCCGCATTCCGGGACTGTTATCGGCTCCTTTGCAGAACGTTAAAATGAACAATAAAAATAATACATGGCACGAAGAGTAGCTCATAGAGCCTTCAAGATTAGCAATCTCGGCACCACGGAGCAAAAGAACAATCGGCAAGTGCAAATCGAGATTCGCTCTCGTGAACTGGCAACGATTTCAAATCCATATAGCCTTTATTTAAATTAATTAAAAATGGGCTTGACAAAAACATAATTAAGGATCATCAAACTGCGAAACAAAATATTTTAAGGTTGGATTACTATACATTTATATATTTTGAACAAAAAGAAAAATAAATTAATATAATAGACCTACTGCTTTCTCTGTGCAACCCAAACTAAATAAATATTAATCCAATTTATATTGATACAATATTTGACCACATTATCGGAATACCGATCTCTTTTAAGGTGGTTGCCAATCAGGCAGCGTAGGAACCTATATACCCTCACACTTCTATACAAGGTCTTAAACAACTCCAAGCTTCAGTTTATCTACGAAACCAATTTCACTTCCTCTCTGAACACGGGATGCCTCTTCGTTCAAATCCCAGTACACAATACTTCATTTTACACCACATCTTTCTCCGTACAAGCAGCTTGTCTTTGGAGTCACATCCCATCGCAACTTCGAGTTTCATTAACACTTCTCGCTTTCAAAAGATATCTGAGGAATCATGTCCTTACACATAACACCTAAATTTGTCTCCTTATCCTATCCTTGTCCCCCCCCCCCCTCTCCTGTGCCTTCCTTTTCTTTATTTTTTTTGTTTTGTATGTTTTTTGTTATATATGTTTTATTTTCTTTATTGCATTTGTTTGTATTATATGTTATAGTCATAAAAAATGTTAGTAAATACCATAAATATAATACATTTTCACCAAATGAAAATGGTTGGTTGGAAATTGCCATTTGACAATAAGCCCGCCATTGTGCATTTGTGCTCAAAAAGCTTAAAATAAGATTATCCACAAAACCTCTTGGAGAGAAGAATTTGGTGTTAGACATAATTCATTTCTTTTTGACAAAAGGTATATTTTCCATCAAATATCTTGAGAAATTTTGTCGAGGAGGGGGGTTGATTGCACAAAAACCACCCAAGAAAAAATTACAAATTCGCTCTGCGCGTCCCTCGTGATTTCTCAAGTTCTTTACCGAAAACACACTGGTATATTTTTACTGGAAGCGTTAATGAAGAAATTTAATAGCCCTTACGTATAAAGGACATACTTATAAAACATCTAATTCTTTCCTTTCGCACAACTGTACATTCCCAATCACGTAGGTACCTACTTGTCAACACTCGTATAATATGTGTGCGTGTATATTTGCATTAGTTCTTGTGCATGTATATATGTATACATGTTTGTATATGAATGTGTGTGAGTGCAACGGATATGCATCTGTGTGCATTGCTCCGTGTGCAAACTATGTTTGCAAAAATTCGCGCCGGCCGAATCGATGCGGGCACTTTAGTACACAAGTTCTCAAATCAAGTGTGCGAAATCACCCTTTCGGTATAAAATTTACGAAAAATGAAACCGTCTGATAAATGAAATTATTATTAATATAAATTATTATTTTCAGTCCTTCTGAAAAATATTGACTTCAACATACCAAACAGACGAACATGTCATACCTCATACATACATACCATCACACCATGTCACTTGCGGGGTAGGCAGAGAGAACCGAACGCCACATTTTTATATCCTGGCACGCATCTCTCGCCTCATCCACATTCATGCATCGTCTCATACATGTTCGTCTATTGCTCACACTTCTAACATTTCCGTCTTTCAAAATTTCGTTCACATGGTCGTGCCGTCCCTTTCTTGGGCGTCTCCGACCTCTCATTCCATTCCTTTCCGCTCTGTATATTTTCTTCGTCAGGCGCTCCTCATTCATTCTCCCCATGTGACCAAACCATCTCAATGTGTTCTTTTTCATTCTAGTAATGACATCTTTCTTCATCTTACATTCTTTCCTTATGTCCTCATTTCTTACCCGGTCATACATCGTTCTATTACAAATCCTTCTTAACGATCTTATTTCAACTGCATTTATTCTACTTTCATGCGTCTTCTGCCATGTCCAGGTTTAATAATAATAATAATAATAAACCGTTTATTTGTTGTCATTATTGTTACATCAAACAAAAAAAAATATATACAAAATTTTGAACTAAAATTGACAACAAAAAGGCTATTGCTCAGCTGCGCACTACCAGGTATCCCTGGAGTGCTGCTGGTTTTCAGCAAAGCCTTGGGACAACACAAAACATTGAGGACAGACCACATGTCATGACCTATAAAGATTTAATAGTAATTAAAAATAAAATAAAAATAAAATGTATTTCTTCCTTCTCTTTTTTCACTGCTGGAACCCTTGTTGGTTCAATAACCATATCTTGCAGTGTTTCTTAAAACTCTGCAAAGAGTTCATCGCACGTATGTTCTGCGGCAACTCATTCCAGTACTTTGAGGAAGCATACCTAAAACTACCCTCGAATGCGGAGGTTCGATGTCTGGGGAGAACGAGTAAATGGCCTCTCTGTCGCGTTGAGTGGACGTGCAAATCACGTGACCACTGTAGTCTATCAAACAGATAGGAAGGAGAACGTTTCTTTATCACACTATGTAGTTGACAAAGAAAGTGCAGCTTCCTTCTGTTAGACATGTTCAGAATCCCGTGCCGATTAAGATAAGGTGATATGTGTGCTCGTCTAGGTATATTGAAGCAAAATCGGGCACATGCATTCTGTACGCGTTGCACTTGTTTTTGTGTTTTTTTTAACAGAGACGTACCATATATCGAATCCCCGTAGTCCAATATTGAGAGAACCAAACTATCAGTAAGCAACCTGCGAACACCCGTTGCAATGTATGGACGGATCTCATACAAAAGACGCAACCTCGAAAAACACCATTGCGTTTTTTTATTAATGTGCTCCTCATATCTTAATCTTTCATCCATTATGATGCCAAGATTCCGCGCCGATTTTACAAAAGGGATGATGTTACCATTTAGCTGAACTTTGTTGGTGCTGTTTTTTACAGCATTGATTTTATGCTGTGAGCCGATTATTATTGCAATAGTTTTTTTGGGGTTAAGAGCTAGTGCATGGTCTTGTGCCCATGTCAGAATTCTTTCCAGATCACTGTTCAACATACCCACAGCAGACCCCGCATTGCGCTCCTCAAAAGATAGATACAATTGTGTATCATCTGCGTACATATGTGATTTGCAGAATCTGAGAGCATGCATCATGTCCGATGTGTATATGGCAAACAGCAATGGCCCAAGTATAGAACCCTGAGGAACTCCACGAGTCAGTTCAACAGCAGATGACAAAATTTCGCCGCATGCTGTGCGCTGCGTTCTGTACCGAAAATAGCTTTGAAACCATTCGACAGTGTCATATGCGAAACCAAAGTATCGCAACTTTTCAATTAGAAGTGGAATACTTAACATGTCGAATGCTTTAGAGTAATCCAAGAGTACTATTATTGAGGTTTTTCCATCATCACCAGATGCATGCAAGTCGTCTGTAATACATTGCAACGCAGATGTGGTGCTATGGCCCTTACGAAACCCGGACTGATGAGGAGGCACTATTTCACATCTTTCGGTGTATTTCACTACTTGATCATAAACGACCTTTTCAAGTACCTTCGAAAGTGTAGGAAGTATGCTAATAGGTCTAAGATCGTTTAATCCCACAATAGGATTCTTTTTGGGAAGTGGTTTGACTATAGCATTTTTCCACACCTCAGGTACAGTGCCAGATATAAGTGACTTATTTACTATGTTTGTAATAGTACCTAGAGCATGAGGTAAAATGAGTTTTATCATATTAACGTTTATATTGTCGCAACCGGTTGCATTTGTTTTGATACTACTAATATGTTTTGCTATGGTGTTTTCATCCACAATATGAAACTTAAACGAGAGTGAGGTGGAAAATTTGTTTGTCTTATAATAATTAAGAAGGTTCGTACTATGTGAATGATTATGATCCAAGTTTAAAAAGTGTTTATTGATTATCTCAGGGTTATTTAACTCTAAAGGTATTTCATGTGTTTTTACTTTGTGTTGTAAGGTATTTTCTAGCGATTTCCAGAGTTTTTTTGAATCTCTAATGTTGGTATTCACATTGTGTGTGAAGAAAGCGGATTTTTCTCTTTTTATGGAGGACGTTACAAGATTTCTTAGTTGTTTGTAATAGATGTGATGTGTGTCAGTTTTAGTTTTAAGGTATCTATTGTAGGCTCTATCTCTAATTTTCATCATGTATTTGATTACATCTGTGATCCAAGGCTTGTGTTTATCTTTAATAGTTCTTATCTCTAACGGTGCATGGGAATCAAATATATCTATAATATAAGTATTAAAATTTTCGACCATAATGTTAACATCATTCAATGAGTTAATGTACTCCCAGGGACCATTCTCAAGTTCTGAGTTAAACTTATTAACGTCCATGTCCTTAAAGTTTCTGTATCGTATTCTTTCAGGTTTTTTTTTTTGTTTCGGAAATTTTAATTTACACACTATCAAACCATGATCACTTATGGACTTATAATGATACACATCTGTGTTTGTGACTGCCTCGGGTATATTGGTGAATATTACGTCTATAAGCGTTGAAGATGTATCAGTTATTCGTGTGGGGTCACGCACCACTTGTGTCATATCAAAGACTTTTAAACTATCCAATAATTTCTTTGCGTCTATATGTTCTTCGTCTACTATATCAATATTTAAATCACTCAGTAGAAAAATATTCTCACACCGAAAGATATGATCAGATATATTATCACTTAAACACTCAAGGGTCTGTCCCAGACTCTTAACATTGGGTCTATAGGCTGTACCTAGAGTTATGTTGATATTTGTAGCTTTGATTTTAATCCACATCTGTTCTAAGAATTTATTTTCATAGGGTAGAATTTTACATGATAATTCTTGGCGCACATAGAAGCCAACACCACCACCACGACCAGAGCGTGGAGAGAGATGTAATACAAAGCCTGGGATAGTCCTTTCTGTTTTAGCCCTAACCTCATCAATCCATGTCTCATTCAAAGCCAGTACATCGATGTCATGCTCCCCAATATATACACACAGATCATCGAATCCTGTACCTAATGATTGAGCATTCAATAGACCAATTGTCAGGGTCCTTTTCTTTATGTTTCGTACAGACATTATTGATCAAATTTTTCGTTTTTGTGGATGAATAGTAGTGGGATGAGAAACCAGGACCACGGCACGTGACATGGTAACAATGTATAGTATTTGCATCGGCATTGGCATTAAACACATCAAAGGTGGTGAAAGTAACGATATAAGTATATAATATGTATAAATATCTTGAATAAAAAGTAAGTAAAAGTTAATATTCGAGAGAAGGAAGAAACGCATCATCAAGCAATTTTTTTTAAGTTCGTTTTTGATAACAATATATAGTATTTGCATCGACATTGGTATATAAACATGTTGGTGACACATTAATAATAGCAGAAAATTCAAATCAATATTTCGACAGCATTCAAATAATAGTGAGAATAAAATACAAACATTTAGATGCCACATTAACAATAGTAAAAAATTCAAAACAGTATTTCGATAACACACAAGTAATATCAATAGTATAATATAAATATTTTGGTGACACGTTAATAATAATAAAAAAATCAGGTCAATAATTCGACAACATACATATAACAGCAATAATATAATATAAACATTATGGTGATATATTGTTAATAGAAAAATATTCAAATCAATACTTCGAAAACACATTTTAAGAAAAAACAGTAAATTAAAGTGAACACTTTGAGAGCATGCTAAAAATCGCGATGGACACTTTGAGAACTTGCTAAAAGTATTTTGATGGCATATTAATAATAGTAAAAATATTAATTCCGTATCTTGATAATCTATTATGAAAAACAAGCATTTACCGCCTTGTAGAGGCCGTAACGTACGTGAATATACGGCTTTATATTTCTCTGCTACTGGATACCGTGGTATTATTGTGGTATTGTAACAAAATAATATATAAATGTCAAATAGTGTCAGTTGCGATTTCGAGTGCATTATTTTATTTACTCGTGGAATAAAAACGTGTATTTTTTGTTTAAAATAAATTAATAATAAGATAATGTTATTGTAAGAGATCATAGTAATAATATTTGCAATATGTGATTTTGTGCGGTTAATTGTCGCTACATAATAAAATACTAAAGGCAAATAATTCATCGTGAGGTTATATAATAATAGTAACGGACAGCAAAAATATTTAATAAGTGATATGTTGTCAATTTTAAATAAATGACATCTTACTGTACCGTTGTGAATTGAGGATAAACATTGTTTCATATATATCAAAATATAAAGTGTTATGCAATTTAAAACTTCAAAGATGTTGTAATATAGTAGCGAGTAATTAAATATATAGAGGCAAAAATACAACAAAGTAAAGATATAAAAATGATTGAAAGGTGATTGTGTAAGAGTGTAAAATTGGATATTTAAATATTTATTTGGTGAGTACATATCGCGATAAAATATGGTAGAAGTGAATACAATAGTTACAATTAAAATATTAAACGAATACAATGAAATATAATGTATTAGTAGCAGCATTACGAATTGTCATTTCTTTATGTTTTCAATGTCTGATGTGTTGTTAATCCGGATAATTTTGGACGAATCATTTTGTCTGACGAACACTTGTCCTCCTTTGGTCCATACGTATTTGTAATTCAAAGTTTTGGCAACGTCTTTCGTTCTAGAGAGTAATAACTTGGTCCTTTGGGTGATTTGTTCGGAGACGAATATTCTTGACGAGATTTGCGATAAGCCCAAATCAATAGTGTTTAATCTATTTTCTGAGGAAGCTGTCTGTTTTATATAAAGCTTCAGGTTATCAAGAAATTCGTCGCGCATGACTCTGTCGTCAAAGATACCGATGATAGGTCTAGGGTGTCTACTTATATTTCTTTGCCCGGTTCTGTTAAATGCTGGTGTGGTGGATGTAGCAATTTTGAAGTTAATAATTTTAGAAATTTTTTTGAATAGCTCGCCATTGTTTTCCTGTTGAGTTTCTGGAACCCCTCTTATTTCAATATTCCTATCCATAGTCAGGTATTCCAGGTGATCGATCTTAATTTCTTGAGTGGTTATAATTTTTTGAAAATTTGAATTAGCAATTTTCAGAGCAGCTGTCTCCTTTAATGATTCTTCTGTCTGCTCTTCGAGTGCGTGTAATTTAATTTTAAATTCATCTTGTTGTTCGCTAATGAATTGTATCGTTTTTAAAATTTCCCTGTTTTGTTGTAATATTTCGTCATACTTATTTTTTGTTTCATTAAAATTGTCCTGTATTAATTTTAAAATACTGCTTTTGAAATCCGAAAATTCTTTATGGAAAATTTGTGTCGTAAGTGGCAACATTTCGCTGTCTTTGCCCGGTGTAGATGAAGAAGAAGAAGTTTGTTGTTTAGATAATGGTGATCTAGTATTGTTGTTCTTATTTGTTTCCTTGCACATTTGACAGCGATATATACCGATTGCTTTCACGGATAGCCTTCGAAAACTAGACAGGGATATTCCATCACAGTTGTAATGGAAATAATACAAACATTTGGTACATCTTATTTGTTCGTCAGCCTTAATAATATAAGTACACGACTTGCAGTGTTTTTCGTCGGCCATTTCGATAAGATGATGATCTGTTATTGTTTTTTTTATTGTAAAGTAAAGTAATGCAGTGAGTTTGTGCAGCAAATCAGTTCAGTGACAAGTGTATGTTAAAGTGCAAATATCAAATCGGCTGCCACTTGACAAAGTATATTAAGATTTGAGGTAAGTGTTGATAAATTGTATTAATATTGTATGTACCTTTTCTGTGGTTCAGTTCAGTGATGTGTAGGTAGGCTGATGTATTTATGAAATATTCAAAACAATCACTCACACTGACAGTTTATTTATATTTTCAATGCACGTGAATGAACTTTGTGTGTGTTTTGCGTAAATATTAGGTAAATGTGAGTATTTTTTATATAATAATAGTGAGTTTTATTAATGACTTATAAACAATGCGCGTTGATTCTACCGGTACCGGAAGTAATCACTTGCATACGTCAAGGTTGGCACTACGATGGCGTTATGAATGGCAACTTTGGCATCCTTTGATATGTTGCGATCATTCATAATTGGTCTCAGTGCTACATTCACTCTGTTTCCTGCCATAACTCTTCTTTCGATCTCTTTATCAAGTCGTCCGTTCCGTTGAAATATGCTTCCCAAGAATACATATTCGTCGATTATATTCGTCGATTTGCTCGAGCCATTCGTTCTCTACTCTTATTTTACACGCTGTTCTGCTTTCACTCTTTTCAAAGACCACTGTCATTGACTTGCTGGCATTCATCCTAAGTCCATTCTCTATACATCCTTCATATACCATACTTACACACCTCAACGGTTTTTTTAAACAAAACAAAAAAAACACTACTGCCTCTCGGATTTCGCCATGTCTTCGTTTATTAAATGATTTGGAAAATACGCATCAGAACAAATTCAGACTTCAAAAATTATGTATTTCAAAAATTAAAAGTAGGTAGGTAATAAACATAAAAAGTAGAAAGAACAAATCCTACATTATGAAAAACCTACATTATGGAATTTATATTTTTTAAGTATGAATATGTCATTGTTTGCAACAAGAATATATATTATACATTCCCTAAATTAAGCATAATGCTTGTGTTATAGGCGAACGAAATCGGTCGTGGCAGAATTCGAACACGCGACCACGTAGGTATTACTAACAAAATCTCAAATGTATTTTTTTTCAAAAAAAATCCAGTGTCTCAAACATTTTTTATTAAGAAAAACATTTTGTGATAAATTTATATGTTTAACTGTCTATATTTCCATTTTTTTTAAATATAAAAAAAACGCCGAAACACCCCAACTAGATATTTTTATATAAAGAATATCAACATTGTAGTAGTACATCTCGAACTTTTTTTTTAGTTTAGTACGCATTCTTCAATTATGCATACTATCGCCATCGACAGTTGGATCTCATGTGTTATATTATGCAACTAGTCTTATTAAGTCTCGGTGAGTATAAATACCTAATATTTATTCTCATTTAATTAAATTGATTAGGTAGGTACTTACTTTACTTATTTTTTATGGCATCGGCTTTTGCTGAATCTTTGGCTGTGTCATCTATTGTTGTCATTTATATTATCGGTTCCTGTTCGGTCAGCTACTTCACACAGCATCTGGAGTAGCCCTATGAATGTCCTACCAGTATCCTTCATACTTCAGTACAGGGAACTCTACTAGTTCCTGGATGGTTTGCCTGCTTGCTCCACAGTCAAATTCCGGGGTATCCTTTTTTCCTCATTTGATAATTATAGCAACCTTGTACTGTACGAATTCTGTTCTGCTGAACCCAGGCTTTTCGAAGGAACCTGGTGCCCTTATGTTTGGATCTATTAGGTACCTACAAACATATTAATGTGTGATTTAGAAAAGGTTGGTCCGCGTCAGTTTCAGCGTCAGGTAAATTTATTGAATATGATGTGAGATATAGATATGTTTTTTCTGTTATTAATTTTATACACTTACACAGTTTGAAAGCAACTGTCCTCCATTGTATAAACACAGAGGGGCGTTTCATGTTGAATTTATGCAAAATATTTGAAATATTTTATTTATACCTACATACCTTATTAACATTATAGGTACCTACATACCTGCATACGAGTACCAGCAATTATAATCAAAACTGGGATTTGCAATGTTCAAGTGCAAGTGGCATGCTTATTGCCAAATTGCAATTTATTCCGACTAACCAGAGAAAGAATCATTGAGTGAGAAGTACCTATTTTTAAATAAATTTCTCCCATTCTGAGGGTCGAACCCATGACACCAGCATAGACGTCAAAAAAATTTATAAAAAAATAAAATTTTTAATAGCAATTGTTTTACACTGTAAAGCTTAAGAGGCTATAGTAGGCTGTACCTATAGTATAATATTATTTTTTAAATAATTTCCCCAGTTCCCAAAAAGATACGTCTTTGAAATAAAGAACAGTTTGTATGTACATCTTTATTCTATTGCATGAGTTTTTTGAAGTTTGAATTTATTTAATAGTTTTCTTGTAAAATTAGTTTTAAAAAACCCTTTTTTATTTTTTTATTGTAAGTAACTAAAAAACTACAAGGCCTATGAAGTAGATTTTTACTTCAATCGAAAGAGAAAGTGAAAAAGTGCCGGCTGGGTTTTTTTAGTAGGTACCTATTAGTTATAATATTTTTATTATTATTCTTGTTATTTAAAAAAAAATCTAAATTTTACCTTTTTCGCGAAAAAATGTTGTATACGTATTAGATGATATAAAATATTTTTTCGTGTTTCATACATGAGAATACCTATAGATAATGTATTATCCGCAAATAAAATTGGTCTATGACACATTTTTAAAATTGAATTTGTTGTAATATTTGTTTGTATGACTGTTTGTTTGGTTTAAATTTAAATAATATAAATAAAAGTAAGATATATTTTTCGACATTTATACATTCTATATTATTTTAATGTGAGCAGCCATGAGATGAAGTTATGAAACATCATTTATAACTTTACAGTCATTTTGAAAAAGTTTGTGAAAACTAATTTAAATATTTTAAACATTGTGAAAAGTATGCGTATGATATTTAGTAATGATTAAAATTAAATAACCTTACTCCTTTTTGATACTACCAGTTTTTACGTATTAAAATAACAAGATTGTTGAAATGTGGATCGCACTGCCATCTATCGGGAAGTTTTTAAAACTATATAAAGCTAATCGGATGATTTGTTGACTAAAATGGTTTGTGTACACGTAGGTTTGCGTCTAAGCTATTAATTATTTGGATCTCCATTGCTCATTCGTTTTAGACAAAGACCATACATTGTTTCATTGTTCTGTAATAGTATGAATATTATACGTTAATAAAACTAGTTGCCATAAAATAGAATATTCTTGGTATTTTTTAGGATTGGTACTTTATAAATTGCGATACATTAAATATGAATAATATTTTTATTAATAAATTATTTTTCTGTAAGTACATATATATAATAATATCAAATGTTAAAGTGTTTTTCCCAAGATTTATTTATTTACCATGCATACACATTCTCCATATTTGTTATTTGTGGTTACTCGAGGAAACCGAATGCTAAACTTTCCTCTCCAATGCATATTTGTGCATAAAATATGTCTTGGTAGGTACCTACAATTATTTACCTTTTTAAGACACATTCATCAAAGATGTTACATTGTTTCAGATGATTTTTTTTAAATTAGGCAACCAACCCAATTGAGGGTGATTTGTGCCATTTTAGTGTCTATAAGGCACACAAGTTATTAATCATAGACGAACGATTGGTTTTATTAAAAGTTAATTTCATTTGAAAACAAGAATTTTGAAATTTGGGAATATATTATGTGGTTTTTGTTCAGTGACAAAAGGTGAGCAATATTAAAAGGTCGGGAAACCTGCTTATCAATGGAGTTATAAAAATCAAATGCAGTTCTATTCGGGCAACAAAAGAATACATGGTCAGGTGACTCAACGTCCAATCCGCATTGGCACATGGGACTATCTACAACTCGAATCTTATACAAGTGTGAAGCCAATATGCAGTGACCAATTCGGAGGCGGCAGACATTTGATATTTCTCTTTTGGATTTATTCATAACATGGAACCAGGGATGTTTTAGAATAGTGATTTGGATGGATTTATAATATGACCCTTTTTCTTTGCTTGTGTATTTCAATTCATCAGTCCAACGCTTCCACGAACCACGTCTCAAACAAGCTATAATATCAGTTAATATATTATAATTCACGCGTCTTTTGCACAACTCGTATCAATTTCCTATTTGGCATTTGATATATCAAAATAACGGAATATTAATTCTAAAAAATATATAAAAACATAAAAAACATTAAAAATAGCAAATGAACACGAGTTGAAAAAATGTTGAAATTCATATCTCCGTGACCTATTTTCGTGCTTTTCATTTTCTGTTGCTATTGTTCAGCTTCAGATGTAATTCCTATAATCCAACTGTCGATTTGTTCAGGAGAACTTTGTTCTCTTAACATATCGACAATGTTTCAAGCCAGGATACGCGAGAATTGTATGGAGAGGTCTACTTTTTTCACGGCTTTTCCAACTTTGAAGTCAAAAAACACCAACTTAGAGGCTTCGCAGCATATATGTTCCATACACGGATTTACTCAGAATTCGGAGTAGAACATTTCGTGTGTCTGTGTGTCTGTGTGTGAGTGTGTGTGTGTGTGTGTGTGTCTGTGTGTGTGTGTGTCCGTCCCCCCCTTATAACTTTTGATCCGCTCAATTTACAGAGCCCAAAACTTCAGAATATATAAACAGTTATAGGCCTACAAAACTTTTATACTCAGAATTTTGAATTTTGTTTCAGTCAGGGGTTATCAATTTTTGAATTTTTACTTTATTTTTCCATATATCTCAGAAACCATAAAAGCTAGAACGCTGAAAATTGGTATAAACATAGAAAAATACAAAATCTCAAATTAATTTTTTCAAAAAAATTCCAGGGTTTCTCAAACATTTTTTATTAAGATTAATATTTTTTTTATGATAAATTTATGAGTTTAACTGCCTATATTTCCAATTATTTTAAAAATATCGAAAAAAGCCGAAACACACCAACTAGATAATTTAATTTTCTATAAAAAATATAAAAGATGTATTAGCACATTTCAAACTTTTTTTAACAATTTTTATAAAAATTGAATTTAGTGACGACATTTCTTCATACAATTTGTATGGCAATCGCCTACACACAATGCCCCCAAGTCAAATTGAAAACGCTGTTCGTTTTCGCCAAGCGCTAATTTTTTTTGTATGGGATTTGACGTTTGTTGTTTGTTATTGTAGAAAAAATTTCTACAACAAACGTCAAATCCCATACAAAAAAAATTAGCGCTTGGCGAAAACGAACAGCGTTTTCAATTTGACTTGGGGGCAATATCTAAGAAAACCTAATTATTTGATACTAATCTCCAAACATACATACATACCATCATGCTGTTTTCATATTCTGCGTAGGATCAAAGGACTGACCTCCATACTATCCTATATTGACATACATACATACATAGGTACAAGTGTTGTATAGAAAATCAAATATCTTAAAATATTAAATAATTTGTGTTTATGGGATTATAGTTTGGTACTTATTCTTCAACTATACATACTATCGCTTTCGACAGTTGGATCTCATGTGTTACATGCAACTAGTATATAGATATAAGAATTAAAAAAATATGTGAATAGTTTTTTTCTTTTTCATGCTTACTGTTCTCTTTTTTTTTTTTGTGGTACATGGTCGCCGACCCGACCCTCTTTTGGGAAGTTTTGGGATGCCTTTAAATACATTCTAAATACCTAAAATTTAAAATATATTTAAAAAATATTGTATTGAAAATGTTTATTGGTTATTTGATCAAAAAGTATATGCGAGATGATTTCTCACCCTGTATGCAAATAAATACTTATGTACAGGGTCCGCAGAAGAGAGGTGGTGATTTATTTTAATTACAGCGCTAAGACGGTCGATTAAATTCGATCATTAATTTCGTCCGTACCTTTCTTCTGAACCTCCCTGTATGCCACCACTCTTTAATCATATCTACAGAGTGTCCTATGTATATTATGTATACCTTATAGTAATATATTTTCATTTGTTGATAATTTGATGAATATTTTTCACGGCATCTAACAAAAAGCTGTTTTTATGCATTTTTTAATGCATATCTCTACCTGTAATCCTTATGTGTTCGGCTACATCTGAGTACCTACCTATGTATAGAGATACATGTACCTTCCTTTGTGTCTTTGTTATATAATACCCTTTGTCATTCCTCTCAGTTACGGAGAAAATTCAAACTTGATTTTAATTTATTTTTTGAAGATGTCTCACAAAAAATGGATCGAGTTTATTCGAGATTTACGTAATTTGAAATCTGCATCCACAGTCGAATCCAAATGACAAATTAAAAATAAGTTTAATGATTCGGCGGATATTTTGTGGTAGTTAATATTAACCATATTTGAATCATAAATTCGCTATAAACCACTTGCTTTTGAGTCACTTCGCGACATGTTTCGAAAGCGCTGTGTCTATGGAGCCGGTCGATGGAAGGACAGCGCTTCCGAAACATGTTGCGAAGTGACTCAAAAAACAAGTGGTTTATAGCGAATTTATGATTCAAATATGGTTAAAAATAAGTTCATCATCACGTGGCTCAGTTAGATAGCTAAATGTCTCCTGAGCGATAGGTCCCGTGTTCGATTCCCGGTAGAGACACGGCTTTAAATTGTGTTCTCAGTCTAGATTCTGAGACTGTGAGACGATTGATATCACATATCTCCTGAACGTGGCAACTTGTTATTGGGTGAGTGTTAAATTAATATTTGACATTGTACTCGTGAGTAAATAAAAGTAAAGTTATGTAAAGGGAAGTAAATATATTATACAAATAAAAAAAAGGATACAGAAGACATCATCATCACAATAAAAAGTATATAAGATATCACAATTTGAATTTTTTCCCGAAAAGAAGGAAACATTGTGCTTCGGGGAGGAATTCAGAGAATTAATAATTTGCAATTTAAAACATAATCATACAACAATATTTCACAGAAAATTCCGAGTACATAAAATTTACAATTCGGTACAAGAGAAAAAATAAAACTACGATTCATATAAGGCACACATTTCTATACTGATCTCTGAGTTCAGAAAATTTACTATTTAAAATTTATATAAAAAGAGTAAAAATAAAATATAACTACCATTCATATAAATGCACACAAAACTCCATACACACACATACAAAACTAAAACATTTATATGGTACAATGAGAAAGTAATTATGGCAGAAGACGCATGAAAGTAGAATAAATGCAGTTGAAATGAGATCGTTAAGAAGGATTTGAAATAGAACGATGTATGACCGGGTAAGAAACGAGGATATAAGGAAAGAATGTAAGATGAAGAAAGATGTCATTACTAGAATGAAAGTGAACACATTGAGATGGTTTGGTCACATGGGGAGAATGAATGAGGAGCGTCTGACGAAGAAAATATACAGAGCGGAAAGGAATGGAATGAGAGGTCGGGGACGCCCAAGAAAGGGATGGCACGACCATGTGAACGAAATTTTGAAAGACGGAAATGTTAGAAGTGTGAGTAATAGACGAACATGTATGAGACGATGCATGAATGTGGACGAGGCGAGGGATGCGTGCCAAGATAGAAAAATGTGGCGTTCGGTTCTCTCTGCCTACCCCGCAAGGGACATGGCGTGATGGTTTGTATGTATGTATGTATGTATATACTCCTTACTAACCCTAGGGGATATAGTGGAGAGTTATGATTTCGCAAATTTTAAGGCAATTTTTTTTGTTGTAGATTTACAGCAAGTATCATGCTGAGATTTTATTCTGAAAGTTTCATCACAATGTATCTGTGTGTGTGCTGTATGCTATAATACATATGCTATGTAGGTACGGCTTGTTTTTTTTTTACTTTATCGATTATACATAGACTAAAGTACTCATTCGATTCTTTGAAAAATTTGTATATCTAATACTCACTTTGACCCCATTAGATTTTGAAGAATATCTGAATAGTGCTTCTCAATTTTTTAACTGTCAAATATTTCAATGTGACCCCAAGCTCAGGAAACTTTTTTTTTATTTATTTTAAAAGGCATATCACCTTCATAAAATGGAATTAAAGAAAAAATAAGTTTTCATACTAAAATATTTAAATAAAAAATTAAAAAACACTCATTTCATAAAACTGTTGAAAATTTTCCATACATAATTTGAATACTTTGTGGAGTGACTTGGTAGTGATGAGTATAACGTTGGCCACAACCCACTCGTTTTTAAAGTTCATAATGTGTCGTTAGGTTTCAATTTGATATTTCTTTCCAGTTCATTGCACCATTTTATACCCAGAAATGAATAATGACTATACATATGTAATGGAAGGAATAGGTAGGAATATAAACAAAACCTCGAGTCGTGCTCAATACTCAGTGCTCAGACACCTTATTATGTAGGTACATGGATTACAGCAATGTTTGATTTTACTATTTTTCTAATAATATTCTTTACATTAATTTTCTACAGATTTAATAAATCATCCACTCGTTTGATCATTTCTCAAGTCATCTTTTTTAAAGGGTGGGTTGTCTTGTTGAGCAAAAAAAAAAAGATGCGTTGTCCTTAACAACATTCACTAATGCACATCTTATCTTTCGAACCCCCTATAATCCCATTCCTCAGCACCACCGCTCAGTATTACACCCCCCACTCTTCTTCGCCACCACCCCCCTCCACCCCCCCCCCCCCAAAACTGCTATCCATGGAGCGATTCTCCTCATTTATTCGCTGCTAGAACAATTTCTATGCAAAAAAGACAAATTAGATTTTGTCGGTTGTTTCGAGAATAGCAAAGTTTTCGCAAGGGGAAGAACGAAAAGGCGAGAAAGAGGCGTGGGCAGGAGTTCTCTTCAATTATAAGAGGGAGGTTTTTTTTCAATTTACATCGGAAATACACAAAGAACACAACTAACTTAATTAATTTACGTTCGAAATACATTAAATTTGTTTTAATTTGTGATTATTTAGTAGCATTTGTTTTAAATTTTTGGGATAAAAGGAACTTCTGGATTTTGGATTTGGGATGGATCCAGATTTTGTGGAACATTCTTAGGTAGGTATTTAAAAAAATCTTTCATTTACGTCACCATTTGTATCTTTGTATTCGCGACATTTTTGTTGCATGGCATTGTGTGGCAAACAAGATAATATTATGTTAAGCGCACTTTACATGGACGAGATTTTCAACGGGGTACAGGTATTCAACGGGTTTTTCAACACGGTGGGAAAAAATATAGAGCGTGTTCTATTTTTCAACGCGTTTTGTATACTTTTCGTAAAACAGGAATCTGTAAAATTATTCGTTGCCGACGCGTCAACGTGGCTGCCGTTTGTGTTGTGTTGACGTGTGACGTTCGCGGTATCTTTTGTATATTTGGCATCTCTCGACCAGAGAGCAATGTTTTATAACAAAAAAAATTAAGTAAGGGCCAATAAAATATCAAATCGAGTCCAAATAAAGTCAAATGCCGAGTAGTCAAAATGCAAAGTCGAACGAAGAAAACGAGAGAAAGATAAAACACTGTTGAACAAGAGAAAACTAAAATGTTGCAATTTTTCACATAAATGGCATATTTAATTTTTATGTAATTGCAATAATAGGGGTCGCAAATACAGGAGAAAATGATCCTGTTGGATGATGTTTTAAACGTTGAAAACCGGACCGCGTTGAAAACTTCGTCCATGTAAAGTATGATTAAACACGAATCAGGTTCACTGAAAAAAAATATGACAACCGAACTGACTACCTGCGCTTTAGCCGAACCTTTGTTATAAGTAATAAAGGTTTATCCATTTATGACTGTACTGTTTGGCTGTGTGCACAAAACATTTAAATGCACAAAACCAAATGTTTTGTCGTCACTATAGTTCAGTTAATTTTAACGTGAAATTTTGTTACTATAAACATTTTTTTTTCCTGAAACTTGTGAAACAGTTTCGATTCCACCTTCAGTGTACATATAATAAATATGGAACTTAATTTTCTAAAACAACTTGCTTAATATCTATGTATGTATATTGTATGTCTATATTTAAATACGTGAAGCAAAAACTTCGGAAACCTTTTAAAGCAAACTTCGCGCACTGAGGAGTTAAAGATTTGACATAGTTAAAGTTTATATGGAGAAGGAATGCAAAAAGCTAATAATTATTCATATTTTTGGTTAAAAAAACATTGATTTTGATAAAAAAATATTTCACTTCAAACCATTGATTGTTTTCCTTACAACATGAAAGAAAGGAGAAGCCTAACTTCAATACATCCGCGCAGTATAAAATATTGTGACCAAAATATTAACAAAACCGAGGTAGTCATACTGCAGTAGTAATACTTACGTACGTATCCCCTCCCTTTCATGGGCGTTGTTTACGTTTAAACTGCCAATATGGTACTCGAGACGCAGTTGTTTAAATTCAAATTTCAGAACAAGACGCAGTTGTTTAAATTCAAATTTCAGAACAAGACGCAGTTGTTAAGATTCAAATTTCAGAACATATTAAAGAAAATACATATCCTACTGGGAAACAATATAAGTAAATGGTACTTAGACAATAATATCTATAACTTATTTTGATATATTTTTTTTTACTCCAGAAAAAAATATTAATCTTAAAAAATATAAACTTATTTCCTACCTAGGTACATAGGTACTATTATGCCATTTACCTTTGAATTTTATTCATAAATTTAAAATTAAATCTTTTTGATTCAATATGTGTTATTTCAGATCAGATGATACCAACACAAATAAATTTGTTAGTACATTTATTGCCACCGAAAGGAAGATTATCAAAATCGCACAAGTATTCAACACTTGAGGCTTTAGAAGGAATAATAGTGAATGTTGATGTAAGTATTCTCTACTTATTACTTGAATCCATATACTTGACACGCAGGAATACATGGAGTTGCATGGGTATTACCCAGTATATGTATATATAATATGTGCCTTAGATTAAGGATTTTTTAAAAATAAACTGTATTAAATGCAATGGAATATACTTTTTTTAATACCTGTCATGCGATAAGTGTCAAGCTACACTAAGTATCAAGCTACAAGTGTCACGCGAACACTATCACGCGAAAAGTGTCACGCGAAAAGTGTCAGGCGAAAAATGTCATGCGAAAAGTGTCAAGCGAAAAGTGTCATGCGAAAAATGTCATGCGAAAAGTGTCATGCGAAAAGTGTCACGCGAAAAGTGTCATGCGAAAAGTGTCACGCGAAAAGTGTCACGCGAAAAGTGTCACGCGAAAAGTGTCGTGCGAAAAGTGCCACGCGAAAAGTGTCACGCGAAAAGTGTCATGCGAAAAGTGTCACACGAAAAGTGTCACGCGAAAAGTGTCACGCGAAAAGTGTCATGCGAAAAGAATCACGCGAAAAGTGTCACGCGAAAAGTGTCACGAGAAATGTGTCACGCGAAAAGTGTCACGCGAAAAGTGTCACGCGATAAGTGTCATGCGACAGGTGTCATGCGAAAAGTGTCAAGCGACGAGTGTCATGCGACAAGTGTCATGCGATAAGTGTCATGCAATAAGTGTCATGCGACAAGAGTCATGCTATAAGTGTCATGCGATAAGTGTCAAGCTACAAATGTCACGCGAAAAGTGTCATGCGAAAAGTGTCACGCGAAAAATGTCATGCGAAAAGTGTCATGCAAAAAATGTCACGCGAAAAGTGTCACGCGAAAAGTGTCACGCGAAAAGTGTCACGCGAAAAGTGTCATGCGAAAAGTGTCACGCGAAAAGTGTCACGCGAAAAGTGTCACGCGAAAAGTGTCATGCGAAAAGAATCACGCGAAAAGTGTCACGCGAAAAGTGTCACGTGAAATGTGTCACGCGAAAAGTGTCACGCGAAAAGTGTCATGCGACAGGTGTCATGCGAAAAGTGTCAAACGACGAGTGTCATGCGACAAGTGTCATGCGATAAGTGTCATGCAATAAGTGTCATGCGACAAGAGTCATGCTATAAGAGTCATGCGATAAGTGTCAAGCTACAAATGTCACGCGAAAAGTGTCATGCGAAAAGTGTCACGCGAAAAATGTCATGCGAAAAGTGTCATGCGAAAAATGTCACGCGAAAAGTGTCACGCGAAAAGTATCATGCGAAAAGTGTCACGCAAAAAGTGTCACGCGAAAAGTGTCACGCGAAAAGTGTCATGCGAAAAGTGTCACGCGAAAAGTGTCACGCGAAAAGTGTCAAAAGCCATAAGCCATAAGCCATAAGCCATTAGCCATTATCCATTAGCCATTAGCCATTAGCCATTAGCCAAAAGCCATAAGCCATAAGCCATTATCCATTATCCATTATCCATTATCCATTAGCCATAAACCATAAGCCATAAGCCATAAGCCATAAGCCATAAGCCATAAGCCATAAGCCATAAGCCATAAGCCATAAGCCATAAGCCATAAGCCATAAGCCATTAGCCATAAGCCATAAGCCATAAGCCATAAGCAATAAGCCATAAGCCATAAGCCATAAGCCATAAGCCATAAGCCATAAGCCATAAGCCACAAGCCACAAGCCACAAGCCATAAGCCATAAGCCATTAGTCATTAGCCATTAGCCACGAGTCACGAGCCACGAGCCACGAGCCACGAGCCACGAGCCACGACCCACGAGCCACGAGCCACGAGCCACGAGCCACGAGCCACGAGCCACGAGCCACGAGCCACGAGCCACGAGCCACTAGCCATAAGCCATAAGCCATAAGCCATAAGCCATAAGCCATAAGCCATAAGCCATAAGCCATAAGCCATAAGCCATTAGCCATAAGACATTAGTCATAAGCCGTAAGCCATAAGCCATAAGCCGTAAGCCATTAGCCATTAGCCATTAGCCATCAGCCACGAGCCACGAGCCACGAGCTACGAGCCACGAGCCACGAGCCACTAGCCACGAGCCACTAGCCACTTGCCACAAGCCATAAGCCATAAGCCATTAGCCATAAGTCATTAACCATAAACCATAAGCCATTATCCATAAGCCATAAGCCGTAAGCCGTAAAACGTATGCCGAAAGCCGTAAGCCATAAGCCATAACCCATTAGCCATATGCCATTAGCCATTAGCCCTAAGCCGTAAGCCGTAAGCCGTTAGCCGTATGCCGTAAGCCATAACCTATAAGCCGTAAGCCATAAGCCGTAAGACGTAAAACGTAAAACGTAAGCCGTAAGCCGTAAGCCGTAAGCTGTAAGCTGTAAGCTGTAAGCTGTAAGCCGTAAGCCATAAGCCATAAGCCATAAGCCATTAGCCATAAGCCATAAGACTCGTAAGCCGTAAGACGTAAAACATAAGCCGTAAGCTGTAAGCCGTAAGCCGTAAGCAATAAGACGTAAGCCATAAGCCATAAGCCATAAGCCATAAGCCATAGGCCATAAGCCTTAAGCCCTAAGCCTTAAGCCATTAGCCATTAGCCATTAGCTATCAGCTATCAGCCACGAGCCAGGAGCCACGAGCCACGAGACACGAGCCACGAGCCATAAGCTATAAGCCATAAGCCATAAGCCGTAAGCCATAAGCCGTAAGCCATAAGCCGTAAGCCGCAAGCCATAAGCCGTAAGCCATAAGCCATAAGCCGTTAGCCATAAGCCGTAAGCCATAAGCCATAAGCCATAAGCCAGAAGCCATAAGCTATAAGCCATAAGCCATAAGCCATTAGCCATAAGCCATTAGCCATAAGCCATTAGTCATAAGCCGTAAGCCATAAGCCATAAGCCGTAAGCCATTAGCCATTAGCCATTAGCCATTAGCCATCAGCCACGAGCCACGAGCCACGAGCTACGAGCCACGAGCCACGAGCCACTAGCCACGAGCCACTAGCCACTTGCCACAAGCCATAAGCCATAAGCCATAAGCCATAAGCCATTAGCCATAAGTCATTAACCATAAACCATAAGCCATTATCCATAAGCCATAAGCCGTAAGCCGTAAAACGTATGCCGAAAGCCGTAAGCCATAAGCCATAACCCATTAGCCATATGCCATTAGCCATTAGCCGTAAGCCGTAAGCCGTTAGCCGTATGCCGTAAGCCATAACCTATAAGCCGTAAGCCATAAGCCGTAAGACGTAAAACGTAAAACGTAAGCCGTAAGCCGTAAGCTGTAAGCTGTAAGCCGTAAGCTATAAGCCATAAGCCATAAGCCATTAGCCATAAGCCATAAGACTCGTAAGCCGTAAGACGTAAAACGTAAGCCGTAAGCTGTTAGCCGTAAGCCGTAAGCAATAAGACGTAAGCCATAAGCCATAAGCCATAAGCCATAAGCCATAGGCCATAAGCCTTAAGCCCTAAGCCTTAAGCCATTAGCCATTAGCCATTAGCCATTAGCTATCAGCTATCAGCCACGAGCCACGAGACACGAGCCACGAGCCATAAGCTATAAGCCATAAGCCGTAAGCCATAAGCCGTAAGCCATAAGCCGTAAGCCGTAAGCCATAAGCCGTAAGCCATAAGCCATAAGCCGTTAGCCATAAGCCGTAAGCCATAAGCCAGAAGCCATAAGCCATAAGCTATAAGCCATAAGCCATAAGCCATAAGCCATTAGCCATAAGCCATAAGCCATAAGCCATAAGCCATAGGCCATAAGCCTTAAGCCTTAAGCCATTAGCCATTAGCCACGAGTAACGAGCCACGAGCCATAAGCTATAAGCCGTAAGCCATAAGCCGTAAGCCATAAGCCGTAAGCCGTAAGCCATAAGCCGTATCCGTATCCGTAAGCCATAAGCCATAAGCCGTAAGCCATAAGCCGTAAGCCATAAGCCATAAGCCGTAAGCCATAAGCCATTAGCCATTAGCCATTAGCCATCAGCCATCAGCCACGAGCCACGAGCCACGAGCCACTAGCCACTAGCTACTAGCCACTAGCCACAAGTCATAAGCCATAAGCCATTAGCCACGAGCCACGAACCACGAGCCACGAGCCACCAGCACGAGCCACGAGCCACGAGCCACGAGTAACGAGGCACGAGCCCCGAGCCACGAGCCACATGCCATAAGCTATAAGCCGTAAGCCATAAGCCGTAAGCCATAAGCCATAAGCCATAAGCCATAAGCCGTAAGCCATAAGCCATAAGCCGTAAGCCATAAGCCGTAAGCTGTAAGCCATAAACCGTTAGCCGTAAGACATAAGCCGTAAGCCATAAGCCGTAAGCCATAAGCCGTAAGCCGTATTGCCACGAGCCACGAGTAACGAGCCACGTGCCACGAGCCATAAGCTATAAGCCATACGGCTTACGGCTTATGGCTTATGGCTTACGGCTTACGGCTTATGGCTTACGGCTTATAGCTTATGGATCGTGGCTCGTTGCTCGTGTCTCGTGGCTCGTGGCTCATGGCTCGTGGCTGATGGCTGATGGCTGATGGCTTATGGCTTATGGCTTGTGGCTTATGGCTTATGGCTTATGGCTTATGACTTATGGCTTATGGCTTATGGCTTATGGCTTATGGCTAACGGCTTACGGCTTACAGGTTACGGCTTACGTTTTACGGCTTACGGCTTATGGCTTACGGCTTATAGGTTTTGGCATACGGCTTACGGCTAATGGCTAATGGCTTATGACTTATGTGTTATGGCTTATGGCTTACGGCTTTCGGCTTACGTTTTGCGGCTTACGGCTTATGGATAATGGCTTATGGTTTATGGTTAATGACTTATGGCTAATGGCTTATGGCTTATGGCTTATGGCTTATGGCTTGTGGCTAGTGGCTAGTGGCTAGTGGCTAGTGGCTCGTGGCTCGTGGCTCGTGGCTGATGGCTGATGGCTAATGTAATGGCTAATGGCTTACGGCTTACGGCTTATGGCTTATGGCTTATGGTTTACGGCTTATGGCTAATGGCTTATGGCTTATGGCTTATGGCTTATAGCTTACGTCTTATGGCTAATGGCTTATGGCTTACCGCTTACGTTTTACGGCTTACGGCTTATGGCTTACGGCTTATAGGTTATGGCTTACGGCATACGGCTTACGGCTTACGGCTGGCTCGTGGCTCGTGGCTCGTAGCTCGTGGCTCGTGGCTCGTGGCTCGTGGCTCGTTTCTCGTGGCTCGTGGCTGATGGCTAATAGCTAATGGCTAATGGCTTACGGCTTACGGCTTACGGCTTATGGCTTATGGCTTATGGCTTATGGCTAACGGCTTATGGCTAATGACTTATGGCTTATGGCTTATGGCTTATGGCTTATGTCTTATGGCTTATGGCTTATGGCTTACGTCTTATGGCTAATGGCTTATGGTTTATGGCTTACGGCTTACAGCTTACAGCTTACAGCTTACGGCTTACGTTTTACGTCTTACGGCTTATGGCTTACGGCTTATAGGTTATGGCTTACGGCATACGGCTTACGGCTGTAGCTTGACACTTATTGCATGACACTTATCGCATGACACGTTTCGCATGACACTTGTCGCATGAAGCTACAAGGGTTTAGGCTTTGTTCTAAGGGTGAAAACAATAAAGTTGAGAGAATAATATTTTATATCCAAGTAAATATTAGTTTCGTTATATATGAAATAATATTTTCTTAAACCAATGCATATTTCTTTGATTAAAGAGAATTGTTTTTCCGTGTACAAAAAGTAATTAATACATAGGTAGATGCTTTTGTTCCGATTTACAAAAAATATACATTCGCGACGCCTTTCAAAAATATTTTCATATTTCCAGAAAAGTCACATTTTTCTCTCTTCACGGAATATTTTTATTGTTTTTACTTTTACTTTAATTTAAGAAAAAAAAAATATGTATAAATTTAGAAATAAAATCAGTTGATAAATGACGGTTGGAATGCATTAGTTTTTTGAATTAATTTGATATTGATTTATTTACAATCTCGTTCAAAGAATGATCTTTGTACAATCTCCCTTTAAAACGTTTACACACCCAATTTAAATATCTTCCCGAATTTAAAATGGCTACTGAAGAAAACTCCTCTAATTCTCCCTTATTCGAATGAGCTGAGGGATGGGAGGGGGTGGAGAGTCATCATTTACTTCATTTCTTCACCTTAAAAACCCCAATTCTCCATTTTCTTCCACCCTTTCACTCCACACCCCATCTGTCTTGGAAACTCAACCCTTCGACCTGAATGGCATCATAACTTGGTGAAAATACAACGTATGTAAAATATTTTTATTTAGCAAAAAATATAATACTTATACCTACTAAATCTTTCAATTGCAATTCAAATATAGTGATGAGCAAAATTCTGGCAGTCTTGAAGTCCAGACCAAGACCAGAGAGTGCAAGACCAAGAATCTTGCGGTTTCGGAAAATTTTATAAACTTATTTATTTTTTGACAAATTTTTAATATATCAATAGAGACCAGGTTAGAATAATGTAGGACAACCAATCCCCCTAGACAACGTGTCATTTATGTAGCTCAAGAAAAGATAACTCAATGTACGGAAGTGACAGTTGCCAATCACGTGACAACTGTCACTTCCGTACATTGAGTTATCTTTTCATGTTTCTTTTCTTGAGCTAAATGACACGTTGTCTAGGGAGGCAGGTACTCAAGGCACCTACAGGGCTCGCGACCTGTCTCGGCTGGTTTACGTGATCACTTTATACGCTTGCGCAACGATCACCAATTATGTCTTCTTATTATTATCAATACAAATAATATTCCTAATTCGTCTCTATTGAGATGTCAAAAATTTGTCATAAAATTACATTGATTCCCGACGGGAAAAAATATTCCCTTTATTTAATTTTAATTAAAATATGTATGTAAAATTAGTGTGCAAGACCAAGACTCGATCGAGTATGTAAGACCGAGACTGAGTATGCAAAACCAAGATTCGATAGAGTATTAGACCAAGGCCGAGATTGGGTTTGCAAGACCAATATTCGATTGAGGTATGCAAGACCAATACTGACTGGGTGTGTAAGACCGAGACCGCATCTGTATATTATTCATACTTGTTTACTTCTCAGTCAATCTCTCCACGGCTGGATATATCTCGATCTAGCGTTCTCTTTATTTATCTTCGTCCGGCAAAGGGGATTATGTCATCTGCCCATCTTTTTTGTGGTCTTCTGACGATACTTTTCATATTCCAGGGTTTCTTTGATTGGAGGATTTTAATTGTACTTCTCTCAAAGTACTGTTTAGCCACATGCCCTGCCCATGCCACAATACGATCCGTGACTTAAGTGATGATTATTACTTTATGATTCATGGACATCTAAAACATGGTTCTTCTTGATTTAATATTATAATATATGCATGTTTAATGGTTTAGGGCAAAATTCACATTAAACTTACATATAAACAATAACACTTTCCTCAATACATCTCCACTCTTGACAGCCTTCCCCATAAAAAACAAGAATACTATACAGAATCAAATCCAACCCTGTACCACCCCCGCCCCTCTTGACACCAATCCGTCCACCACCAACCCCCTCTACTCACCTCCCCACACATCTGGCACATCCAAAAACTAAACATCAACACTCAGTCTCAACTAGCCGGTCGATGGCAGGACAGCACTGCCGAAACATGTCGCATAGTGACTCAAAATATAGTGTTTTTTAACAGATTTTTAATTATCTCAATAGAGACGAAGTTGGAATATTTATTGTAGGAGAACCGGGAAATCAAGGCACCTACAGGGCTTACGACCTGTCATCGTCTGGTTTACGTGATCACTTTATGCGCTTGCGCAACGTTCACCAATTATGCCTTTTAATGAGATCCCTATCAATTCAATTTTGAAAGTTCTATATATTGTAACACTGAAATTCTTTTCGCTTGAAAATAAGGAATTTTTACTACAGCCATCTATGGGTGAAATTATGAACAACAATCTTATTATTTTTTATTTATTTTATTGGAACGCCATCTATTGAGAGAATTGGCTTTTTGTAAATAATGAAAGCTACAATTCTTATATCTGAGGTGACAATGCATTTTTCGCATAGAAGTCACCCCTGAATTGCGCCAGACTTATAAGGTCATTTTTGTCTTATTTACCTACTTGTACCAATGTGTAAGTAATCGAATATATTTTTATTATTGCATATGCGCAAACATTGGATTTTTTTCCTTGTCGAGACTTCTATGCGAAAAATGCATTGTCACCTCAGATATAAGAATTGTAGCTTTCATTATTTACAAAAAAACCAATTCTCTCAATAGATGGCGTTCCAACAAAATAAATAAAAATAATAAGATTGTTGTTCATAATTTCACCCATAGATGGCTGTAGTAAAAATTCCTTATTTTCAAGCGAAAAGAATTTCAGTATTACAATATATAGAACTTTCAAAATTGAATTGATAGGGATCTCATTAAAAGGCATAATTGGTGAACGTTGCGCAAGCGCATAAAGTGATCACGTAAACCAGACGATGACAGGTCGTAAGCCCTGTAGGTGCCTTGATTTCCCGGTTCTCCTACAATAAATATTCCAACTTCGTCTCTATTGAGATAATTAAAAATCTGTTAAAAAATATCTTTGACTCCCGACAGGGAAAAAAATCCAATGTTTGCGCATATGCAATAATAAAAATATATTCGACCAAAATATAGTGCTTTAGGGCAAAATTCACATGCCAAAACGGTTAATATGAACAACCACAAAATATCCGCCGAGTATTTAAACTATATAAAAATATACCATTTATATGTTTGTAATATTGTTTTGTTTGTATAGTTTCTCAATTTATTATAAAACATAGTCTGTTTTTGAAAAATTGTTATTTTTAATCACCTTTGAATTTGGTAACAACTGATAAAATATATTATGTAATGTAATTAAGTGGGTGGTTCATGATAATTGAATTTCTGCGCGTTGGGAACCACTGATTTAGAGGTATGATTTTAACCTCCAAAAAGGTATTGGTCCGCGGTGAAAATAATAATAATATATGATTATACTTACATAAGTAGAAATAAAATAAACGAAAAAAAAACTCATATAATTTGTTCACTTAATAAACATATATATTAATTATTCTAGAGTTTTTGTGTTACAGAGTGGAATCCATTTAAAAATTAATAAATAAAAAAAATAGTTTTTTGTAGTGGAAAAATACTACTTTATTTATTTATAAATTTATACATATATATTTATGCCTCTGCAGTGTCTAAAATGGCTACTGAATAAAACCCACCCCTATTTTTCAACCCCCAAAGACGAACATTAACATTTTGCTTTCTTCGGCAAAATTACAACCCACCTTTATTTCAAAAATACTTTAAATATTTGCATAAAATTTATATTCCAATAAGAATCGTATCTTGAATAAATTGTAGAAAATAATATTAAAGTATGTTGACTTTGAAACGTTCCATTGAAAATATAATATAACTTTGAATTTTCAAAGTATAAACATTTTTCGCTTCATAATATGCAAACTACACGATGTTTGGAGTTGATATAAAAAAGAGCTGACGTTTCAATACAAATCGAGTTATAATAATTAATTTATTTATTACAAAATCAAGTAGATAGAGTACAAAAATATTGGTAAGGTACTACAATTTGAAAAACATGTAAATATATAAAATGCTGATTAGTCATTGGCGTCATAGAAAGATTTGTGTTATATTTGTTCATTATTTGAATCAAAATATTTTTATAAAATGTATTAAATAAATCATTCTATTCACACCTCATAACTTTATTGGTTTTGTTGTGAATTCTGGATATTATGTCACTGCACTAGGTCAATGCCATTATACTTATATACCTATGTTTAATCCCTGTCAGTTTGAATAAAGTGTCTTTTAATCAATTCCTGCTAGAAGGCATTATAATTTTATTTTTATTTTTTTTATATTTTATTTTTTTCAAATTGAAACTATCAATGTTTGAAATAAAAAATAATACAGAATATAAAATAACTTGCCTAAATACCCACTCCATACATCAATTATAAGCTTACAATACTATCATGATAAGTAACATAATATTTTATAGGTACATGTACATATGTATATCCGTATCTCATGGTATCATTATGTTTATATTTTGTGTAGTTTGTATGTGTGTGAGAGTGAATGTGTGTGAGGGTGTGTATGTGTGAGTGGTGCGTATGTGAAGGTGCATGCATATGTGTGATGCGTCCTTATAAACCTATGAAGTGTTTTTAACTTTTGACGAAATGAATTTCTATAAGCATCTTCGAATAGGTCCAAGCCAAGCGTTTTCTCGTGTTTTATATTGGTGATATTTGTTCAGTTCATTATGTGTTATTATATTTTACTCTCTTCTCTACCTTTGTTATATATCCAATTAAATATTATTTTTTTGCTATAATTACCTACTGAAAGAGTTAAAATTTCTGCTATGTCTTATTTTAACTTGTTATATAGTTTAGGTGCTAGGTATGCATAGTTTTTTTCATTCCAGGTACTACTGCAAGATTTTTTACAGTTTATCTAGTGTTATTTATTTATTTATTTATTTTATTAACGGCGTTTGACATTTACATGAAGAATTCAAAAGATACAAAATATAGTACATAATGTGTGAAAATACATAAAAAAACAAACATATCCAATCAATAAACAATGAAAATAAAGCAAGAAGAAATAAAAAGAAAAATTAAAAAAAAAATACAAATGTATTTTATATGTATTATGTATATAGCTTAGGGGAATGTGTGTATTTTTTTGTATAACATCGGATATTACTTTTAATGTAAATTTTTCTTAAGTCAAGGAACTCAAATTCTTTAAATATTAATTCTGATAGGTGTAAATAGATTTAATTTAAAAAAAAAATAGCTTTTCGTGCAGTGTTTAATGGGTATAATTTTGTTTTTTTTTTCCTCCCCCCTCCCCCAGCTAGTTAAATATTTTCCAGAATTTCAAATTGGTGGTGAGTAAAAATATCACAGACACGTTCGTATTGAAATAAAAGTAACGTAGGTACATGGACTCAAAAGGCAGCCTTTCCTATAAGAAAAGTCAAATGGGGGGTAAAATTTAATGACGTTGAAAATTCCAAGATGGCCGCACGTCTCAGCGCTTCGCTGTCCACCATCCCTCCCACCCATCCTCACCCCGACGCAGACCACCTCTCCCGCACTCCTCATCCCCACCTCGCAAGAACAGCCCGCAAGCAAAAAACATGGGAAGTGGTAACTTAGTGATATTTAATTTCCAAAGACAATGACCTGAAATTGTGTTTTGAGTCTAGACTTCAGTGTGTTTGATTATGTTATAAATTTGAAATACTTATAAGTATGATGTATTGAATTTTTGTAGGTACACACTCTAAGTCCTAACTAAATACCTACTTACGATTTACGATGGCCTGAGGTACAACTCAGTTAAAGCTTTGCTGGACAATGGATTTCCATGCCTTCCTGTCAGCAGCCGCGGACTCCCAGTCATCAGAAGCATTAAACACATTCAGATCTCTTGTCCATTAATCTCTGACATTGTTCTTCCCAGTGGTCTCTTGCCCACCGGTTTATTTTGCAGGATGCGTTTTGTGGCTCTTTCATCTCCCGATCTGACGACAAATCAATTATTTGGAAAAATGATATAACAGATCACCACACAAACATTTTTGTTTAAGATTCAAGCAAAAATAATCAAAGAAACACTGCCTTCAAAAATTACACGATAATAATAAATAAATTAAACCTTTTAGAGCTACATAATAAATTACGTAATGAATCATGGTCCACAGTACTATACTGCTATAATCCTGATACATGTGCAACAATCTTTGAAGAAACATTAAACTCACATATGATAACTTGTATATATAAGAAAAAAAACTATAAATCAATCATCCCACTTGAGACAAATAAAACCATGGATAACACAAGAATTAGTTATATCAATACGCAATAAAGAAAAAAACTATCGACTCACAAAAATAAATCCACTAAGTGCTATACACAAAATGCAATACAAAGTATTTCGAAATAAATTAACAAGAATCATCAAAATAACCAAGGAAAATTACTATAAGAAAAGGATCAATCAGGCTCAAAATAACAATAAAAAGACATGGAATGTAATGAAATGAAATAATAGATAAGAATAAAACGAAAAAATCGCCAATAAATTTCATCAAAATGAATGGTATTACAGTAAACGCTAATGATGATCCTAAAAAATGTGCAAACATTTTCAATGCATTTTTTGTTAATGTTGGTAAAAATCTTGCAAGAAATATAAATGAAAATTATACTCAAGATATAGATGACGACATTATTTCCGATGGCGGTCTAACAGTATTTGAACTTATGTACCTCTGAACAGGCCGTAGAAAGAATTATTAACTGTCTAAAAAAAAGCGCAGCACCTGGATATGATTGTGTAACCACCGAGATTTTAACACAAAATTGCGAATTTTTACTAAAACCAATTACACACATTTACACAAGATGGGTCGATGGCAGAGCGGTTAGCGCGCTGAGTTAGTAATCCAGTGGTCGCGAGTTCGAATCCTGCCTCGACCGATCTCGTTCACCTATAGCACAAGCATTTATTTTCTTATTTTAGGGAACGTAGGAAGATGTATATGTACTTGTTTAACAAGGACATATTCATTTTTTATATAAAAACAAAAAACATAATAAATAGAAGTATTGAAACAGGAATATTTCCAAACAATTACAAAAAGTCCATTGTTGTGCCCATATTTAAGACAGGAGATACTAAAGAAACTACAAACTATCGGCCGATAACCTTGATATCAAGTATAGCTAAAATTTATGAAAAAGTAATAAAAAAAAACAAATTGTAAGTTATATTGAAATTATTAAATCCCGGACAATATGGTTTTCGGGAGAAACTAAGCTAAGAAACTAAGATGATACAGTAATAACTTTTGAAGAAAACACATGGAAAGAGATAGAATTAATAGCAAATAGCTCAATAAATATGTTGAAAACCTGGTTCGATAAAAATCTATTATCATTAAATGCCGAAAAACCCTATTATATACCCTATAGCCTAACGGAAAGTATTGCAAATATAAATATTACGATCAAAGTTCATCATCGAAAGTGCTTGCTAGGAAATATAAACTGCGATTCAAAATGTATTGACATATCTAGTAAATCGAGCATAAAATATCTTGGAATTATAATAGATAACAATATTAAATGGAAATCTCAAATAAATTCAACCGTAGTTAGAATGAGAAAGTTGATTTACATTTTTTATAGACTACGGAACACTGTATCACTAAACTCGCTAAAAAACATTTACTTTGCACTAGCCCACACGGTATTACAATACGGTATTATTGGATGGGGAGGTTCTTATAAGTCATCATTATTGCCACTTGAATTTACAGAGAATTTTAATAAAAATTATACTAAAAAAACCGTATGACTTCCCAACTAATAATGTGTTCAAACTTTTTCCAGTCCCGCCACTCTCAAAAATATACAACAAAATCGCATTGCTACAAATACATAAAGAAATCAGCAACAATATACACACAGACACAAATATTAGTACTAGAAATAGCACCATAGGAGGTCTTACGACACCTTTATTTCGAACTACTACAGCACAACATCATTATATATATATATATATATATATATATATATATATATATATATATATATATATATATATATATATATATATATATATATATATATATATATATATATATATATATATATATATATATATATATATATATATATATATATATATATATATATATATATATATATATATATATATATATATATATATATATATATATATATATATATATATATATATATATATATATATATATATATATATATATATATATATATATATATATATATATATATATATATATATATATATATATATATATATATATATATATATATATATATATATATATATATATATATATATATATATATATATATATATATATATATATATATATATATATATATATATATATATATATATATATATATATATATATATATATATATATATATATATATATATATATATATATATATATATATATATATATATATATATATATATATATATATATATATATATATATATATATATATATATATATAAAGGCATTAAATTATTTAACAACCTACCAATAAATATTAGAACAGAAACAAATTACAAATTATTTAAAGATAAACTCAAGACACTTTGAAACACTCTCCCTCATATTCCATTCTATAAAATTGTTATTTTTGTGGTTAATTTTTATTTTTCTATGTACCTGTTGTAATTTTAATGTTGGTGTTTATTTTTGATTTTGGATGTATTTTCTTTTTTTTGTTCTTTCTATATTTTGTTCTGAAATTGTGTCCTTTTTTATATATAATTGCTAATTGATTTGTTTTATATATTTTAAAAGATTTATTTTATGTATTTTTTGTGAAGTATTCATATAATGTAAGCAAAGAGCTGCTGCTTTCCTAAACACAAGCTTCTAGCTTAAATTAGGAAAGGAAATATCAATATGTTGATATATGTAACCAAATATTTGTAAACGTATGTATTGTATAATAAATAAAAAAAAATGTATAGTTCAGGCTTATCTTCCAGATCTGATCTCGCGAGTGATTAAAGGTTACCCTGTGTAATATATTGATGTTACGCCTGGTTAGCAGAAATCAGTATAGCCTATAGGTATAGGTATTTACGGAAACTTACGAATAAGGAGGTTCGGTTTTCTCCGTAGTTAGGAATGAATATAAAGAGGTGTAAGAGAGAAAGTTCTCTCCGATATCTCAGATTGTAATATATTGCTCTCACGTTGTGGTTCTGTGTATAAGAAATTGTGCTTCTACTATCATATCTACATATAAATAAATTGTGTATACCATTGATTACGCGTTTTATAATATATTTATTATATGGCAGAAATACCATATATTACGCCCTGTCAAAGGGCGAATTTCCTAACAATACAAAACGTTTTATCCAGACCTTTTATAGTGTTAATTATAAAAATTAAAAATTAAATTTATTTTTTCTTTTATTATAAAAATGCAATATATATTGGAGGAATGCAGCGTCCGTGCATATGAGGGCCCAAAGACGGATATTTGCGAGCTGACGCCTGCATTTGTGGACTGGCTCGGAGCCCTCGACCTGAGTGTGTGATAGTATTTTGTTTATGTTTGACTGTGTGTGTTTTTGATTTTGATGTATTCGCTATGTCATACGATAAATAAATAAATAAATAATTATAAAAATATATAAATACTCCCTTCTTTCTTTTCTTTTTCGTGTCCGGCTAAGCTCTACCACTCCAATAAGCAGCGACTGTCATGTACAAGAGGCATTGCCAAATATCAATATTTTTTTCTAAATTGATGTATACCTACGCCCTTGCATAGTTCGGCAAATAACTTGACAATTTGGATTTTATACTTGGTTGTAATATGTGCAAGTCATCCTCCTTCAGAAGCGTGGGAAGGCCCCAGACCAGATGGTCCGATGACATCAAAAAAGTGTGGCAGGTACAGAATGGTGGATGATGGCACAGGAAAGAGACCAGTGGAAGTTCAAGGACTCTAGAAGAGACTGAGTAAGTAAGTATCGCCCTCCACGACGAAGTTTCTCAAGTTATTTTCTGGAAAAATATAATATCATACATACCCTGAATTCAGCATAAATGCTTGTTTTGTAGGCAAGAAAATTTGAGAGGCGAGATTTGAACCCACGTCCTTTGCGACCGACCCATTTCTTCCAACTAAGCAGTGTTTCTAATCTATTTGCTATTTACTTTCTCAGAAAGAATGACACTTTTTAGTTGTCACTGAGAAAGAAGCGGTCTTTTCAAAACCGATCGTATCAAAAAACCCATTCGTCGTTTAAAACAAAGTGAATAGTTTTAAATCAAACCCTTTTATTTTGTTTTAGAAAATAAACATATTTAAATGTATCAACAATCATCATGTTTATCTACATATAAAGGCAATAATGTTTTTTTTTTTTTTATTTTTTTTTTTTCAACATAATTTCATTTATAAAAGATCCCACTAACCATATATGGTTATCAGTGGGTTTCTATATCATACAATATATGTGCTAACTTAAACTAACCAACAATGACAAAAAAAAATGAATTTGCATATAATTATAAATATGTTAATCGCATTGAATCAATACGTTATTACAATCCACTTTGGTATGTAGCTGTGTATACATATTATATTAATATTTGGCTAGGTATTAATGCGACTACCTGAAATCAAAACAGTCAATTAATTATTTGTAATAACCTCGTTCTGGGACAGAATGAGGAAAGAATATTTTATGACAGGGTATCAAAAAAGAAAAACATCATCATCAAAAAACACACTGTAATGATTTGAACTGAAGGAAAGAATGAATGATGAAGAAGACCATATAATGTAGGTGTGACAGGGTAAGAAATGAGAACAAAAGGAAAAAATGTGAGATGAAGAAAGATATCATTAATAGAATGAAAGTGAACACACTGAGATGGTTTGGCCACATGGGTAGAATGATTGAGGAACGCCTGACGAAGAAAATATACAATGCGGATAGGATTGGATTGAGAGGCCGGGGTCGCCTAAGAAAGGGATGGCACGACCATGTGAACGATATTCTGAAAGACGGAAATGTTAGAAGCATGTACAATAGACGAACATGTATGAGACGATGCATGAATGTTGACGAGGCGATGAATGTGTGCCAGGATAGAAAGATATGGCGTTCGGTTCTCTCTGCCTACCCCGTAAGGGACATGGCGTGATGGTATGTATGTATGTATGAGAAGACCATATAAGAAATGCAAGGACATTAAGGCCAATAAAAATATTTGCAATCTCATTTGATGAATATTCTAAAAAAAAACACAAGAATTTGTACCCCGCAATATCAAGAGGTTATGGTTTATAGTAAATTTTGAAAATATTTTCCCCAGTACCCTCGAAATTCTTTGAAATGTCTTTGAAATAAAAAACAGTTTATTTTTACTTCTTAATTCTATCGCGTTAATGTGAAACATGATTTTTTTTATTACTTTTATTCTTAAATGAGTTTTACTGAAGCTTAGTTTAGTAAGTAACTTAAATACTACAAAGCCTATGAAGATTTTTACTGCAATCAAAAGAGCATATGAAAATCTACCGGCTGAGTTTTTTTAATATTTTAATTACTATTCATGCTATTTATAAAAAAAACTCTCAATTTTACCTGTCTCACGAAAAATTATTGCCTGTCACAGATTTGGTGATATACAATATTTTTTCGTGTTTTATAGATTAGAAGGTAATTAAGTGTACATCAGTATACAGGGTATACAGGGGCCTTAAATAATAAACACTTTTTTGTGGTGAAGTGGTTAGAATGTCATAATTTTTTCAACATATTATTGTTAATTTTTATGTCCCCAATTGGTTTGTTAGATAGTTTTACAGTAAAATAAGAACGACTTTAATAATATATTTTATTGAAATGGTTTAAAAATATTATTTTTGTTGACGCCTCCTTAAAATATGGCACGGTTATGACTATGAGAAAGAAGAATTTATCGTCTCTTTCTTACCGCAGAATTCTTTAGAAACAGAATGAGATGGACAAAATCGGTCGTTATCAAGGGGAGGAAGAGTTTTCCATTTTCTTCTTCACTCTCTTTGCTTGGCACTTTTATGACAACCCATTGGTGTTCCGTAAAGTTCATCAATTAAACAAAATAAAAAAACTTATTATTTTAAATACTAAGTACAAGAAGTTTTGGTATTTAAAGACCTGTTGTTCTTTTGTGATTCTGCACTGTTTTCCCTGTAGAGATGTGGATTTCTCTCTGTCTTATGATTTCCTGAAAAAAGGATATTAAAATTCTTGTAAGTTATACATTTTTTGCTACCCGATTTCCCGGGTCATATCTTCCTTCCTTGTCTTGGGAGGACGTCCTGGAGATCTGCTTTCTCGGAGAACAATATCCGTGGTCACTTTGAGTCAGTCATTCTTGACACGTGTTTGTTTCAGAACTTTCTTTTCTGTCGACCCAATCTTACGATATCCTCAACTTCGCACAGCCTTCGGATCTCTGTGTTTCGTACTCTATCAGATAGGGTTTTGCCAGCGATGCTTCTGACTACCTTCGTTTGGCTATTTCAACTTCGTCTCAACTGAGATATACAATTTGTCAAATAGTAGTATTGACTCCCGCCAGGGAAAAAATCAATGTTTGTGTGTATGGTGTATATTAATTAATTTCATAAATTTATATATAAATTACAAAAATCCAGCACGATATAAACATTAACAAGAAAACACAAAATATAAGGAAAGACAAAATACACTAAAATACATATAATGTACCTATTTCTATTGGAAGTTTTTTCGTAAATCACTAAACACATGTCCATGGCACATTAGTGTTATATATAATATATCTATAAATCATAAACTAAGTATTTTTTTTATTTCTTTGTCTTCGTCGGGCATTAGGTCATTTGACATGTTAGTGAAGGTGGACATCTCATCGCAGCCTTTACAATATTGACAATTCTACTGTTGTCCATGCGTTCGTCGTGTTTTTTGTTTGTATTTTATTTAATACATGTTTCTAAAAACATCTAACGTGATACAAATTAAAAAAATATTTTCTTTTTTTATATTTTGTGATTTTTTAATTAAGTATTTCTTTGCACCCAGTGCAAATGGCGTGTTTTTTGTACATCAAACGGCCGCGTTTCTATCACAGAGAATAGTGATCTACTTCACTTTCTTAGGTCAGCACCATTATTCTGACATCGAATTTCGTGAAAATATGTTTGTTGAAATAAAATGTTTCTACACGCCTTTGTGTGCATGTTCCAGTGTACGCAATTAAAATTCTACCCCGAGGAGTCCCTCCCCCCACCCCCTTCCCTAGAGCCAGGGCCAACTCCCAATCCTTGAGGCACTCCGCCGGTTGGAAAGGAAATTTAATGGATCCAGGAAAAGTTTGCATCAATTGAAAATAATATTATTCCTCCGTCTTGGACGCTTTCTTCTTATTCCATAAATTCCGTCTGCTCCTCATCCTTCTATACCTCCTTCTATTTATATCAATCTCCCTCTTTCATTGTCTTGGCAGCAGAGCTTGGCAGTTATGATGCTTTCTTTGTATTCAAACGTTTGCTTTAGTTTTTATATAAAAACTAAAAACCCTTATTAGCTCACTCCGTTTTCACTGTCCACTTAGAACAAATAGAAACCAGTCTCTCTTTTACATTGAATCTTCTAGAACAAACTATGTATATGCTAAACTCATACAGCGGTACTAATAACATTTTCGTTAAAACTCGTTTTAGCCAACTAAACCTCGCACTACGTAAACCACGTATTAGGCACTAATTCGTGGTTTAGTGAGTTCTGACTAATAATGTAAAAATGTACAAGGACTAAGTAAACCATGGAATACGGAATAAATGTTGAGTGAACGCAGCCATTTAACGGGAATTTCGGAATTTTTCTTTACTTTATGCTATTTTTTGTTCATTCTCTATGACTTTATTAGCCGTCATCTATGACATTTATCGAGAATCGTATTTCTATGTTTGTCTTTGTTTGTTTACTGCATGGTTTTGATGGTTTACTGTTTATGTATCGTTACGTTTTGGTTGGGTTCCAAATAATTTAACTTATTACAACATAACTTATTTATTTTAAAACAATTTCAATGGAAAATAAATATCTTCATTTATTAGCCTTCTTCCAAATAAATCTACGAGATGTGTAACTCCTGTCTTTGAAAATCTGTACTTTCTTCTAAAATTAATGTCGTCGTAATCAACAAACGGATTACAACGCACCTTATATAAATTTTGTGGCTTCGAAAAACTGTTTCCACCTGCTCTATTTCTTGAAACGATCTTTCAAAATCGCCGATTCTATAATCAAACAGATTGTCGTCCATAATTAAAAAAAGTATTTCTTTAAAAATGACAAAATTTATACAATACGCGTGGTCCATTTGACTTTTGACAGCTCACGAATTCGCTATTCCACCACTAAACTAGGGGCCCGGATGGTTTAGCGTTACCATGGTGATATAAACCATGGAATAAAATAGAAGTTTTAAAACTTGGTTATTAGTAAGATTTTTGGCCGTTAGGTTTTAGTCACTCTATTCCATGGTTCAACCTCGCTACTTTTTCGTTATTAGTACCGCCGATAATATATTAAAAGAGTTTGTACTGGGTACAACAGAAATCGTTTGATGATGCGGAGTTGGATATGTTGCTTCGAGTTCATATATATTTAAAAAAAATTGAATTTGTCGGATATTTAATCTGTGCTCTGTTTTGTTCTGCGCATCTATACCTTTTTATTTGTCCCTCTTTAATTTAACTGAAAATAATTTAACTAAGTATTATTCATACATTGAGACACGTAGGGTATATATCATAATATGAGTTTCCAGTGGTCGATGCTTCCCCCCCTCCCATAACCCTCCCTACCTCTCTCGTTTCACATCCTGTTTTCAAAATTGTTAAAATATTTTCAAAATTGTTAACATCTTTTTATATATTTTAGAATACTATAATTGGCAATATAAAAATTATCATTGTATATTTGTATAAGTTTTCTTGTTTGCTATTGTATTCTATAAAATAAATAAATAAAATAAAAGTATTTTTGATTTTTTAAGTAGCTTAATTTAAGGAGACCGAAGATTTTTTTCCGAGTTTAATTCAAAATTATAAACAAAATGTTGATTTTTCATGGCGATCGAAATTTGCTTTGGTTTTCATTCAAAATTATTTTCGTTATTGAAATTTAATCCATAGTAGGCTAAACAGTATGTTTTTTTAAATATTATCTTTAGAACCCTCACAAAATACGTCTTTATAATGAAGGTTAGTTTATTTTTACATTTTTATTCTTTTGCGCGAGTTTTTCGTTATTTTGAATGAATTAAATACGAATCTTATAAAACTTGTTTTAACAAAACCCTTTTTTTATTATTTTTTTTAATAAATCAAAAACAACGAAAAAGGATATGATAATCTACCGACTGATTCTTTTAATTTTGTTTTAATTACTATTCATGCTAATAAAAATACTTTACATTTTACCTAGAATAGATTTGAAGGTAATTAATCGAATATTTTTATTATTGCATATGCGCAAACATTGGATTTTTTTCCCTGTCGGAAGTCAAAGATATTTTTTAACAGATTTTTAATTATCTCAATAGAGACGAAGTTGGAATATTTACTGTAGGAGAACCGGGAAATCAAGGCACCTACAGGGCTTACGACCTGTCATCGGCTGGTTTACGAGATCACTTTATGCGCTTGCGCAACGTTCACCAATTATGCCTTTTTAATGAGATCTCTATCAATTCAATTTTTGAAAGTTCTATATATTGCAACCTGAGGTGACAAAGCATTGGTAATTAGTGTACATATTAATGTACATCCCATATGCTCAAAGTCATAATATCCACGTTAGCAAGGGCCTTAATAGAATATTCATAATATTCTCTATATTAACTCAAGGATAATTTGGTAAACTTTCAAAATTATTATCGAATATTGACTTTTATATGTTAATTCCAGGCGACCGATATTTTTTTTGGATATCATTCAAAATGCATTTCAATCTTAAAAATGCATATATAAGGTTGGTAAAAGAATGTGATATTTAAAAGAAATCAGTATTTCAAAAACTGTGTAGGTAATAAGTACCCGAAATTAAATTGGATTGTGAATAACAAAATAGATAAATTATTAAAGTTATGTCTGGTTATCGTACTTATGGAGTTCTTCTCACATTCATATATTGTTAATTAATCGAACTTCCATTGACATTTTAAAAATATTCCCGAACTGTTTGAAACTTTCGTAAAATCTGGAACGCGATACGATAAGTTTAAAATGTGCATTTGTAAGTTTTCGAAAAGGAACTTCAACTTATAAAACTATCTGAAACTTTGTGCAATTCCAGGTACAGTAAAACATACGGGGGACACATACACAGATAATCACATACGTACTGATCTATAGCATAAATTATTTATTTATCTATTTGATTGCAACTTTTCACGTTGTTTGTGTGGCAACTAGAAGTTTTTATACTAAGTACACTGAATAAATGAAATAAATTTGTATAAATGCAGTGGAATCTTATTTTATTTCTTTAGTAAACATACATCAGAAATAAACCAGAATACAATATACACTTAAGACGATATCTTCTTCATCTTCTTCCTAGCCTTCCCTCCACTGCTGGATGAAGGCCTCTTCCATCTGTCTCCATTTTTCTCTATCCTGTGCCGCTTTAATTCAATTTTTCCGGCGACCAAAACAATATCGTCGGCCCATCTCTTCTGCGCCGACCGACAACCCTTTCGTTTTCCCATGGCCTTTAAGACTTCGGGAGTCCATCTTGAATTTGGCTGCTTGGCAAGAGGGCATAAATAACGCTAAATCTAGTGACTGAAAACATGATGTATTATAACCGCCTAATTCACCATACGAGTAAAGTTGCGTCGCGTACGGCAAAAAGGATATATAGGTAATAGGTATTGCAATATAAGGATAACTACTCGTTTGAAGTAGTGGATCAATTCACTTACCTGGGCTCCAGTCTTACCGAAAATAATGAAGATCCAGCTGAAATAAGAAAAAGAATTACGGCAGCCAATAAAACATATTTTTCATTGCTCCCTGTTTTTAAATCTCGCAGTGTCCATCGTAAAACAAAAGTCACACTCTACCAGACCATAGTCAGAACAGTGTTGGCATATGGATGCGAGACATTAACCATGACGGCGAAGATGTCTGAAACGCTGGACACCTTTGAAAGAAAGGTACTGCGTAGAATATGCGGCCCCGTGAAGGATGGCGATGAATGGCGCATTAGACGCAACGATGAGTTGTACAACATATACCAGACCCCAAGTATCTCAACGCACATGAAATTACTTAGGCTGAGATGGGCTGGACATGTACAACGAATGCCAATCTCACGGGTGCCGAAACGAATCATGACTGGACACCCAGGTGGGAGAAGAAGGGTTGGAAGACCAAGGCTGCGGTGGGAAGATGAGGTCAGAAAGGATGCGGCTCAGCTTCTACAAGAGAGGAGCTGGAAAGTGGCAGCAGAGGACAGGATTGGATGGAGATGAATGTTAATGGAGGCCAAGGCTCGATTTGGGCTGTAGCGCCATCGAAGAAGAAGAAGAAGGTAATAGGTATACACGTGATATAAATGATCGGAAATCCAAAATTTATTGATTTTTTGCATTTTTGGAACAAACTTTACTTAATCGGTCATTCACTTTGATTGTGTACAATCTTTAAGCATAAAAGAAGTTCATATCTCTACGTAATGAAATTATTTTATAAAAAAGGGATATTTTTGATAATTTTAAGGGTATTTCTGATAAATTTTAAAATTGTGTGACAAACATTCACTAGGGAAATGTAGAAAATGATATGGTATTGTTTTTAGAAAAACATATTTGTGGAATTTGATTTCAAATTGGGGTGATTAGGTTTATATGCTCCCTTAAATAATACAAACACTGACAAGAAATAGTTTGTGGAAAACGATTTACAAGTTACAACTAGTCAAGTATCAAAGGATATTTCAATTGGATTTGTTACATCAAATGGATGTAGCGTTCGCGGTGTGATTGCTATAGAAATCGATTCACCATAATTTTGATTAGTGGATAGAGACCACTGGAGGTCCATATGGGAAGCATTTGTCTGGTACTGGACTCAAAAAGATGCTGATGTTTTCCTCTGGGAATGATGTGAACATTGAAAAAATATATATTTTTAAAAACTATATATTACAAGTTTATTGGCAAATGACAATATCTTCCGACAAACCAGATTTCCAGTCCAGTCTAGCAAGATTCGCGTGAGAAATTATTTCTCTTGTGCTGGGTATTGAAGCAAGATTCTGACACAGAAACCGAACAGCTAACGTCAATTAATTCTATGATCCCTCATATCCTTTTATTTTCTATGCCTTATTTATCTTGTTTTGTTTTGTTTTCCTTATAAACCTCTGTTACCTGGTTGGTTTATTTATTTATTTATTTCTTTTAATCTTTTTGTACATATAATTAGTACACTGGCGGGCTTATTCCAACCATCCAGAGTAAATGTTAAATATACTAAACAATGTGTACTATGGCAATAAGTTAATCACATTAACTTGTTAATTTTGTCGACGGATAATTCGTGGTGAAACTCCATTATACTAGGTATAAATGAAAACACTAATTAGTTTTAGTTTCACTATTTAATTTTAACACTGGCACTGACCGGTATCGATCTGAAGATCATCGTCAGAGTGCGCGAAAATGAAAGTAAACAGAGTTTAAATAGATATGACTGAAATATTGGTACACAACCTTTTTTTTTTTTTTTTTGTAAAGTTCTATCAGTTCGATTAGTATTGCCAGAAAGAACTGATGAAGAAAACTGGCAAACAAAACAGTATGGTAAATATGTGTGATGTATACAAAGTTTAGTAATGTTGAAGTAGAAAGAAAAACTGATTTTACATTATACAATATAGAAACGAATTATAAGAAATATAAATATTATTGAGTATCCAGAGGTTGTGTATCCATGTAGTAAGTAAGTAAGTAAATTTATTAATAAGAAAGTATAAAAAGGATACATTTTGACATATTATAAAAAAATATATATATACATCACAAATAAATTTGAAATTCTCCCCGAAAAGAAGGAAACCTTGTGCTTCGGGGAGGAGTTCACAACACTTAAATTTAACAAGATACATAAAATACATAGAAAGAGTTCATAAAAAAATATACATTATTTTAATTTACAAACGTGGAAAAATAAACAAAAAAAAGCTAACAATCAATAAAGATATACTCGCACACACAATACAATACACCAAAATTAATACATTCATATGGCACAATGAGGAGGAAAATTATTTTAACTTTTTTTTAAAAGTTGACAAGTTGTCAGTATTATTTATTTTTATATTTTTATCCAGTGCATTGTACCATTTTACACCCATGAATGAATAATGGCTCTGCCCCAACTTCGTTAACCTCATGGGGAGTCTTATATAGCCCTCAAGTTGTAGTCTAGGAGTTACATACAATATGTCATTATTTGCCCCATTAACAATCAACTCTTTGACCACCTGACAGATAGCCACTTTCTTGTATATATTCTGTACCGAAGGGACAGGCAGTTCACTGTACAATTGGCTAGTACTGTAGTCACGTGGTTTTCTGAGGATTATTTTTAAGACACTTCTCTGGGCTATATATAAAGGACATAAGGTGGTCACATAAGCTCCTCCCCATGCTATTATTCCGTAGCGCAGGATTGAGTGTACGAACGCATAATAGACAGATGTTATTGTTTTTTTGTCTAACATGTCTCGTAAGTTATAAAATATATAATACATTTTTCTTATGCGTTCAGTAACACAACTTATGTGTTCCTTCCATTTAACGAGGCAGTCCACAATCACTCCTAGGTATTTAACCTGCTCAACCTTCAAAAGGGTATTACACGAGTCACAAGAGTCAGAAGATGCCGAACATTGATTATTGTGTATTGTAATTTTTATATCTGTTGGTAATGATTTATGTTGATGAACAAAAGGAACAAAGACAGTCTTATCAACATTGAGTGATAGCAAATTTTTATCAAACCACATTTTCAGTTGAGAAATATCAGAACTAGCTTTTTTAGATATCTGTGACCAGGATTCACCCTCCACAAGTAGGACAGTATCATCTGCATATGATAGTATCGTAGATGTAAGACCTATTTTAAATATTTGATTTACGTATAAAATAAAAAGAATCGGTCCCAAAACCGTGCCTTGAGGCACCCCGAATGTGGGAGTTTGACTGTTGCTGAGATGGTTCCCGATCTTAACACGTTGCTGTCTATTTAAAAGATAACTTTCTAACCACTTTTTTGCAACTCCGTGAATACCGACGTCATTTATCTTTTGTATTATCTTAGTGTGACTCAGACTATCAAACGCCTTACGTAGGTCTACAAATACACCCAGACATTTCCTACCTGAGTCCAGTACTTTATATATGTCTGAAGTTAAATTTGCCAGAGCGTCCTCGGTGCCCATATTCTCTCTGAATCCAAATTGTCCATTGCTAATTATATTTTCCGAATTGAGGAAGCTTGTCAGTTGTGTCTTTATAACTTTTTCGTATATTTTTGCTATATTAGATGTCAGAGAGATTGGTCTGTAATTTCCTACCTGTCTTGGATCGCCTGATTTAAACAATGGTATCACCTGAGTGTTTTTATATACATCGGGAAAAACTCCACTATTCAAACTGATATTGATAATATGTGTCAGTGGAGACTTAATATTATCTACGTTTTGCTTAAGAATTTCTACCGTGACATTATCAAAACCAGGAGAAGATCCGCCTTTCATACCTTTAATGATTTTAATGATTGTTTCCTCATTTATACATTGGAAATTGCTAAGTTTAGTAACCATTGACAATTGATTTTCATGAGTTTCTCCTACTTGTTGCGGACCGATTGTTTTCGCTAGAAGCTCTCCGACTTTAGCAAAATAATTATTAAAAATATTAGCAACCTCCTTAGGAGACTCTTGCACGTTCAACACTGAATCGTTATGTTGGATTTCGCGGATATCAACTCGCCTACGTTTTTTATTTATAATTTCATTGATAGTACACCACACTTTTTTGGTGTTATTATTACTATTGTATTGCGATATTTTTTTTGAGTAATATGAAATTTTTGATTTTTTTACTAACAGCGTAAGAAGATTTTTGTACTCTCTAAATTTATGTTTACGGTTATGATCATTAGGGAATCTTTTCATCAATTTATATAATTTATCTTTCTGTCTTATTGATTATTCTGTATTTAGATTTTCTCGGAGTAACCCCCTCCAAACATTCTGCCTGGGTAATGTGTAAGCTAAGTGTTTTATGAAAGTTTAGTGCACATTCGTCAGCGTTCCATGAATTAAAGGTTGTATTCCAGGCTTCACCAGCAAGAGTGGACTTGAGTTCATCAAAATTTATTCGTTTTTTAATTATTGGTATACTGTTTATATTTTTATGACATTGACTTTGTATATATATACCAGCGTGGTGATCAGTTATACCATTTCTCCATACTAATGTTTTAATGTTAGAAAGTTTACTAAGAGAGGTATTCGTCCAGAAATGGTCTAAACAAGAGGGAGTCTGTCTCTCTACCTCCCTAGTATATAATGTGGTACATAGTTTATAGTTAAGAGAACTAAGAGTGTCAATATATTCATCCTTTTCCCTGTGTATATAATTTTTAGATACGTTAATGTTAATATCTCCTGCTACCAAGATATTCCTGCATTTATTTCGCGACAGAACATTATGAAGGCTTTCACAAAAATCCGATATGCTTGATTCGTGTGTCCGATATATTGCATAGATATTATAGTTAATTTGTCCTATGTCAAATTGTATAAGTAGACAATTCGTTCGATTTATATTGGTCAATTCAAAAACACTCACCGAATATTTATTTGCTACAAATAAAACTACACCACTGCATTTGTTTATTGTATGTTCAGTGCAATAATAGTTATAATTCGGTATGTTGTATGCAGTGTTTTCATTTTTTAAATGTGCCTCAGTCAATATTATAACATCAGGTTTAACACGCAACAAATTTAAATGAACCAAAAATTGATCAAAATTCTTTCTCATGCTCCTAATATTCTGTTGTAAAACAACAAGCGCACCATTCGTATTATGTTCAATACTTAATTCATTATTACATTCGTTGACCGTATCACATTCGATCTCCTTTACACTATAGCTATTATCAATATCCGATAATAGATTATCGTCTAACATTTTGGTAATTTAAATAAAATATTTTCGATATTAAAATTTTAATGATTTGAAAAGATAAGAAAAAAAAGGAACTTCCTTGAAATGGTACGATAAATAAATTGTTCAACGCGATGTACTTAAAGGAGATCGGATTGTTATTGTTTAATCGAGGTTTGAGTGGTTTAAAAGTTACAACAGAGCCACGATTCACCTGAATATAGCAGAATATTATAGAAACAAATACAACTATCAATGTTACGCATACACTGACACATAAACAAACATTCACTCGATGACCACTCATACACACGTATATAATATTATTTTCGGGACGATTTGCTTTCAATATTATTATTATTATTATATAAATACAGGGTGTTTGCTGCGGCTTGAGCTTAACAAAAATAAAATAATATTTTTTAAATATATTGATGGGGTCACATATTAACACGAACTGATTGAGTCAATAGTCCACATTTTGTCTTGCTCTTTCAAGCATGAAACTTAAATACGAGCATGCTTCCTTGTCCATAGCATTATGAGCGCAGTTGTAATTTTTTTTATACTTATTATTTGCATCCACACAATTGTTGCAAGTGGGAGGCTTTCTCCCATTTTGGCATTCCTTGTATTTGTGTTCTCCACCGCAGTGGGAACAAATGGGCTCCTTGTTCCTGTTCATGCATTCTAGCGAAGAGTGACCTACTCTTAAGCAGTGGTAACATTGCACCAGAAGATTGGCGTCCCTGACCGGAACACGCTGGTATCCTAAGTTGACTCTGCGACTTTCCATGATTTTTTTCCTTATTTTGGATGTAGCCTCCACCAGTAATTCCACCGCGCTGCTGTCGTTTTTTCTTTTAATTACTTTTATTAGTTTAATTTTCTCACCAGCGTCAATGAGACACTGAAGAGTGGGGTTTTGGGCGCGGATGTCAGCATTAAATTTATTTTCCTCGTACTCATTATGCACTCCTCCGATAATTAATTTGGGATTTCTTTTTTTCAATTGTAAAGCGCTATAAACTCCATTAAATTTCTCGTTTATAACACTCGTCAGGAGGCTAGCATCCTGATTAGAGGGACACAATATTAATATTTTGCCATTTTTCGTCTTTCTCATTCTGTCTACAGCCACACCGATTGCCGCGGGATTTATTTTGTTCTTTATATCAGCTATAATCTGATCCGCGTCAACCCGATCTATTGCTTCTACAGAGATAGCAAACAGTTTGACTGTGTGAGAATGATTACTTAGTAGATTGCTCCCATCTTGAGTGCATTTTTCAGTTAGTAATTTAATCGATTGCTTAATATATCTTACTTCGCTGGTCAATGCAAAATTCGGCGGTTCTCTGGTTTTCAACTTGTAATTTTCCTCCGCCAGTGCCATAATTCTGTCACCAAGACCCTTTACCAAATCTTCAAGCTTCGTTCTACTAGTGGCGTTAATAACTTTCCCCTTCAGTATTTCATTCATGACTTCTACGCTCTGTTCTACCTCGCAAATTGTATTTTTTAGGACATCGAAGTTGGTGTCCAGTTGCGGTTCGTCATGCTTGCTATCACTTGAACGATTTTGCGGTGACCTAGGTGTTAGTTGTGATCTTGTAAAAGGAGCAGACATTGTGACGTGGTGCGTGAGACACACTTGTGTGTGAACACTCTGTATATAGCGCTGCTTTGCGTAGTGCACCTACTTATGCGAGACTGCGCAGCGCACAGGCGACACAAATTGACCGCACAAACACACACCACAATAACTTCAATCGACAATACGCGGCACTAACATAAAGTAGGTACACTTAGAAAACAAACACTTTTTAGTGTATCTTATAATTGCGAGTTTGTAGAGTATTTCTAAAGAAGATTAATACTGTAAACACGCCTGTAATAGATTATAGATATCACTTGTATAGATTCATGTACAGTATTTTCAATAATTTATATTTTAAATCAATATATAAGTGAGAGAGTTAGAGGCGATATGTCACACTTTACGTAGTGAAGTGTGACCGTTATTTTCAATGGGGTCTATTTTATCTTTATTGTTAATGAGCATTTTGCCTAATGTTTTTGGATTATAAAAAGCTATATTTTTCCCTGATTTTTTAATAACGTTACCTGCTTTTACAGACGAATTTCCTATGTATGCTAATTTAATCCATTTATCTGATTTTAAAGATTTTATAGTTAATCCAGGGGCTATGTTTCTGAGAAGGTTTTTCTTTTTCTTTTTTCTTATTAAGTCATTAATTAATTTAACTTTGTATCCGTTGTTTAATGCTAAATTATAAATAATATTGAGTTCGTTATCATAATTTATTTTTGACATAGGTACATTAAAAAGTCTGTGTATTAATGAGTGGAATGTAGACAATTTGTGAGAGTTGTGATGTCTCGAGCTATTATGTATTATATTATCACTGAATGTGGGTTTCCTGTAAATGTTAAAATCTAAATTTCCATCTATAATTTGTATTGTTAGGTCTAAAAAGTTAATTGAGGATCCACCAACCTCCATCGTAAATTGGATGGATTTATTCAGGGAGTTGAGAGATTTTAGAAATAAGTCTAACTGTCTTAAAGATCCTGTCCAGATACCTAATATATCATCCACATATCTTTTATATATTTGGAGATTTTTAAAACCGGACAAGGAGGAAAGTTTGTTTTCTAAGTAATCCATAAAAAAATCTGCTAAAATCGGTGACATTGGACTACCCATCGCTAACCCGTTCAATTGTTTGTAAAATTTACCATTGAATCTAAAATAATTTTGATCAATACAAATGTTGATCAAATCCCATAATTCATTTATTAAAACTGGATTTAAATTGGTCGTGAATATATACTCGTTTAACGCAATTTTCAATTCATCTATTGGGATGTTTGTGAATAAACTTACGACGTCAAAAGATATTAAAATGCTATTGTTAGGGACTTTAATATTTTTAATTTGATCAATCAGTTCAAGTGAATTTTGGACAGTGTTTTTTGGTTTAAACTGGAGGATATTTTGAAAAAGAGAATTACAATGTTTCGCTACTTTATAACACGGAGCAGAAAAATATGATACAACCGGTCTAAAAGGCATATTAGGTTTATGTACTTTCGGTAAACCATATAGTCGGGGGCAATGTGGATTCATTAGAGTGAACCGAGCTTTGTCGAATGCATCATTAAACAGTGTTTTTGAGTTAGTAATGAGAATCTTTAATTTTTGGGAATAAGATTGGGTCGGATCTATAGATGTTTCCATGAAAATATCAGTTGATAAGAGGTCTTCCATTTTTGATAAATAGTGATTTTTATCCAATATAACTGTGCTGTTGCCCTTGTCAGCTTTGGAGATAACTAAATTGTTGTCATTTATTTTATTTTTCAAAGATTTTACTGTTTTCCAATCATTAGTAAGAGGGTTGAAAACATCCGTTTTAGCGCACTTATTGATTATATTAGAACAAATATATTTAGCACTGAAATCTGTATTTAAGGCAATGTCAGAGTCAATAGATAGATTGTCATGACTTCTCCATCGATAGTAATACCAAAATTTTACATATTAACCCTAAAGGTAAAAAACTAGATCGTTTGGAGATCTTAGAAATAAATCGTTTGAAATGTGATAACAGCAAAACTTTGATAAATTTACAGACAGACTTCTCCCCTTCACCGTTATTAAAACCGATATTTTAAACAATCTACATTATATGCAGTAAATGTGGGGTTATTCCAACACTTATCCTTTATTGTTTGTTTACTTTCGATATAAAGAATTTTACTGCCGGCCACTCTCTTTGTTTCAGATACCTGCACACATTTGGTCTTCACTACATGGATACACAACCTCTGGATACTCAATAATATTTATATTTCTTATAATTCGTTTCTATATTGTATAATGTAAAATCAGTTTTTCTTTCTACTTCAACATTACTAAACTTTGTATACATCACACATATTTACCATACTGTTTTGTTTGCCAGTTTTCTTCATCAGTTCTTTCTGGCAATACTAATCGAACTGATAGAACTTTACAAAAAAAAAAAAAAAGGTTGTGTACCAATATTTCAGTCATATCTATTTAAACTCTGTTTACTTTCATTTTCGCGCACTCTGACGATGATCTTCAGATCGATACCGGTCAGTGCCAGTGTTAAAATTAAATAGTGAAACTAAAACTAATTAGTGTTTTCATTTATACCTTAATCACATTACAAAATAAATAAAGATAGCAGAAGAGAAGTAATAAAAAAAAGAAAAAAAAATCAAAAAAACAAAGAAGATAGCATATAAAAACAATTCATAGCAATGATAGGATGACTTAGGGATAAGGAAAGGACGAGGAGAGGTAGATGTAATCAGGTGTTGTCAGATAAATATTTTTGCTACAGCCTTTTCTTGAAGATGTTTAGTGAGATAGACGACGTAATATCAGGACTTCGGCTATTCCATAGTCTAGCTGAATGTACTTCAAATGAAGAGCTTAAAAAAATCAGAACTATGAATAGGGATAGATAGTAAAGTACGTTCAGCAGATCGAAGTGGACGCCCATGGCTTGAAAGATAAGTGAATTTATCTTTGAGAGACTGAGGTAAATTTGGATTAAAAAGGACATTGTATAGTAATGACAAGATATGTATATTACGTCGTTGTCTAATCTTGGGCCAATGAAGATATGTCGTATCTTGGGCCAATAGTTGCAAGAAATTGCCAAATGCCAATAACCTCGCCGATATATAATATAAATAAATACATACAATATGTGTATTATTGCAAATTGCAAATAGCGGCTTTTTGTTTAATATGATTGAAGATTGTATCTAAGGACAAAACTATAGTTTAAATATATTCTCTCGGCGGATTATCGAACCACCGTGTCTCACATGGTTGTGGTATTAAGAGCGGCTTGTTCCCCAACACGGGATTAAAGATTAAACCGCGGTTTAACTTGTGAAGTAACACCATGTTGTATAGGTTACCGTTAAATAACTGTTTTATTCAAATAATTAAATGATAATTAAATACACAAATCCATTAGCTTAATTAGTGTACATTTTGGGTTTCATTAAAGTTATTCAAATATACGCACTTGGAGTATTTTATATTATTTTATTTAAAACATATTATATCGATCTGAATTTGACAACAACAAATCAGCCCGAAAACATGCATTAGTTTTTCTGTCAACAGAGCTGATATAAATTTTAATATTACCAGATAATCACCCACATATTTATATAACTGTGAATCCGCCACACTCGGCAACATTGTAAATATTTGTACCTACCTAGTGTTGGATCAACGTTAGCAAATTTATGTTTCATTTGGACCTTAATATTGCCGAGACACCTTGGCGAAAACGTTTGATCGTAATTAATCTAATTCTGTAGAAAAATACTGAGTTTCTATTTAGGGTGTTACTTTGATCTAATATTTTATTTAGATTCTATTTTTTTTTTCGACAATAGCTATTTCACCTTGTATGATCGAGATAAATAATATAACACTGTTTGATCACTGATTTGAATTACATATTGTCATTGAAATAAATAATATTTTGCATTTTTCTTCTCCTCACAAACCCAAGGGAATAATGTGTGTGTGTGTGTGTGTGTGTGTGTGTGTGTGTGTGTGTGTGTGTGTGTGTGTGTGTGTGTGTGTGTGTGTGTGTGTGTGTGTGTGTGTGTGTGTGTGTGTGTGTGTGTGTGTGTGTGTGTGTGTGTGTGTGTGTGTGTGTGTGTGTGTGTGTGTGTGTGTGTGTGTGTGTGTGTGTGTGTGTGTGTGTGTGTGTGTGTGTGTGTGTGTGTGTGTGTGTGTGTGTGTGTGTGTGTGTGTGTGTGTGTGTGTGTGTGTGTGTGTGTGTGTGTGTGTGTGTGTGTGTGTGTGTGTGTGTGTGTGTGTGTGTGTGTGTGTGTGTGTGTGTGTGTGTGTGTGTGTGTGTGTGTGTGTGTGTGTGTGTGTGTGTGTGTGTGTGTGTGTGTGTGTGTGTGTGTGTGTGTGTGTGTGTGTGTGTGTGTGTGTGTGTGTGTGTGTGTGTGTGTGTGTGTGTGTGTGTGTGTGTGTGTGTGTGTGTGTGTGTGTGTGTGTGTGTGTGTGTGTGTGTGTGTGTGTGTGTGTGTGTGTGTGTGTGTGTGTGTGTGTGTGTGTGTGTGTGTGTGTGTGTGTGTGTGTGTGTGTGTGTGTGTGTGTGTGTGTGTGTGTGTGTGTGTGTGTGTGTGTGTGTGTGTGTGTGTGTGTGTGTGTGTGTGTGTGTGTGTGTGTGTGTGTGTGTGTGTGTGTGTGTGTGTGTGTGTGTGTGTGTGTGTGTGTGTGTGTGTGTGTGTGTGTGTGTGTGTGTGTGTGTGTGTGTGTGTGTGTGTGTGTGTGTGTGTGTGTGTGTGTGTGTGTGTGTGTGTGTGTGTGTGTGTGTGTGTGTGTGTGTGTGTGTGTGTGTGTGTGTGTGTGTGTGTGTGTGTGTGTGTGTGTGTGTGTGTGTGTGTGTGTGTGTGTGTGTGTGTGTGTGTGTGTGTGTGTGTGTGTGTGTGTGTGTGTGTGTGTGTGTGTGTGTGTGTGTGTGTGTGTGTGTGTGTGTGTGTGTGTGTGTGTGTGTGTGTGTGTGTGTGTGTGTGTGTGTGTGTGTGTGTGTGTGTGTGTGTGTGTGTGTGTGGGGCATGTTTAATTCACTTTATCGATTATAGACATAAGTATTTATTCGATTCCTTTCTATTTTTGAAAATTTGTATATCTAATACTCGCTTAGACCCCATTAGATTTAGGATATCTGAATAGTGCTTCTCATTTTTTTTAACTATCAAATATTCCAATGTGACACCAAGCTCAGGAAACATAATTTTTTTTTCAAATTGGTAAAGGCACATCACTTTCATAAAATGGCATTGAAAAATTATCAAGTTTTCATAATAAAATATTTAAATAAAAAAATATTGAATCAACTCATTTCATGACAATGCTGAATATTTTCCAAACAAAATTTAAATACTTTTTAGAATAACTTGATAGTGAGTAGTTAAGCGTTGGCCACAACCCATTCGTTTTAATATTGCATTATACTTAACTAACAGGTCTTTCGTAGAATATTTTTGGATAATCCAAAATGTATGTGTCGCCATGTACGTATAATAGAACCTGGAACCTTTAGCAGAAGTTCTTCTTATCAGTTGCAATCCTGCAATTGGTCTGTAACAGCTATGGCTGCCTCTCTTCTACTCCACTCCACCCTGTCCTGTCAGCCTCTTCATCTCAACGTAGCTAATACAGCACATGTCGTCGATCACCTGGCCCATGTAGCTCTTTCTTGGTCGCAGAAGTTAGAACCACGAATTAAAATTATTTGGTATCCATCTTCCTTCGTTACTTAAATTAATCATTAATGCTTGTGTTATAGGTGAATCGAATTTGGATTACTTTGCCAACGAGATGCCTACTCTGCCTGTTTATTCGTTCATCTACTATCTTTCATTATTTCAAAGTGTTTTTGATGTGATAGTGGTTCTAAAAATGTGAACTTGTGTACTGAGGTCTGAATAGTCCATATCCTCTCTCATACATAGCAGTTGCGTAGGATATTAGAATCCTGACGTGAAAGATACTTTACATTCTGAATTGATACTTCAATACAAGTTTCAAAAAGTTTCGTTTTATTCGATTACAGTTTTTTTTTCAGACCGAAATAATTTAGAATTTATTACGTTATTAAAATAAAGGCGTAAAAGTTAGGATATATGTTCGAGAGTTACCGGTCCACGTAATCCGGTAAGTATTCCTCTTTCCTTCTCGCACGGTGGAAACTTTGCTGCCATTTCAATGAAAAACTGACATACTTTTCCACCATATATCTGAAAATTTTCTCTGGAAACTTAAAATTACATCTCCATACCGTAGATATTAATATTCTGATAACATTCTGCTCGTTTTATCTTTCTACTCTGTCTTTTCATTTCTTCTTATTCTATAATTCTATAGGAATGAAGCTGAGCGCAGGACCCACTTCTCAATGAAGAAAATCCGGCGATCGTTTGCAGTTTCGTGGGTCATGAGACTTTTATTACACGTGGTTTATGATGAATCAAATATGTTTATAAAAATATTCACAATTCACAATAGTATCTACTCAAATGTGAAAATCCATAAAAAAATGTTTAACAGCGTTCATCGCTCGAAACCGGAAATTAAAAATACGACAAGAAATATACAAAAATAATATTATTCATATTCATACCATCACGGCATATCCCACAATGTGGGGTAACCAGCGAAAGGTGTGCGGGTGTGCATTGCCTTATAAAAGGGAGCACAACATATCTGTGTATACCCACACACCAGTCTCGTCTCACCTAAAAAGGCACTATATTCAGAATAGGTGCTGAACTATGTGAGATGTTATTACATAATATTACATACATTTTATTTGAAATTACCATTTGATGAACTTAAGTGCCATCTATAGTCTTAATTAATTAAGCTTCTTAGCAAAATATTTATTTATTCTCAAAATTTGGGTGAAAAAGGGTTAACAACATAGAAATAAAATGTCACAGTTTTGAGCATGGCAGGGGTTATCAACACTACTTATTTGGATCATTTTAAAATTATTTTTGTTATAGGTAAGTATATATATTTTATAATAAAAACGTCATAATAATTCAATGACATTTTGTGAAAGATTCCTGAGCTTAGGGTCACTATGAAATATTTGATAGTAAAAAAAAATTTAGATCGCACTGATAAGATATATTATATCAATTAAAATCTGCTGGGGTCAGAGCGAGTATTAGATATAGGTACAAACTTGCAAAATTTAAAAGTATCAAATGAGTCTCTTATTGATAAAGTATAATCAAGACGCCGTACATAGTACATATCACATAGTACACAGCACACACACGCACACACAGAAACATTGTGATGAAACTTTCATAATACAATCTTAACATGATACTTTGTGATAGTCTGCAATTGAAAAATAATCTTGAATATTTACATTTACATTTACTATTGCTTCTCGGACAACTAACAGGTACTATGAGAAATATTAATTTCACACGAACCCAATATCATGTTACCACATTTTGGAGACATACGAATATTGCGAATTCATTACTCCCCACTATATAACTTATGTGGGTATTTTAGGTTTTTATCATTTCAATGAACCTTAGTTCATTAATAGCATGTTTTCTTACAACGTTAACAATTATTACATTTTAGCAGAATTTAAGCTGTTTTTATACATGTACATATATGGAAGGCAATTAATATAATATTGCGGCCCTGATTAAAGGCAAGATTCGGCGCTTGGCGCCCAAGTTTTAATGATATGCATTAGATGGGAAACAAAATGGAGGATAGATGAAAAACTTGGATTATAATGGAAGTTTTATGGCATCCTCGGGCTTTTGCTAAAGATATAACTCGAAAATTACTTTGGATATTAGAAAAGGCCGTACCGACCACTAGCTTCATTCTCTGCTATGGTTCTCAAATTTAAATGTTATAAAATCGATTGAAGATTGAGAAGCTTAAAGATACCTATGTGAAATGTGCATTTTTATGATTCTCCTTCTGGTGACCCTGCCAGGAACCCCTGATTTTGGAGATCACTTTGGAAAATCCCTCTCTCTTCTGTGCCGCCCGGAATATCTGATCTACAGTTCTGAAGCCTGTATATTCCTTAATATGATGCAGCCAGGACATCTGTCTCCTTCCAGTTACTCGGTGACCTTCTATCTTATCCTCCAGTTGATTGAAGCATTTATGCAGCATGCCATTTTTTTATATTGGTTCTCGGGCAACTAACAGGCTCCGCGTCAAATATAATTTTAACACGCACCCAATAACAAATTGCCACATTTTGGAGAAGTGTGATGTTTATTTTCTAACAGATACAGACAGAAAACAATTAAAAACTGTGTCTCCACCTGAAATCGAACCCGGAATAATAAATTATGTATATCAAAATTTTAATTACGCAGTCATACATCATGACTTTGTTATTTGCTTCATACATACATTCGTTACCGAGAAAAACGGTTTTAATGAAAAGTATGAAAATTCATCATGTTTGTATATTGTTAGGAAACACCAATTTAAAATAAACAACCACAAACATCCATTTATCATTGTTTGTATATTTATTAAGGAGTGATTTCATAGTATATTTTATGAGTTGAAAAGGCCCTTCTCTGGCGAATCCGTCGTCTTCTTCTTCTTACCTATGCTAGGCATTGAGCTAGGCATTGAGGCCAGTTTTTGGCAGAGATGTTGTTACTGTCGACGATCGTCTTTTCGTCAAATAATTCAAATATTTTTCTTTAATTTTTACAAGTTAATGATCCCTTAATGTTTTATTGGAACCATGAAAAATACTTTGAATTATATATACTACTTGTGTATATACATATTTGCAGAATATTTTGATGGATAATTCACCCAATAAAGACATTCTGAAGACAAAATTAGGTGATTTAAAAAAAAATCATATGAATTTTACTTAATTTCAACACCCGTTCACAGCAAACCTCTTTCACACCAGCCCGGCTGTGGAACGATCTTCCGAAGTCTGTGTATCCGCCTTCTTAGAACCCAGGTCTTTTTATATCAGAATTATATTTTCCTGAGCAGATTCCAAATCCTTATAGTTGGTGTCCCCTACGTAGTCATGTTAAAATAAATATCTTGAAAATTGAGACTATACATATGTAAAACATTACAAAAATATATTAAAGATTCTTGTACTACGAATGCAGATGAGTAGGGGGAATGAAGGTAGGTATCTACATACCTCCCTCAAAAGGTAGGCACTTCAAAACAATTTATAAGACAAAGCAATCAAATACATCAAAATACTGCAGGAACGAAATGAAAAACTTCACAGAGCGACGGCGAATGGAAGTTGAATGGGGGAATAAGAAGAATAATAAGATAGAAGAAGGTGCAAAATCGCCCCCGGAGGCTGGGGGGGACGGACGGGGAAAGAGGGATTGGAAAATGAGGGGACATAAAAGTGAAGGTGGGGGGAGTGGGGGTGTGGCGCTCGGAAAGAGTTAAGATGAAGACAAGTAGAAGAAGTGGAAGATGGAGAGTTGGGGAGTTTTGAAATATTAAAATGCGACGAGGAATAAGTAGGTACAAAAGTTCTGGCTTAATACCGTTATAACTTTGGGGAGATGATTGAACCCAGTCGACACACAGAAACCAAACGGGAAAATGGAGAAAATTTTGAATTCCAAACTCTCGCAGAAAATATTTTATATAAATTACAACAGTTGGGAGTTTTACTATGGTTTTATATTATTTTATTTTATTATTGGAGTAAAAACTTTAGATTACATTCATAAACCATAAAAAATTATAAATAAATTTGGTATGGTAAAATAAAGCCAAAGTTTTCAGTTCTACTACTTTAATGACACTAAATAGTTTCGGTTACCAAATTTACCTATTTATAAGTTATACCAAGAATTGTTTGTAGAAAAGTAAAAAAATAAACCATAAATTCATTATCTAAAGTAATAAAGCAATCAAAATGTTAGTGTATGTGTGTGTGTATGTGTGTGTGTGTGTGTGTTTGTCTCACGCCTTCTGAAAAACCAAGAGCATCTAAAAATCTAATTTATGTGCGAACGTGTACCAGTATACCTGATGCAGTGTCACGCTAAAAATAATGCGATAAAAATGCTGAATTTTAAAAATATTTCAATAATTATTTTTTTCATACAAAATTTTCCAAGTCATATCTGTCAAAAAAGTGTACATTTTGCACGCAAATATCTGTTAGTTTAAAAGTTAGAAGTACGTATTTACACGAAGAAAATATATTTTCAAGTATAACTTAGCGTTTAAGTGAAAAACATGGTGAATATTTTGTATAATTATAATGTTTAACTTATTTTTAAAGTAAGCGTTTTGTACAAATGTACATATAACCCCGCCATTTTAATATCTTTTCATACGATATTTAATTTTCCTACCGAATGAATATGTTCTTTAAAATAATATACCTTTGAAATAAATGTGATTATGAAATAATAAAATGAAACACAAGACATTACAGCAAGTTTTAAGACATATATTGTAAAAGTCTGTTAATTATTAGTAAAGATATAGGCATAATAAAATTGCATAATTTGTATGTAATATTTGATATTTTGGACAATTTTCGTTTTTGTGGCTTCGAACAAACCAATGTATGTAGGTACCTACCTACATATCCAAAAAAATGTATCGAGCCCATTTGATAGTAATATTTTATATGTTCGATGGTTACTATGGTTACGGAAAGATTCTGATATTCAAATAAAATTTGATATGAATCGAATTTATTTAGAACATTGTTGTAGGTAGGTACCTACCTAATACTATTTACTTACAAATCAACAATATACTGATTTCCTATAGGAAAATTATTTTATTTATTTATTTATGTATGGATGCATGTATGCTATGTGCTCCTAAACCGTTTGTCCGATTACAATGAAACTTTGGTGAATTGTCGAGCGTATGCCCGGGATGGTTTCTGGATTTAAATTTTTTTCTTATTTTTCTTCTTCTTCGTGTATTTGGTCATTTTACCAATGAAAGCGGAATATCCTGGGAAACGAAGGTCCGACTGTCTCTCCATTTCTTCGCAGGTCTTCCAGGACGGTTCCTGGATTTAAACTTTTTTCTTCTTCTTCTTCATCGTGTATTTGGTCATTTTACCTATGAAGGTGGACTAACCTGGGAGAAGAAGTTCCAATTGTCCTTCCATCTCTTCGCAGGTTTCTGGATTTAAACTTTTTTCTTCTTCTTCTTCTTCTTCATGTATTTTTGGTCATTTTACCTATAAAGTTGGAGAATACTGGGAGAAGAAGGTCCAACTGTTCTTCCAACTCTTCGCAAGTCTTCCAAGACGGTTTTTGGATATAAACTTTTTTCTTCTTCATCGTGCATTTGGTCATTTTACCTGGACATTTTAGGTGGACTATCCTGGGAGAAGAAGGTCCAATTTTCCTTCCATATCTTCGCAGGTATCTGGATTTAAACTTTTTTCTTCATCTTCTTCGTGTATTTAGTCATTTTACCTTTGAAGGTGGAGTATCCTGGGAAAAGAAGGTCCAATTTTCCTTCCATATCTTCGCAGGTATCTGGATTTAAACTTTTTTCTTCTTCTTCTTCGTGTATTTAGTCATTTTACCTTTGAAGGTGGAGTATCCTGGGAAAAGAAGGTCCTTTCATCTCTTCGCGGTTCTTCCAGGATGGTTTCTGGATTTAAACTTTTCTTAAGCGGCTGAAGGGACGGGATGTAATGAAGGGAAGGGATGCACTAAAGGGCCTGAAGGGATGGGAGGTATAAAAGGGCCTAAAGGGACGGGAGGTACTGAAGGGCCTGATTGGAAGGGACGTAATGATGGATTGAAGGGATGGGAGGTACTGAAGGGTCTGAAGCGACCGTTCGTGGAGTCTAATTCTTTTTCTTCGTTTTCTTATTTTATGTAGAACTTTGGTGAATTTTATACAAAACTATTTCCTATGGATTAATCTTCTTCTTCTTTTATGTAGACCTTTTAGTCAGTTTTAATGCAATCTATTTCCAATAGTCTAATTCTTCTATTTTATGTATTTTTTCTTATTTTATGTAGACCATTGAAATAGTTTTTTATACAAACTATTTCTTATAGTCTTATACTTATTCTTCTCTTTTTTATTTAGACTTTTGGGTTAGTTTTAAGTCTAATAGTCTATTGTGCAGAAATATTATTAACAATATGCACACTTGATGAAAATACATATGTAAAAACGAATGGGATGTGGGATGTGACGATGTAACCTGCACTAGAATATTTTCAATACTTTTGTTTAATCAAATTTAAACCATTTATATCATCCTATTTTGAATAATTTTCAACACCTTCATATTTGATTTCGTTGACGATATTTAAATAATGGGGGTTGTGGCCATTACTGAACTCTTCACAACGTTTATATTCAAATTAAAAACTATTTATTATAGTTTAAGTCTTTTTCTTCTTCGTTAATGTAGACTTTTGTGTCAATTTTAAGTCTATCAGTCTAATTGTGCAAAAATATAATGCACACTTGATGAAAAAATATAAAAACGAATGGGATGTGACCAACACTAGATCTTTTCAGTACATTATTTAATCAAATTTAAACCACATTCCAACATCCAAAATTACTAAATTTTCAATAGGTATATATTACAATTTGTTTTCGATGATAATATTTAAAAATGGGGGTTGTGTACAACGTTGATAAACTGTCATATTTAAAACCATTTCGCGTAGTCCATGCGTGCAGAAATTGTATATTATACTTCATTCACACTTTATAGCAATATATAAAAAAGAATGGGTTGTGGCCATAACTTGAACATTTTACAATGCTTAAACTCAATCAAATTTCAAACCACTTTTCATAGTCCGATATTGCAAAATAATTGGGTGACAATATTATAAAAACGATTGCTTATTCCTTCACAGTTTTACATTCTTGGCCAACGGCGGGACATAAAGGCTAGTAATATTCATAATATGTTTTTTTTTTTTTCATCTTAAACTTCCACGTACCTACCCATGTATTCTCTATCACACACAATGAAAAATATTTACATAATATGTACGTTTAATTACAAATTAATGTTTTTTTTTGAATATTTTATATGTTACATGCAAACATTAGATTTTTTTCCCTGTCTGGAGTCAATGAAATTTTTTGACAAATTTTTAACATCTTAATAGAGACGGAGTTTGAATAAATTTCTCAAAAGAGTTATTTGTTACTTCATAAATGGTGATGGTATTATTCAGCATATTTTCAAACGATCAGTTTCTCATTATTAAAATATATTAAACTTTCAAAATCGCATTGATAAGGGAACTCAATAAGCGCATAAAGTGATCACGTAAACCAGGCGATGACAGATCGTAAGTACCGTAAGTGCCTTGAGTTCTAGGTTTTCTTATAATATTCCACCTTCGTTTCTATTAAGATGTTATTTTTTTTTTGTTATTCATTATGGGAAACTTCCAGGTACAGACACTTAGAGTCGTATTACGGGAGTTAAAAAAAGTTGTAAGAAAAAGTTGAGGTTCATTGAGCAGTATTCTCGCAGTACGGGACCTTACCTTTTTCTTACATTTTTCTCAAATAACTCTTGCAATACGAACCTTAAGAAACAAATGAAATAAAAATAATAAATAAACCCAGTAAAATTACTTTATTGTAAAACTAGGAAAATTCCATTAAGATAACATATACGTACACGATAAACTCATACAAAATCACATATAGGTTTGTATATATATATGTATATATATATATATATATATATATATATATATATATATATATATATATATATATATATATATATATATATATATATATATATATATATATATATATATATATATATATATATATATATATATATATATATATATATATATATATATATATATATATATATATATATATATATATATATATATATATATATATATATATATATATATATATATATATATATATATATATATATATATATATATATATATATATATATATATATATATATATATATATATATATATATATATATATATATATATATATATATATATATATATATATTATAATATTTTTATCTCAGTTTTCCCGTGTCAGTGGGTCTTGACTATATATATATATATATATATATATATATATATATATATATATATATATATATATATATATATATATATATATATATATATATATATATATATATATATATATATATATATATATATATATATATATATATATATATATATATATATATATATATATATATATATATATATATATATATATATATATATATATATATATATATATATATATATATATATACAAACCTATATGTGATTTTGTATGAGTTTATCGTGTACGTATATGTTATCTTAATGGAATTTTCCTAGTTTTACAATAAAGTAATTTTACTGGGTTTATTTATTATTTTTATTTCATTTGTTTCTTAAGGTTCGTATTGCAAGAGTTATTTGAGAAAAATGTAAGAAAAAGGTAAGGTCTCGTACTGCAAGAATACTGCTCAATGAACCTCAACTTTTTCTTACAACTTTTTTTAACTCCCGTAATACGACTCTAAGTGTCTGTACCTGGAAGTTTCCCATAATGAATAACAAAAAAAAAATAACATCTTAATAGAAACGAAGGTGGAATATTATAAGAAAACCTAGAACTCAAGGCACTTACGGTACTTACGATCTGTCATCGCCTGGTTTACGTGATCACTTTATGCGGTTGCGCAACGTTCACCAATTATGCCTTCTTATTGAGTTCCCTTATCAATGCGATTTTGAAAGTTTAATATATTTTAATAATGAGAAACTGATCGTTTGAAAATATGCTGAATTAATAAAAACTAATGGACGATAAATAAAATAATGGATAAAAACATTTACTGCTAGTAAATTTGTTGTGATAATGGTTGGAAAGATACTTCATAGATGTCTCTGAATATTTTAACTAACATTCATGATATGTTTTCGATATTTGATATGTTAATTTTAGTTCATGATATGTATTAACAGTTAGTTATTAAAAAACTTTTAGTTATTAAAGGGCTGCATTTAAAATATTTATCAATAGAATTGAAATATTCATAATATTATGCAATTTTGATTATTTGCTCCTACCTTTACGCAATGCGTGTAATTGGTGCTATGTGCATAGTACAAAACAGGAGTTAAAGAAAAAATATAATGTGAAAAGATATTATGGAGGTTGACTAAACAGAGGATGTAGTTTTTTTTGGGCAGAACCAGCTGAAGGACCCCTCGCACGCCACTGTATATATATATATATATATATATATATATATATATATATATATATATATATATATATATATATATATATATATATATATATATATATATATATATATATATATATATATATATATATACCCGCACACTAACATATATTATGTACCTATAAGACATTCAGAATTCGGCTTTGTACCGATACCTTACCACAGACAATAATTTGGAAATGAGCAGGTCCGTGGACATATTATTCTGTATGTTCAGGAACCTTTTCAGGAGCCACATTAAACGGTAAGAGTTCATTCTTTTGTTACCAGCAGTTAGTAAATATGTAACATGAAATCAGGGGTCGGTTTAATAAGTAAAAACACCTTTTATTTACGTTTATTATTGTTAAAATATTATTTATACGTTGCACATTTAAAAAAAATACTATTTATACTTAATTATTGCTACTTTAATCACCCTTGTTGATGTTTTTTTAAACTTTTCTTTCACACATATGGCCCCTGAGTCAAATTCAAAACGCTGTTCGTTTTCGCCAAGCGCTTTTTTTTATTGGATTTGACGTTTGTTGTCTTGTTTGTTTGTTTGTTTGTTTGTTGTTGTTTGTTTGTTGTTTTTTGACAAACCTCAAATGCCATATTAAAAAATAACAAACAGCGTTTTTAATTTGACTCAAGGACAAGAAAATGGTAAAACCATTGATGTTTTAGCTTCTAAAAGAAGAGTTCATTTTTAAGTGGTATTTTTTCGTCATCTCTGCATAGCCCTTTAGAGTGACAGCATGATGGTGTACCTATGTACGTTGTGGTGGTGTTCCTTATCAGTGTTGTCTTGGAAATATTACCCTCTGGGCCGGGAATCTTTTGTTGTCGCCTTTTGTATTTCCTTGGACCACTATCTGGGTGAGAATGAGACGCTGTCTTTGGGGCAACTCGCACGGCGCACAATTTTCGTAAAACATAAGAAAAAAAATCAAATTGTAAATAATATATTTGGCCATACTTACAGAAAAAATGTTCACATAAACATACAACTTTATAAGCCACGAAGGCTGAAGGCGTTTTTATTTTAATACAGTGGTAAAATTGATTTCATCCTTAATGTAGACGAAAAATTGACAACCACATGTCAAAACCTCGATGAATCCATGTCTGAGGTCAAAGTCGACCATTTAAAAAATATTTTTTTTAATTTTTGAAAAAAAATTGATAATGACAAATGTAAGTCACATTTCAAAGGTAAGTATTAATTTATAATGCTGAGCCTGACGCCAGTTTTCTTCTAATATTTTGAATAGAATAATATTTAATATTGAGATAGACATGATTTTATTTATTCATCGCAGACTGCCTTTGCATATTGCATAAAAAACACGAAGGTATTGATAAATATTTAAATACAAATAAACAAAAACAGAAAGAAAGGAAAAAATGTTGTTTTGTATGAAATCATGAAATATATTAACAGCTTAAAATATAATATAATATTTGCATTAATTTTTATATGTGATTTTGAATTTCATGTATCCATTCATTCATACCATCACGGCATATACCACGAAGCGGAATAACCAACCAAAGATGTGCGGGTGTGCATTACATTATAAAAGGAAGCACGACACATACGTCTATCCTCACACATCATTGACAACATGTAGAATGTTGGATGAACCTCATTGTTAAATTATATGAGATTTTTTTGTGTATTTTCGATTAGGTACTTAGCTCTTACGGGACATCCTATAACAGGATATCGCGTGTTTTAACTCACTGTGTATTTTCAAGAAAAACTCAAAAATTAATATTTATCCCTTCACACGTTATCCCGATTTCATTTCCTTGTTCTTTTGCAATCCTTTTTTTGTTTTAAAAATTTATCTTAGTGTAATGTATATTATTATCTTTGTTTTTTTCTCGAAATATTTTTTTTATTTGTTGATGTACAAATACAATTTTATCATCCTATGTTATCTGGTTGGTTGGAAGAAATTGCCTGATGACAATAAGCCCAACAGTGTGCATCAAATTTGTTTATATTATGTATAAAAAGGTACATAAATTAAATAAACTCCTCACTGCCAAGCCACTCCACAAAGTATTAAAATTTTGTATTGAAATATTCAACATTTTTATGAAATGAGTTTGTTTAATATTTTATTTGAAAACTTGATATTCCTTCAATGCCATTTTATAAAAGTGATGTGCCTTTTACCAATTTGAGTATAAAAATTTCAAATTTTAAGTTTCATGAGCTTGGGGTCACATTGAAATATTTGACAGTTAAAAAATTGAGAAGCACTATTCAGATATCCTTCAAAATCTAATGGAAACTAAGTGATTATTAGATACACATATTTGCAAAATTTGAAAAGAGTGGAATGAGAACTTTAGTCTATAGTCGATAAAGTAAAATAAATACGCCGCGCCGTACACACAGTAAATACATAGCACACAGCACTCACATACAGATACATTTATTTATTTATATGTTTATTTATTTATATATTTATTTATTAATTAATTAATTAATTAATTAATTAATTAATTAATTAATTAATTTATTAATTAATGAATTAATTACCTATTTAATTAATTAATTAATTAATTAATTAATTTATTAATTAATGAATTAATTACCTATTTAATTAATTAATTAATTAATTAATTAATTTATTTATTTATTTTTTCATTCATTCATTTATTTATTTATATATTTATTTATTTAGTTATTAATTAATTAATTTATTTATTTATATATTTATTTATTTATTTATTTATTTATTTATTTATTCATTTATTTCTTTATTTATTTATTTATATCATCTCGACACTTATACAATCATTTATAAATACTATCCCAACCTCACTAAGACTACGCCTGTTTCGAGGTTGGAGATTTACAATATTATGTTTATACATTACATCTATATCCATGCACCCACCACACAAAAATACAATATTTACTATGCGCAGTTGGGTACCTTAAATCATTATTGTGACAATAATAATAATCCACAGCAAAAAAAAGGCACACCCAACATTGAGATGAAACTTTTAGAATACAATCTCAGCATAATACTAGTTGATAATCTGCAATAAAAAATACCCTTAAAAATTGCGGAATCATAACTCCCACTATATCACAACCCGATGGGTTAGTGAGGTTAGTAAAAATATATAAATATTAAGTGAAAGAGCGTCGTACGTAAGAGGTTTATATGTATGTATGTTAGAAAGATAGCACCATCTCTGTTGGTCGTAAACAGAGTTGTGAAATCTTTATTTGATCATATTTTCTCCTCTTTGTTTCGTCTTCTTTATCTTTTTCGCTTTATGGCCTCCTAGAAATGGCGCTCGTTTTATATTTTGGCTTGGTTTCTCTCATCCATTTGAATAATGGCCTCCGCGTGGATTGCATTTATACCACTGAATTAAATTTATAATGAACAAACTTATAAATTATATATTATTTATATTATAAAAATGTAGCCGTACTCTTTAAGTACTTATCATAAAACATATTTATTTATTCATTTTACAGTTAAAAAAAACATTTACATAAATATCCAAAAATAAAAATACCTTATCTTATCGAATATTTTTATTATTGCATATGCGCAAACATTGGATTTTATTCCTGTCGGGAGTCAAAGATATTTTTTAACAGATTTTTAATTATCTCAATAGAGACGAAGTTGGAATATTTATTGTAGGAGAACCGGGAAATCAAGGCACCTACAGGGCTTACGACCTGTGATTGATCACGTAAACCAGCCGATGACAGGTCGTAAGCCCTGTAGGTGCCTTGATTTCCCGGTTCTCCTACAATAAATATTCCAACTTCGTCTCTATTGAGATAATTAAAAATCTGTTAAAAAATACCTTATCTTATGTAAATAGACATTATTCAATGTCAAAGTATAATAAAGAAAAAAAATAAACATACATAGAAAACAATAAATCAAGAAAAAAAAGAAATAATAAGAATATAAAGTGAAAATGAAAATGAAAAATATTTTTCTTTTTATCAGTAAAAATAAAAAAAATTACTTTCAAACGATTACATAATTAGCAGTGATTAACTTATTTTTAAAAAGCATTGATATTAGTTCATTTTTAAATTTAGATAAGAAAATGTTAAAAAAATCAAACGACTGTGCATATTGATTACCCAAATTCTGAATTCGATGTACAGGTGTATGTATAAAAATTAACGAGTATTGGCAAAAAATAACTGAAGAAACGTGTGCAATTTTCACTCTCTACTACAAAATAGTGAAGAGAAGAGATTTAACCATTTTTAAATCCCTTTTTTACATCCTTTTCTATAACTTCACTTGTTTTTCTGTCTCTTGTCTGTTGAAATCACCACCCATTCTGAATTTTACTATTTTAGGGTAGATACGATTGGTGTGTGAGAATAAGTGTATGTGTAGTGCTTCCTTTTACTAAGCAATGCACATACATGTAAAGATCGCTTGTTACTCATTTTGGGATAGGCCGTGTTGTTATGAAATGTTTACGATTTATTTTATTTTAAATTAATAATTTTAATATTTTGTATAAGTGTTTATTTTGATCGTTGAAAACAATGTTATTGCAGTGTACGAGAGGAGCTTGAACTGACAAACTGTTTATACAGTTTAGTGCTAAAATAATACGAGTATATCCTAATGTAATTTTTGTAAATTAATAAATAATAAAAAAAACGAATGTGTCGTTGGCCAAAAATTAAACTATATGGCTCTTGGAGTGATCTTGTATCATCAAACGGCGCTATATAAAGAATTATTTGTTTTTAAAATATTTAAAACAGCTGTATTCTGTGTTTCACTTAAAAATTAACTTCATTTTGATGTTGGTAGGAAAGACTGTCATTCAGTTTAATAATGTTACCATATCGCCAAATTAAGTTCCTCTAATATGATTTTATACTTAATTATAAGACATTTCAAAAGATAGCAATCTCAGTTTAATATGATAAAACGATACAAGTCTAATAATTATTTTAAACAAAAGATTCATCAGAAAATAAATTCTCAAACATTACAAAATAAGAAATAACCCTATTTTTAACGTATAAAAACACCAAATGCAATTATACCAACATACACAACTACGAATGCACTTTTAAATGAAATGCATTATGGTATAAGGTAGTTTAGGTTTTATTACAGTTTGTCAGTGAAGGTTTTGTTTTAATATAATGTTCATGCAGGTAACTTTATAATGTATAGCTACATATGTAAGAAGCAAGCCTGAAGGATTTCGTATCAAGATGAAATTGCATCCGAGTACTATGTTATCAACACTATGCAACAGCACTGTGTAAAACTAATTTTTCGTCTTAATTTATAGCCAAGCTTGACCTCAGCTTTCTTCCACTATCTTAATCTTACACAGCATCTTCCTTATTTGCAATTTCACACCTCACAAAACTCTACAGCGTTTCGCTTTAGAGACACTGTACACATGTTTTGTTTGAAATCATCGAGAAAATTTGCACCTATGTAAATATAATTTACACATAAGCATAAACTTTTGTATGCAATTTTGAATTATTTCAATGTTTGAAACTGTCATTTCATTATAGAAATCCATATTCACACATAAGTTATGTTAAAAAAATATATCTTTATTTTTTATTTATTTATTTTGGATATCCAACAGGTCAGTAGAGTATAATGATATTAAAAACAATGAAAAAAAACAAGTAAATGTAGACTACGGTACATAATAATAGGACATCATATCAAGTATTTTTTAAAGTTTTACATACAATTTACAACAAATGAAAAAAACTAAATTATAGGATCACACCTGAAACATAATCGTAACATGGGATTCTAACGTACTTAAGGATTAACGAAAAAGGTGTTGCAACCATTATGGTGACACATACATATATTCATGTATATACTAGAGAGTGGAATTTTGAGTTATGTATGTTATCTATGTTATAGTGCAAAGTTGGCTGTTAAAATTGGAGGTGGCCCGGTTAGTAAAGAAATTTTTCCTAAGATTAGTTTTAGAGTGTGACATAGAAAAAGTAGATTTTGATCTGACATTGCGGTTTGGAATGTGAAGTGAGATATTTTCTAATAAATTTGGACAATCAATAATGTTATGAAATAGTTTATACAGAAATAGTGAGTCTGCAGTTATTCGTCTAGATGATAGTGATGGTAAATAAAATTTTGATTCAGCTAAGTATACGTTATTTATATGATTATGCGAGCCCATTAATTCCCGACAGCCAGATTTATAGATGAGGTGTTTGAGGAAGCGTTTTTGTACACCATCCAGTCTATTTATGTACTTAAGATACATCGGGTTCCAAATTTGCGATCCGTACTCTATATGACTTCTTACCATAGATGTATATTACCGTAATTGTTCAACATTCTGACGGTGTTCACCATTGAGCGATGAATATTTTTACATACTAAAATAATGTGTTTTGTATTTGACGATTGAGAAGGTGTCTAGATTGTTATAGAACTTCATATTCATATGAACCTACTGGTAGACCAGACGATAATTATTATTTTTCGATAAATCAAAAATTTCTACTTTACGGTTAAACGACTTGTTAATAAGTTATGTCAGTGGCTGACATAATGAACTGTTATATTATTATTCAACGAGAATGCCTAAGTCGTTTAATATTTTTATTTATATTATAATTTTACTTTAATTTTTATTTTTAAATTTCATCATACATTTTTATCTATTATATTTTTTTTATATTGTACTCCGCAATATTTCATAACTTCTACTGTGACTTCTAAGTGTTTTTTTCTTATTTCTTTTTTTTTATTTCGTTAGTAGATAAGTATGTACCTATATTGATAAGTATATTTTTACCTCTATTTATATTTTTTCCCAATGTTCCTCCATTTGGGGTTACAAGTGCCATTTAAAAAATAAATAATAATTTCTATTTTTTGTTTTTATGTATGTTTATATTAATCATGTAGGTACCTACCTATTTTTTTTGGTATAACACATCAAAGCCATTTAAGCCGTATACCTACTGTAATAAATAAATATATAAATTAATATTAATTTTTTATACGCACTTTTCAATCTTTCGATTGTGACGACTTCTAATTTGTAGAATTCCATTATGATAATGATGAATATGACATACACATATATAATTCTACAATTTATTTATTTTACTCCCGACGACCATTTCGGCTTATAAGGCCACACTCAACTGGTCTATGTGTTCATATATATCATAATCATTAATTTATTATTTTATTTTTTTTTATATAGGAAGGTACCTACTTGATAAGGTATTTTTGTTTGTATGTACATATGTGACATAATATGTAGGTAGGTAGTAATAATTATGTAAGGAACGCACTTAACCCTTTACGTGGTAGGTACATGTCTTTTCTTCTTTTATTACTTTCGCTCCATTAATTTGCCACTAATACGTGAACAGGCGTATGTGACCTGCAATGTGTTAGAATCGAGAAGGTTGATCAATGTCTACGTTCGGAAAATTATTTTGGTATTTAAAAGTGAAATTTTATTACTCTTCACTAACCCAAGGGGATATAGTGGGTAGTTACAATTTTTAAGGTTATTTTTTTATTGCACATTATCAACTAGTATCATGCTGAAATTGTATTCTGAAAGTTTCATCACAATGTATCTGTATGTGTGTGCTATGTGCTGCGTGCTGTGTGCTATGTGCTGTGTGGTATGTATGGCGTGTTTATTTTACTTGATCGATTAAAGACTCAAGAACTCATTCGATTCTTTGAAAATTTGGCAAATTTGTATATCTAATACTTGCTTAAACTCCATTAGATTTTGAAAGATATCTGAATAGTGCTTCTGTCAAATATTTCAAAGTGACACAAATAAATAAATAAATAAATATAACTGGATTTTCGTTACTTTCAATATCTTAAAATTTAGTTTGTGTTTATTGGAAACATAAAGTACCTATTCAACCTGTATCTTTCCTAAAAAAATCACTTTGATAAAAATTGATTTTCTTTACTATCTTTGTCAATTTAGTTAATATTTATTGGAAACATAAACCATCTTACTTATAAACGTAAACTACTTATCTATAGTACCCGATAATAGAACCTGATTAACGAAAAAAAAAATACTTATAAACCATGACTATCCTTATTACGCCTTTATTTAGTAGACGTCAAGTTAGGACGGGTCGAGAGGTTGTTTAACGCTTGACTAATGCCTCATACCAAATATTGCAAAATGGCGGATCTTTCACATAATGATGTGACGCATATTCGAGATTGACAGAGAAATCAGCAATCGTGTTTAAATTGACTCAACACTGCGCAACGCGGTGTTTGTTGCCATTTTTCGATGTCCGTTATCCAAAGATTGCATGCATTTATCTATTTATTGACATCTATGAAGCTAATGCGGCCATATGAAAAAAATAAGGGTGTTCGTAAACAATTCGGTGAACTTGTTAGTCATATCTTAGTATACGTTTATAAATAAGATTTTTCAATACCAATCTGAACTATTTTAGTCGTGCTTATCTAGTTGAGCGTTTAGTAAGCTTTTAACGAAATCTAATAAGTAAGACCGTAAGTATATAACCTGTATCATTACAAACAATTTCACTCTGATAAAACTGGTATTTTGATTCTATTAATTTCTTGTAATTTAGGTGTATTTATTGGAAACAAGTAAAGTATACAACCTGTAACACAACTTACAATTTATTATTACTATCCATATCTTAAAATGTGGGTAGTATTATTCATCTAAAACAAGTAAAAAAAATAAACCGCTTTTTAAAACCACTTTAGTACCTTTAGAAGTTTTTCAAAGAATCATTATTAAAATTATATTAAAAAAGAGATTTGATTATCCAACTATTAATGTATTTCAAGATTTTAATGTTTCAACTGTTGAAAATATCTACAAAAAATCTCATTGTTCCAAATTCATAAAGATATTCTTATAAATTCAAACCAATTGTCATTTTCTATAAGCAGCAGAATAAATTCACAAGGATGTATTACTATTCCTCTTTTACGTACAACTGCCTCACAACATTTCTATAAGTATAAAGGTACTAAGTGGTTTAATGAACTCCCTTTGAATTAATTTATATTTTTAATAAATAAAAATAAAAACACTTGTTTAAAATTAATTCCACTATTTATTTGAGGAGTACAACCTACGACCGGTTTCGTGCTTAGCACATTTTCAAGTAGTCACTACTTGAAAATGTGCTAAGCACGAAACCGGTCGTAGGTTGTAGTCCTCAAATAAATAGTGGAATTAATTTTAAACAAGTGTTTTTATTTTTATTTATTAAAAATATAAATTAATTTAAATGGAATTCCATCAAGAACTGACGATCAAAAAGTTAAATCTAACTCCCTTTGAGTCTTAGACTCGAATAAAATTATAATATATTTAAAAATAAAATTAAAAAATTGTACTGATTTTTATATTTATTTTTTTGTTATTTCATTCTTGTTTTTGTGTAGCTTTCATATTGTTTAGTAGATGTACAATGTTTTGGCAAATGTAACAATATTAAATAGATACTCCCCTCTTTTAACACGAGATTTAATCTCAATTAAAGAGGGTAATTATGAATCATATAATGGAATTTGTATACCTTTTTAAATTGTGATTTATATGTAAACTTTGTATTGATTTGTAATAAATTAAAAAAAATATGAAACTCTCAAGATGCGCGAGAAAGTATTGATAAATACTATAAATTTGATAAAAAATAACTTGAGATTTTGTGATTTGGGTGTTAAGGTTATTTTATGTCAATTTGTTCTTAACAGTGAATTCACAAAATAAATAATTTCTCATCTCTCTCAGCGTCGTTTTACTCATGACTGAGGTCATGATCCCCAACAGGTGTACCTACCCCGCACAAAGCTCCTCCAGTAAGGTTTGTCGCATCTCTGTTAAGGGAGTTGGTAGCTATCTCAACCTGGTCGATCCATCCATCTGTGATCTGCTCCTCGGTCTTCTTCCTGGAACACTCCACATCATGAATACATGACTTAGAATGCTTTCACTTTCTCTCCTTGATACATGGCCAAAGAATCTGAGTATTTCCGTTGATACAAACATTTCTCTATGAAACTTATTTCATATAGGTAATTATTTGTTAGTGTGAATAATCGATGGATTTACTAAATCATAATTCAATTTATTGAATAAATAAAAAGGTTTGTAAGTCGGAACCACCCTTTATGAGATATTTTCTAGCGAGACGATCGAGTCTCTTTCTTTGCCGCAAGAAAAGCCTCGGAAAATATTAAAGTAATTTCATTTCCCATCTCCACAAATATTAAGGATCCACCACACATACCTACTTGTTTAGACAATGATGTAATGTTGTTATAAAATAAAGAATCACTTGAAAAAAAATAATGAAGTTTTTAATTCAATGGTATTTAATTCAACGGTATCACTTAAAATTGAAAGTCGGTACCTACTTATTTATTCTAGCTTGTAAATTTATTTAATTAATGAATTCATTAATTAATTTTAAAGCACTTCAATTTAAGCAATAGCTCTTTCCTATCAAGTACCTATCATAAATAGATCTTTATATATATTTTTTCTTCGAACTGAGAACTATTATATATAAATGTTACTACGAGATGTTATATTTTATTTATTTACAGTTTCAATGCTCATCAGTGTATTCACAAAAAAAAAAACTTTCAATTGCATATACTACATAGTGTTAATTATATACAATAATAAAAAGAACAAGACAGTTAAATAATAATAAAAAGATAAATAAAATATATCGACAGTTTACGAGATATAAATACATAAGTAGGTTTAGAAATATAATTCTAAAATTAAAAATAAAAATATGAAATACAGAAAGAAAAAATACAACAAATCAAAGTACCTATAGATATGAAATAAAACGAGTGGGTTGTGGCCAACGCTAAACTCCTCACTAACAAGTCATTCTATAAAGTATTCAAATTTTGTATGGAAAATTTCCAACATTTTCATGAAATGAGTTTGTTAAATTATTTTTTATTTAAATATTTTATTATGAAAACTTGATAACTCTTCAATGCCATTTTATGAAAGTGATGTGCCTTTTTACGAATTTGAAAACAAAAATTTAAAATTTTAAGTTTCCTGAGCTTGGGGTCACTTTGAAATATTTGACAGTTAAAAAAATTGAGAAGCACTATTCATTTATCGTTCAAAATCTAATGGGATCTAATCGAGTATTAGGTATACATATTTGCAAAATTTGAATAGAATCGAATGAGTACTTTAGTCTATAATCGATAAAGTAAAAAATAAACACGCCGTACATAGCACACACACACACAGATACATTGTGATGAAACTTTCAGAATACAATCTCAGCATGATACTAGTTGATAATCTGCAAAAAAAAAATACCCTTAAAAATTGCGAAATCATAACTCCCCACTATATCACCTTGTGTTAGTGAGGAGTAAAAATATAGTCAGAATAATAAAACATACTATACCTAAAAATAAATCAAATCTTCAAAAATCAAATTAGTTGGTACTTACTAAAATGTTAATGAATTATTAAACAGAATTTTGAGCATCTGCCTCTTACAAAATCCTAACCCCAAATGATTTTTTTTTTATTTTATTGAATTTATAATACATATATACAAAAAAACAATAAAAAATACAGAAAAAGATGCACAATAAGAAAACACTTTTTTCCCTTTACCAGAGTGCAAGCATTCGTGTGTAAGGTGTATGAATGAACTTGTGAGAAGTTTTGTAAATAATGCAATAATTCATTTCCTTTTTTTGATTCTGAAGGAAAATACATTGAGTTCAATTCCAACAAAGGGTAAAAACACATACCTACTCAAATATATTATATAATAACACTTTACACCCGTCACAGGTTACCCCATATTGTAGGGTATGCCGTGATGGTATAAATGAATGAATGCATATACCCATTGTTAGCACACTGTTATTTTTTTTTTTTTAAATGAATATATCCTTGTTAAACAAGTACATATTATACATCTTCCTACGTTCCCTAAAATAAGTAAATAAATGCTTGTACTATAGGTGAACGAAATCGGTCGAAACAGGATTCGAACTCGCGACCACTGGATTACTAACCCAGCGCGCTAACCACTCTGCCATCGACCCATTTTGTTAATCTATAAAATAAAAATAAACGCTATATGTCACATGACAGTTTTTATCTGGTCTTCTCTTATTTTCATCGTTCCCTGTTACATTTTTTAACATTCTTGTGAAAGACTTAATTTAAGCTTATTATTAATATATTTTAAATTTATTCATTTGTTCAAATATTTTATCAAATTATAAAATAAACAATACTTTTATTATAAAAAATTATGTATATAAAAATACGGTTCTCATACGCACGTGTGACCATGCTGCAATGTCTATGGGCGCCATTTTAGCATTTTCTTGTTAAATTTGAACTGTTAATCATATTGGATAACATTGTATAACGTCATTTATCATTACCAGTATGAATGGAGGACGTCATCTCCGTTGGATGAGGTGTATTCCATGCCTTATTCTTCCGAAGCCACCGAAATTCTTCCCTCATATTATTTTGCGCAGAATACATAAATTGAAAGAGTAAAACGCGGATTGACGTACAATCGGAGAACAATGGCGTTACTTTGTGTGATGTATAGGGCCCATCTTACGTCCCACTGGGAAATTCACGACGAAATGCACTCGAATGAAAAATTCGGAGTAACACAGTCACGTCAAATCTTACGTTTAAAATTAATATTATTATGTGTATTAATAAAAGTATAACATTATAACAGTTTTTTTGTAATTGTCATTTTTAGGTAGGTACCTAATTACAATAAAGTTTTTTAAATTATTATTATTTTTTTTAATTTTCGTAAAATTTCCATATTTTTAAAATTGTTTTTCATATTTGTGATATCAAGACGATGTATTAAAGAAATGGATGACACAGGAGTACCTTGCAATTTTTTTAGAATTTATTAAATTCATCTTTAAAACATTTTTTATACAAGAACCGGTTACCTTCAGCATCTTCAAGAAAGTCCTACACGGGGTTTCACCGTACGTCGAGTGCTTGAATGAAGCCTGCACCATCCTGTCATGAAGCCAGGAAAGAAGAAGAAATTAATAATGTTTTTAATTTTTCAAACCCACTCGCCCAAAATTCTGGCTTACCTTTATTTTTAATGAAGTTTTTTTTAACTTAAGCCGTAGCTTGCTAATGTCATCTTCCCCAATATATCGTAAAATGTATTACTACAAACATAATATTAGGTATGTAGGTAATACATATGTATGTGATAATGTATTGTGAAATAAGAAATGCCAGGATTAACACGGAAAGGATTAAACCCATGTTTTATCTTTGTTTTCCCGATAATTTATTGCATTCACGATTGTGTCTCTTATTTCACGCAAGGATGCAACGGGGGTAGTTTAATAATATGAAGGGGGTTGCTGTTGCTCGAGGCAACAATATTTTGCGGGCGTCTAAATATAATATTTAAATGTTTTTCGAAACTGTATGTTTTTAATAAATATTTCTAAAAATACTTCATTTAAATAATCGAAATATTTTTAGCTGTCTTTAATTAAAAAAATAAAGTAAAAAATATATTCTGACGATGTGTTTCAAACATTATTCTGCGTTGGAAACCATATTCAATTCAGCAGACTCGACCATACTTGAAATCAGGAATATTTATATTTTACACCCTCTATTGATTTCATAAGTCTTTCCGTGCAGGAACTTTTCGACCTGTTAGAGCTCTGAAACATTCAGAATTCGTGTATTAGACTGAAAAAAATTTAATGTTAAAATTAACCGAACTATAGTGACTAAAAAACACTTCGTTTTGTGCTACTTAATATTTTGTGCGCTTAACCTAACAGAACAGTCATACATACATAGATAAAGTTTTATTACTAATAATAAAGGTTTGGCTAAAATCGCATGTAGCATAATGGTTATCATAATTTTTTTTTCGGTGTATATATAATTATGTTATAAATTGAAAATATATAAGACATACGTGCGACCGATCATGACGTATGCTGTAGAAACGCGAGCAGACACTGAACGATCCAAGGAGTTCCTAAGGACAACGGAAATGAAGTTTCTAAGGTCAATCACTGGAAAAACTCTCCGAGATTGTGTTCGAAATATTGAAATAAGGAAAACATGTGAAATATAGGTCATCGTTCGGAAGAGTAGATCCAGAAGAAGACATTGGAGGGACCACGTAGCCAGAATGGACAGTGGACAGTTGGACTTCGTCATCCCAGAAGGCGTAGTTTCTGAATAACAAACCAACTAGGTCTACTAAACGAAGAAGAGGAAGAAATTAAAAAGTTTATAATTATGCCTATACTAATAAACGAATTCAATGCATTTTTTTGTGTTCAAATGATTTCTTTGAATCACGTAAAAACAAACATGTAAAATTCCGTGTTATTTTATTCAAACCATTATTCATTAACTCGTCATATCTCTTGGAGTTTCGTTTTCTTCTTCCCTCTCATCATCGGAGGGGGTAGAGGGGGGGTGGAATCAGCCATTCTTCCTATTCCTACCGTTCCTCTTGGATACCACCCTCCAGCTTTAACAAAACAAGGGACATTTTTATGATGAGGGTTGGAGAAAGAGATACGATTGGGGAAACTCACATTTTAAATATGCTGGAGTAAAATGTATACGGAATATGTTTCAATGTCCTTACACATAGCTATCTGATATTTTTTCCCTGTTTGAATTTTCAACAACTGTGAACTATATACCAACGTATCGTATACAGTCGTTTTAAATTAACCCATTTAATAATATTGTGTAATTTGTGACGTAACTAAACTGTACGCGTTTTCTTCTTTATTCGAAATTTAAAGAAAAATATTAATAAATTACTGTATTGGGACTGGAAAAGGAGAGGAAGTAGAAATCAGGAATTATCAGATAGATATTTTTACATTAGCCTTATTTTATGTAATATAAAATTGACTATTTTTATCGAATACAAAATTATACCAAGACATTCACAAGAGTTTGAAATAATATACGGGAGAAACTTTGTATTGTAATGATTTCTAAAATACGTAACATTATCGAAAAGCACAATAAATGATAAATTTATTTATTTTTTTAAATAAGATGTTTCTCTATAATTCAAAAACCAAACATTTGACAGGAAAAAATTAAATATGAATCTTATTTCGTAAATAATCTATCATACATTATTATGCAATAATTAAGCGTATTCCGAGGATTTTTGTAATAATGTTGCAGTATTCTTATAAAATATATAAAAACATTAAAATTATATTATAAACAAATAAATTATAACCAAAAAACAAATAAATTATAACCATAAACAAATAAGATACTTTAACATCTTTATTTGAATCTGATCGAATTCAAAATTTATTTATTTATTAAGAAAAAAAAAACAATTACTCATCACACATACATACCTACACATTTTTGTTTAATAAATAATAATAATTCACTGCTAGCCCCAGAACAGGTTTACCTAATTTGGCAGAAGTTATCTATTTTTAATGACTATTATTTAAATGGTGTGATAAATAATAAATAAATAAATAAATAAAAAGTTGATTTATATGTGCAATCACAATATTTCCCATGGAGAAATTAATGTAAACATAGACGTACTTAGAGAATAAGGTAGAGATAAAAGAAATAAAATATAAAAAAATAAATACTTATTGAATAAACATATTATGAAGTATAAAGTATATGACATCACTAATACAACATCACTCATTTAGTTTGGACTATAATATAGAGGATATCAAACAAAGAAAAAAAATTTTCAGAGAAGATGTTCATCTATTAAAGGTCTACACTCTTTTATAGATGGTTCTATGTGGTATTCAATGTAAAGTATACAATTTAAATTTAAAATAACAGAATTAAAAAATATGATTGCAATACTTACATAGGTAAGATAGTATCAGAGTATAAGAAAACATCGGTGCGGTTCAAAGTGGTGGGGGTGGTTCAAAAAAGAAAGGGTGATTGCCCCACTGAATATTCAATTAAATTTCGCTCCCATTAAACAAAAACCGTCCCTTTCATCTCCAACCACCCCATGTCTTCCATCTCTCTCTCACCGATACAATCCCATGGCGTGTCGAAGCGGGACGCAGACAGAGGCGAACCGAATGTGGGACCCTCCTTTTAAAACTTTTATTCCGATTTTGCAAACGGCGAAGATAAAATTCTATCCAATGAGGGGGGGTTGTTGGAAGAAAGCGGATCCGCCGCCCGTAGGGGGGCTGGGTAGGGGGGTTGGAAGGAAGGGGGAGGGGGAAGTAAGGGATGAAGGGGTCGAAAGATAAATGAGAACGATTATTGAAGAGAAATTCAAACGCGGAGAAATTACGAAAAAGGTTGGTAATTATAACTCAAGGAATTTTATCCGAAATATTTTCATTTAAAATATAATAATTATAATTTTTTTAAAACTTTTAATCCATTTACCAAAACGGTGAAGTTAATATATAAAAGAGGGCATATTAACTCAATCATCGCATTTGGAAATAAAATTTTTCATATACCTATTATGTTTCTAAAAAAATACCAAAATTATTTTATAAATATCTTTACTGAACAAACGTTGCACAATTTTAAAATTTAGCATAAATTATACATGCATACCATGTCCCTTATGGGGAAGGCAGAGAGAACCGAACGCCACAATTTTCTACCTTTCTACACATGGTCGTGCCATCCTTTTCTTGGGCGCCCCCCAACATCTTATTCCGCACAAATTCCCGTAAATATATTTATTAAATATATCCATTTTTACAGCATTTTTTAAATTATTATGACTATACTGCTTGGTTATGCGCACAAAATATTTAAGACTACAAAACGAATTGTTTTGTAGTCACTATAGTTCGGTTAATTTAAACAATATTTTTTTTCAGTGTAACACATATAAATATGTTCGAGATAGTTTTATTTTTTTTATTTTAAGTAAGATTTTTTTAAAAAAAGCAAAAAATCAACAAATTTTAGGTTTCGGATAATTTGAATCATGTATAAATAATACTATTTATGAGCATGCGTTAGTTACCCTTACATTCACGGAATTTCATAGGGCATTTGTGCGATTATATATCGTGTATTTATTCACATAGTCGATTTAGATATTCCGTCTTTTTACTGTGTTTATTTTTTTATCATAGAATAAATTATTTGTCGCGAGTTCGAATCCTGTCTCGACCGATTTCGTTGCACGAGCATTTATGCTTAATTTAGGGAATGTAGGAAGATGTGTATGTACTTGTTTATCAAGGACATATTCTTTAACAAAAATTGTAAAATAAAGTAAAAATGAGTAAAGAATGAGAGGAAATAATCGACCAAAAAACAAAATGTTTAAACTTTATCATCTCAACGAAAAATTCTCGATAAAACTCTATATCATATTAATAAAATTATTTTTGGTTAAATTAAATAATAGATATTTTAAACTTTTTTTTTTGTTTTGATTACAATTTATTTTTATTATGGCCACAGAATACGTTTGAAATTATATTGAAATAATGTAAATGTTAGATGCTCTTAAATAACAGTTGAATATCTCAATGGGTGAGGCTGTAACTTAAGAAATGTAACATGTACTTGACCTTTTTATATGGGAAACTCACTGATAGCCTATAGTATAGTGAGATCCCAATTATTGTTATGAAAAAAATTCTCAAAATAAATAAATAAAAATTAATAATAAAAATATTTCTTACCTATCGCTTGAAACTTGTAAAACTTAAATTTAAAGTTTCTTTAATTAGTTTTCATTTGAGGAGTGAGGGAAAAGTTTCCAATATCATTTAACCTTGACATTTAATTAATAACTTCTTAGGTACATACCTACCAAAGAAAATAAATTATTTTGAACTTAATTATTTTTTTTGTATTATAAATAATGGTGATCCAACAACACTCAAAATTTTTATGTTAATAGTAACAAAAATTCATGTTAAAATTAAACGAATTATAGTGACAACAAAATATTTGGTTATGTGCACGCAGCCAAATAGTACAGTCATAAATAGATAAATATTTATTACTGAAAACAAAGGTTAGCCATTTCGGTTGTCATAATATTTTTTCAGTGAAGGGGTTGGAAATATATTTTTTTTAAGTTTTGTTCATATGAATATAAGAATAATTGGCCTCACTGACACGCCAACTGTCCAAATAAAATCTGTCCAAATTAACTGTACTGTATTTGTACACGTTTTAATGATTAAATAAAAAAAATATTAACTTAACTACGTGTCAAACAAAAATATAGTTTACGACATAAAACTTGATATTTTACGTCGTGGAAGAGGGCGGTTTACCGACTAAACAAAGAAACATAATTTACAGATTATAGGAATAAGAATTTTGGGATATTTATGGGACGAAAACGAATATCGTGGCTTGAAAATCGCAGGCGGTGATTCGGGATATCTTTCGTTGATGCAAAAGTGACGCCGTCACTTTTGTTGACGTTGTTTTGGTTGACGCAAGATCGGGATGAGTTTGGTGTGATGGTCGCCATCCCCCGTTATGTACGACACAAGAAGAAAAAGCACCGAGCGGTCTATGTGATAAGTTATTTGCCGAAAATCATACCTACATACGAAAGTTCCACTTTATTTATTATACCATGGTTCGACCAATACTCGAATACGCATCCCCAATCTGGTCCCCAAGATACACAACATACAAACAACGCATTGAAAGAATACAAAGATTGTTCATTAAATACTTAAACTGTAAAGCATACCTCGAGCTCCCCAGCTACGACTGCGCGAGAACCTATTATAAAATCGACAGTCTCGAGAATAGACGCACAGTAAATGATATGATGCTTCTGTACAACATTATAAATAATAATATCGACTGCCCCTCAATACTCATTACCATTTCATTTAATATTCCTACTCGCAGAACTAGACATACACATTTATTCCACCTTCCAATTCACCGCACCAATTACGCACAAAACATGACTATTCATAGAATGTGCGATACATACAATAACAGATTTCAAGAGTTTGACATCTTCCACCTCAGCTCCACAACATTCAAATACTCTATACAAAAGAAGATCAATAACCACTTATTATAGGAAACCTTGACGGCATTTATTCTCTTTTTTCTTTTTTCCTTTTAGTTCAATATTATGTTTTAAATCATTGTTAACTTGAAATGTTGCTCTTACCTACATACCAAACTATGATCATATTTAATTTTTTTTATTTTTTGCTAACTTGTATTATTTTATGTCAATCATAACGACAAAATGTAATAGGCCTTAATACTTGATGTTACTATTGTATTTTACTATGTCTTAACGCTGTTTTTTGTCCAACTTTAACATAAATAAATAAATAAATATTTTCATTGAATATGATAATATTCTCCTATATATTTTTTTAATTAAATAAAAACAATTGTATTTGAATATGCTATGATTTTCATATAATATATATATATATATATATATATATATATATATATATATATATATATATATATATATATATATATATATATATATATATATATATATATATATATATATATATATATATATATATATATATATATATATATATATATATATATATATATATATATATATATATATATATATATATATATATATATATATATATATATATATATATATATATATATATATATATATATATATACCTACATATCTAGTAAAAAATGTCATAGTAAAAATAGGTACAAGTATTAATATTGGTTTGTATAATACCAACTGGGATTGTCTATGTGTAGATATTTAAGGGCGTAGGAGATCTGAAATAAAATGTTACGTGTAGTTTACCTTTTTTCCAGTTTTATTCACTGATCCTAATATCAATATGTATAATTTAATAAACAATACTAATTCATCACAATATCTCAAGAAAAGGTTTATTTTCTTGTCAAATCACGGTCTACCTCTTCGATCTGTTGAACGTACCACACTAGCTATTCCCATTCATTCTTCTGAATTTCTCAGTTCCTCTTTTGAAGTACAATCAGCAAGACTATGGGACACCTTAAGAAATGACACTACGACATATCAATCGAAACAACTTTTTAAAAATAAACTAAAGTTGTTTTACCTGTCTAATAATTCTTATTTAACACCCCATTTCCATCCTCCCCTCCCTCAACCTATATTTCATTCCTTCCTTTGTTGCTGTGAATTTACTCTTAATAATGCTACGTGATTCTTTCCGTTTGTTATAAAGTTAATGTACCTACCACTTTATTATATATGGCATCACGTTGCTTTAGTTGGTTGGATGGAATTGCCTTGTGGCAATAAACCCTCCATTGTACACAGTATTGTACATGAAGCTTAATAAATAAAATAAAATAAATATGAATAAGGAAAAAAAATGAGAAATCTCTTTTAAACATTCACTTTAGTCAAATATCGTCATTTCTCACCAGTTATATATTAGGTACCTACATGTTTATTCACACGTTTGTTATTTAAATATATACATATAAAATAAATTCTACCTATTCGTTATAAAAAAAATTGAGATTGTTAATGTAGGTATTGTATTGTTACCGTGCCGCACAAAAATAAATACTTTGAAATGTCAAATGGGAATTTTGTTTTCTCCGCTTACGAATGCGACATTTTATCATCGTCAACATCAAAAAGCTCTTATCACTTTTCTTACGTCGGCAATACAACTCGGCTGTCACAGGGGTGGAACAAAGCGACGTCGGAGGGGGTGAGTAGGGGGGACGTAGAGGGACGGAGGGGGGGGAGATGAATCCTATTTAAAAACCACCCCCGCTCTCGGGCCATTATTTTTGGGCAAACTCTTTTGCCATCAGAATTACACCCCCCAGGGGCGAGAGAACGGCCCCCGCCACTCCTTAAGCATAAAATATACCCCCTTTTAATTATAATTACGGAAAAGACGAAGCGTTAGGGCTTTACAGTTTTTAAGGGTAGAGATGTAGAAACGAACCCTTTCCCCAATGTGTGTTCTCGTTCACCGTCCGCGTACAGAACGGGAACAGCAAAAGAAAAAAATCCGATTTTTTTAAATTTTAATGATTTTTTTAATGTGAATGTTTGAATTTCTAAATATGATCTTTTTGATTGAGGTTTGAATCTAATGCATAAATGTACCATTTTATAAATGATAATTAAAATATTAAAAATGGGAAATATTAGTCGCTCTGCTACCGATTCGTTTATTTTTTTCTTCAACTACCTAAAAAGTCGCGAGTTAATAATAACAACTTGAAATGTAAAAGAAAATAAATGGGTACCTTCTGTTAAAAAATTGCTTCACATCAGAAAATACTTTTTGTATTTCTTTGTGTTATTAATGTGTTTGTATTATTATTGTTGTTCTTGTTGTGCCTACACTACAAACCTGCCAATCAATACGTTTAATGTACATAAATGCCCCACTAAGAACGTGTATGTATGTAAAAATAAATAAGTAATACATGGATAGAAGAAGATTGTTGAATAATGTAATTTTATTTGTTAATATTTTTGATTGTTGTCATGTTTGAGTGTTCGTACAATATATTTTTGTTTAATTGCGTGAAGCTGCGTATGTTTTGATAAATAAATAAATAAATTAGTGAGTTCAACTAATAATAATATATCTGGCCCGGATTTGAACACTTATCTATTTTGTTCTACCATATCACAAGTATTTTTTTAACCATCTAAAGCTTCGTGAAATCTCAAATAAAACACTTCATATATAGTAAAAAAGGCATATAATAATACATTCTAATAAACAGCATTTCAAATTTATCAATTTTTATCAATTTCAAATCCAATTTTTTCAAATTTAAATCCAGAATTTCATAATTTTTTCTCAGTAGGTACAGTACTCAATACAGCCCTGTGCAGTTCTAAAAAGATGTAAGAGAAAGGGAAGAAAATGTATTAAAATGCGAAAGAGAGTAAGGGTGTCTTAACTCACCCCTAGAGCTACTCCGCTCGGAACAAGTGCAGGGTTGAAGAACAGTCTCCTGGTGGGGTGAATGTAGAGGACAGGAGACCCACCATACATATAAGATGGAGACCGGTACGAAATGGCAGACAGTCATTAATTTCCTACATAAATAATTCATCCATGAACAAAACACCCCCACTTGTAATGACGTTTATTTTCTTAATTAAAAAATAACCTACAAGCTGCATGCTTTTAATTAAAAAAATAAGAGTCTGCTTAGCTGTGTTTTTTTTAAATATCTACGTACGTAAGTGACCGTTTAATTATTTAAATAAATTTATTTATCTTTTTGTACATAATTTAAACAAATATATTGCGCACTGGCGGGCTTGTTAATTTCTTCCAACCAACCAGATTAAATCATAAAAAATTTACAACGAAGGGTTAATCCTAGAATATTCAATAAGCTCGACAAAAAATTAACCAAACAGAAAATAGTTACGTCTTTATTACTATAAATAAAGGAATGTCTCTTAGTAGGTATCAGGTAGATACTTTGCAGAGGATATTTTTCACCCATAGCTTTCGACACCATACCTACTTGCTTTTGCACAGTAACTAGTATATTTGTGCATTTTTTATATGATGTTCATTTGTATGTTTATTTTTTTTTAATTTTCATTCTTATTTGTAATATTACCACTTTTTCACTGTCTCGAGATATATTGGCCCCGGCACAAATTTTATGCCTAGTAGGGCATTGCAGATTCAATAATTATTGTAATGTCTATCAGTGTATGTATAAATAAATAAATAAAAAATATCATAAAGTAATGTCAAGTAAAAATAATATTACTGAAATATACATGACTATTGGCCACGAAAATGCGAAACTAATACAATTTAATAGATGTATAAGGAATGTCAATCAAAAATTATTTGATTACATATACAAAACGATAAATAAGTAGAGAGCTGGATATTTCCTTACGAGATAGAAAAACTAAATTGTGGATATGAGAGAAAACCAAAGTAACCAAACAGTTTATCTTTAAATCTTTACTTTTTCTATTACATGAGTTTATTGACATTTGAATTTGTTTAATGATTGTCTTTTAAAATTAGTTATACTGAAACCCTTTTTTATTGTTTTATTGTATGTAACTAAAAATCTACAAGGCCTATAAAGTAGATTTTTACTTCAATCGAAAGATAATATGAAAAATCAACCGGCTGCTTTATTTACCATTTTAATATTTCAATTACTATTCTTGCTTTTAAAAATAAGCGAAATCATATTGAAATCACATATTAGATGATGAATAATTTATTATCGTATTTCATACATTAGAAGGTAATTTAGTGTGCATATTTATGTACATACAAGGGCCCTAAATATTTATTTACTACTGTATCAACTTATATTGTACCTACATGAGACACTATTATATTTGTAAAAAAGGATTGTTTTTAATAAATAAATGATTATAAATATAAAGTGTGATCTACATAGAAAGCGGTCTATGGCAGAACATTATAAAATGCGATCTGTGGCAGGACAACGTCTGCCCGGGCCCACTAGTCAACTTCTATAAATATGGATTTCTACCTCCAGCTCTGTATCAATCACAAAAATAAGAAAAAAAAATGTATATGTTGCAATTGGTTATCCCTGACCGCATTTCCATCTCCCCAAAAACTCGCGCTGACTGCGAATTTCTTAAAATTCTCATTAGCAAAGTTACGAACCTCACCCCTCCCCGGCCCAACAGCTTCCTGCGCCATTTCTCATCCCCCCGCCTTTCGTCTTGCTCTACCTCGTCTCCTGTTCCTTCTCCTAGTCTTTCTCGCAAAGAACTTTCCCTAAGACTTTCTGCCTACAAATGAAAAGTAAAAGAAAAGCTACTTCCTCTCCCCCCCCCAGTCCTCTCTTCGTCTTCCCCTTCGTCGCCCCTCGAGCCAACTTTCCATATTCTTTCTTACTTAACTGGGGAAAATTTATTTCTGGTTTTCGTGCTGCTTTGAGTAAAGTTGTATTTGAGAGAATGTTAATGAAGATAGGCTAACACCTCCGGAAATTTAAGCGCCGACACAATTTTTCTTTCAAGTACCTACCTACCCATATATGTATGTAATACTTGCGAATATTGTTGAGAAATACCTCCTTGTAACCCTAAAAACTGGCAAATATAGGAGTTAACCAAACAACTTGAATTAACTAACAGGAGTTTCTAGCCTAATAATGAGTGAAAAATAGTTTTTAGTAAGTTTCTAGTCTTCTAGTAATAAATCGCCGGTCTTCGCCGTCGGCGTTGCGTCAATTAATAAAAAATAACGAATACTTTATTTAATATAGATATTTCGATCGTTCTCTTAATGTTAGTAGAATATTTTCTTTGAATGTATAATTTATTTGAATAACCATAATTGCAATAATTTTATATACCTACATAATCCTTTATATACAATATCAATATTGTTAATTTAAAACTAGAAAAGATGTATACTTTTCTTTGCACTATGGCCATATTATTTCAAAACGGCAGTTTCTTTTTTCTAACCAGTATCTCCAGCCCAAAGAAGCAATAGTTACATAAAAAATATGTTTTCAATTAAATATCTCTTCCGCTTGGAGTCGAACCCAAAATGCCAGCACAAAATTTATACGGCGATTATGATGAATCAAAAATTTAACAAAATAGAGACACATTTTATCAGTTAAAAAGATCCGTACAAAGCGAAAGATCGTCTTATTTAAAGACGAATAAAAAAAACATAAAATTAATTCACTTTTATAGTAATAATATTTAAATAATATTTGTATGTAAGGTAATTTTATGAACCAACTACCCCGTAAATACATTCTAATAATATTTTTGACTTGAGTGACATGTTTCAATTTACTGCACACAAACAATTTCGTTTTTCAATAAAGTGCACTCCGTAAAACGGTGATTTAATTTGGAATTTTCCCTGGGCAATTTGTAGGGGTGAGTTTTTTTTCACTTTTCAGTGTTTTATCACCCTATTTAGCGACTAAATGAATTAGGCTCTGGCTAAGTTAATTAACTGGTAGGGCAGCGTAAAATAAATTAACACGTAAACAAGGCATATGTATGTGCAACAAGTTGGATTTTTTCGCTAAACCAACCCTTAAATTATGGCGAGAATTAGCCGCTTTGAACGGCTTGTTTGTTTTGCAATAAAGAGTGTAAGATATATATTGCAGGTGGTAAACAAACACCATTTTTTATGTTAACACCTAAAGAAGGACCACATTAAAAGAATAAATTTGATTTACAGAATGAAAGAGTATACAAAAACAACAAAATTAAAAAAAATCCACAAAATCCACAAAATATCCGCCGAGTATTTAAACTAAATTAAAAATAACTTATTTCAGCATAATTAAATAAAGATAAAATTAATTACCAAAATTATTATGATTACAGATTAAAAATAAACTCGTAATATAAATAATATTTCGCAGAAATGTATTCTTATAACTCAGTTACATTAATATGATTTGTATTGAGTCAAATATTTTTATTGTTGAATATATGCAAACATTGGATTTTTTCCCTGACTATTTTTTTAAACATCTCAATAGAGACGAAGTTAGAATATTATAAGAGAACCAAGAACTCAAATCACCTACAGGTACCAATTATATAAAGATATGTATTAAGCTTTTTTATTTACTTTAAAAAATGCAAAACACATTTAAATGTGATGAAATTTTTTGATATGGAAATAGTGTGGACTGCCCAAATTACATGATAACGAAATAATATGAAAATTGTAATTGGGCGTAAATAATTTTGGCACATCCATGGCCTTATAAGAGAGTGTGGCGTTTGACACTGTTTTTGATAAATTAAATATATTTTAATGTGTAATTGTGATATTTTTTCGAAATAAATTATATAACAAATATACTCACCAAAAATACATAAAAAATAGGTTTTAGTGATATAATTATGTTGTAAATAATATATTCTTAATCACTTTTATCATTGGTAGCAATGTACCTAAATTTATTTACAAAAAAATACAAGTATGTTTGTTGACAATTCACAAATTATATTAAATTGTTTTTTAAAAGTAAATAACAATTAACACCCTTATAAAACTTCACTAAAAATGGCCGTTACTAATGAAAGTAATTTATGCAACTGTCACGATTATTTGTTACAACTTTAGACATAAAACTTATATTTTTAAAAATGAATTGTAAAATAACACAATTATATGCAAAAAAAAAAACAATTATATTGGCAAGTTCAGTGTGTCAAATACGGGACGATACTGACCATCGGTCAGGACAGTGGGTCATAAGTACCCCTTGCAAAATATTTCAAGTCAAAACCGGATTTCACCCTTGGACTTAGGGGTTGCATTTTCAACAATCTCCTCCGTGAATGTATTTCGCACTGGTCAATTGAATTTGCATATTATTCACTCATGTTTATTTTGTAGGTAAAATTGTAAAAATGACGGGTTTTATAGTGCCGATCAAGTTCAACCGTTCACCGATGTGATTTGATATGTGGCTTTAACGAAATTAGTTGTATGCAAAAAAATATTATATTAAGTTATGCCTAAATCAATTTATTAATATTAGGACATTTAAGGCCACACAGGTACTGAGAATTTTTAGCGAGTTGTATCCCACTTCTCGTACTGAAAAAGACGCGTTGGGGCTCATTCCGCCATACATTTCTTAAGACTTGACTATCTCGAAACAGCCCCCCTAGACAACGTATCATTTAGTTCAAGAAAGAAACAAGAAAAGATAACTCAATGTATAGAAGTGCCAGTTGTCACGTGACTGGTACCTGTCACTTCCATACATTTAGATACCTTTTCTTGTTTCTTTTCTTGAGCCAAATGACACGTTGTCTAGGTACACTTGTAGCTACTTCATTTGTATATTTGATAAAAAAATTGTGTAAAAATAAATATTAATTACTCAAAAATATTTTTTAACCCCATAATATGAAGAGAAAAAAAGATTATTTATTAATTATACGTAAATATTGTAACTTGTTTTGGGTGCGTGTCAAATAAATATTCGAAATATCCTGAAATGAAAAGAAAATGTACTTTACAATTATCTTAAGTTGATATTTTAATCTACATAGGTTGAGCTAAATTCTATTGTAATTTCTTCTAAAGGAAAATCTTTAGGAAATTGTAAGATTTTGGTTAAAAACACTAATCTTTTTTCTATCGTTTATTTTTCCTATGAGGTTGCTAAATTCATATGTTATTTTTATTAAGGAAAATCTTTAGGAAATTGTAAGATTTTGATTGAATCATTTATATTTGGAGAGACTACATTTGTAGATTTTCAATTTTTTTTTTTACCTATACCATAACTTTTTTTGGTATTCAAACTTTTGTTAGTTTTTCAAATACTCATACATCAACCTATCAGTGGAGAGATTCATAATTATTTGTCTTAGTTTCATATATATTTTAATTAAAAAAAACGAACTCAGAATACAAGCTTTACTTGAAACAATAAAGTTAAAATGAAATACACAATTAACAGTTAAACATGATGACTGTCGAGGGTTTTCAAATGTATAACATTATGTCTTCTTTGCTTATCCATTCACTGACGCTGTGTGCAGTTTTCGATGACCGATGTACTGTATAAAAAGTACTGTATACTGTATGGATGTACTGTATAAAAAGGGTAAAAATTCCAGGTGTTGATCATATTTAATGCAAATCTTCTATTTTTTTGTTCACACAATAAAGATTGACCGTTGGTCTATCGGACGGGTGCGCAACACCCGGACGTGAATGTTGACCCGCGGGTTCGTAATACGACCCGTATTGTCCGAATAACCAGTTGGCCTCGTTTGTCATGCAAGAAAATGTGACGCGAGCCGATGTCCATTGTGGCGAAACCGGTCAATCTGGTTTCATCCCCTAGATGACCGTTAGGTACTATATCCGCACAGGAAGTCTCAAACTTTTCCGTCCAGACGTCATTACTTCACTTAAAAATGATAAATGAACTGTTTGGCTATCGAAATTTTAGTTAAAATTTTGTTATCAGTAACCAAAACTTAACTTGGCCGAGTGGACAAAACAGTTAACAAATGTTTAATAGTCACTATAATTTGGTCGCTGCAGCTATACATGCAGTCTTAGTCTTGCAAGTCTCGCAAGACCAACACTGCAAGACTAACTAGATATTTTTATAATCATGCAGATAGGATCATTATATTTACTTGATTACTATTAAACAAATACCTACTATATTTAAAATAATTAAATAGTATTTTTTTTTCTTATTAGGTACATGCTTATTTCGGTTTGAGAAAGTCCAATACCCCATTTCCTTAGTTCACCGTCTTGGGCTGAACTTTCCTCAGGTTTATGGTTTAATATTCAAGTATATTGTAAAGAATATGACTATTTTTTTAATTTTTTTGTCACTAAATCTGTGTAATCTAATGTTTCTCATTTGAAATGGCTTCAACATCCCTTTTGGGTGAAAAGCCATAGAGAAAAAAAAACATGCTTATTTCAAAATATGTAATTGGAATGAAAAATAGTGCAATGATTTGAAACCAGGGGGGCAAGTCTGGTCCAATCGACGAAATCAAAACCTTCGTCATTACCCATATCATGGATATAATTATCAAATGATGTTCTATGACATTTAAAGATATCTTAGAACTCTATTTAATAATTATATCCATGATATGGGTAGTCACGAGGGTTTTGATTTCGCCGGTTGCACCAGACTTGCCCCCCAGACCGTATTTCAGCGCCAAGTTTTATATTAACAAAAGGGTTTTTTTAATATTTACAATTCACCCATTTAGCGCATACGAACCGAACTTTGAAAGCCACCGATATGGATTCACAATAGAAATGACCCTTTCGCGAAAATGACCATCAGATTCGCAGCTTTAGCTAATAATATTTCTAATACAATGCCTATTTTGAATATTCAAATGCATGCATACATTCACAAGTATTCATTTCATTTTTTTTAATCGACAAAGAACTTAAATGTGTTCACAATTTTTAGATATGGGTACCTACATTATTTTCATTTTTCTGTTATCGAAAATTAATAAAGAAAAAGAAAGTAAAAGTAGATGTTGTATTTATTAAAGAAACCCAAAGTCTAGTATTTCGATAGAAAAATATATCGTTCATTAATCGATGGCAGAGCGGTTAGCGCGCTGGGCTAGTAATCCAGTGGTCGCGAGTTCGAATCCTGCCTCGACCGATTTCGTTCACCTATAGCACAAGCATTTATTTGCTTATTTTAGGGAACGTAGGAAGATGTATATGTACTTGTTTAACAAGGACATAATCATTTAAAAAAAAAATAAAGAAAAAAATGAGATTTTATTTTGCCTGTTGTTTTTTCGTTTAGGTACCTAGCTCTTACGGGAAACCCTACAACCGGATATCGCGTGTTTTAACTCACTTTGTATTTTCAAGAAAAAAACTAAAGAAGGAATATTTATCCCTTAACACCTGATCCCGATTTCCTCTCCTTGTTCTTTCGCAATCCTTTTTTTTCTATGATGTTTTAAAAATTTATCTTAGAGTAATGTATATTTTTGACCGATTTCGTTCACCTATAGCACAAGCATTTATTTGCTTATTTTAGGGAACGTAGGAAGATGTATATGTACTTGTTTAATAAGGACATATTCATTTTTTTAATTAAAAAAAAAATTAAACAAATTGGTTATTGAAACCACCGTTTAATAATGGTCAAATATTGTTTTACACATTATACCTGTTTTATCGCAAGAATTGATTAGATTTCATCGAATGTGACTCGCACGAGCGAGTTGCATGTGGTTAACTATGTTTTCTACTTTCGTTAATTAATTATTACCAAGCGTTATATATGGATCCAAGATCAATTGTACAATTATATTCAGTGTGACCTTATTTCAATAAATCTAATGTTCAACTTTTATGAAATAATCTTTATTTAATATGATTTTTTATGTTATAAATTTTGCATCTTGAAGAACGCAACTTAGCTGGGTCACGAGTTCGAATCCTGCTTCGAAAGATTTCGTCAACCTGTTTCACGCTTTTTGCTTGGCCTAGGGGATGTTGGTGTAAAGATGTGCCACTTTCCACTTCTAAAGAAGCACTCACAATAAATCTTCAATAAAATAATTTCAAAGGTTATATTTACCATAAAACATAAAATAAAGCAATAATTTTATGAAACGTATGACTTTTGGGGCTACCTAATGCCTCACTTACCAATCATCATTACATATACAGCGCCCCGTAAAACATGTACATCTATAATTTATTTAAACAGGTTTTTCATTCAACGATAATACAATATTAATCGAAATTTTATTTATTGGCATAGAAAATTGTATAGGGAAGAAAAGATAGAAAAAAAATTGAAGCGTGTAATTTTATATTTTGAACTATCAATTTCATCACCGGTTTCACAACAATGTATAAACAGGAAGCAAATATGTTGTTTTAATTATTTTTTTACAATTTTATCAATATTCGAAAATTATCATTCCATTTCCAGTATATATAAATACTGTTCGGTGTACGTATGTCCGAAACGAATCGTGACTGGACACCCGGTGGGGAGACGGGGGGTAGGAAGACCAAGGCTACTGTGGGAAGATGAGGTCAGAAAGGATGCTGCTCAACTTCTCCAGGTGAGGAGCTGGAAAGTGGCAGCAGAGGACAGGATTGGATGGGGGCGAAAATTAACAGAGGCCAACGCGAAAACCATTATTCCATCAATTACTTTTGGTAGAAAACTTGACTTTTAATATTTTAATTTATTTTTTGAATAGGTATTTTTAATGATCCTTGGGCAACTAACACGTACTATGAAAAAAATATTTATTTTTTCACAATCGCGCTCTTTATTTCAAATTATTAAATTTTGGAAACTATTGATTTTATCTGTTAAAAAAATCCAAATGCTATTGCGTTCTGGAAAAACGAGTATTTTTCCATTTTCGTTTAAGCAATGCAGGTACCTACACAATAAAATAGTGTTCATAAATTTTCATTAAGGAATTATAAAGTATTGATAACTTACAAGTTTGTAAGTGAACTCCAGACGAAGGAGAGGTACTTTCCGAAACCGGTCGAGTTATCGACGGAGTTAAGTGTGCAACACAAATTTAATTATTCTTCATCATATACAAATAAAAATAGTTCAGTTTTTTTTATTAATTCATTTTATAAATTTACTATCTACTTCTAAACAAGAAAGGACTTATAAATTATTATTGTTTTTTTTGGTCCTTGCAAAGAACGGATAAATTAGCGATTTCAGTTATACAATAATAAAATAGGTAAATTACGGACACGCAGCAGAGCAGACAACAAAAGTTTTGACCAGTAACAAGGAAAAACAGGTTATTCTAGTTTGTCCACAGTATTGTGTCCCAAAGGTACGGAAGTATCAAGTATGCTAGGGGTTACCTGCATATCTACCTACTGCATAGTGGTCACCTATTGTCTGAAACATCTTGTATGGAGGGTTACTTTAGCAAGGGTTGGATGTGTCTATCTACAATCGCGTCATGATCTTGGATAAATTGTCATTGGTAGGTACATACAAGCTTTGATTGATAATTTAATTTCTTTTAGTAAATGGCTTATGCCGTATATTGCATAAATAAATAATGAATAAATAAATAAATAAATAAATAAATAAATAAATAAATAAATAAATAAATAAATAAATAAATAAATAAATAAATAAATAAATAAATAAATAAATAAATAAATAAATAAATAAATAAATAAATAAATAAATAAATAAATAAATTAATTAATTAATTAATTAATTAATTAATAAATAAATATTTAAATAAATAAATAAATAAAAAAAATACTTAAATAAATAAATGAATAAATAAATAAATAAATAAATAACTGAATAAAAAAAAAAATAATAAAAAACAAATGAGTAAATATTATTAAAATACAAAATATAAATTATAATTACTTAATTTTTTTAACATTTTCGACTATATAGGTGTATTATTCAATAAACGCTTATTTTCACTATCAAAATATCTAATAGTTATTAAAAAGTATAGGTATTTTAACCTCCTGTCAGAGTTGTAACAATAGACAAGATTCTAGTATATCGGCATATTATGCTCAATGCTCACCTTTAAAAGTACCTTTTATGGCAGGTATTTTTTTGTGTACCAGAAGGGGTCAAACTAACAATGAACCCATATTTTGACAAAAATCTTGTTCCTCAAAGACAGCTTTGTGAAAAATAACCTTTCAGAGGATTCGTTCGGGTCACTACTAGGGAGAATATGCCGGGGCAGCTTGAAATGGGTTTTTATTTCAAATAGGTACCTATATGGACATATAAAATTTATCTGTTGTAGTTTATTATCTTCTTCCTTCATGAAATATTTTAACTATCCACTAGGTACGTTATGAGTGACTATAAAAGAAAAGTTACTAAGCATGTAGTAGCATGAACTTGGATGAAGAAAAAGTTATTAAGCATGAACTTGGATGAAGAAAAAGTTATAAGCATGAACTTCGATGAAAAGTTATTAAGCATGAACTTGGATGAAGAAAAAGTTACTAAGCATGAACTTGGATGAAGAAAAAGTTACTAAGCATGAACTTGAGTAAGTAGGTATGTTTTATCTACCTGCACATTGGATATGTGGCATGTTGTCATGTATCGTTCATGACACAGACCAATAATCTATAGACATGAAATAAGCTAAACTTGTTTGTAAACGCGTGTTTGTGCCACCAAAATTTATTGCGTAAAGTTATAGCCAAACATCTTGAAGTTTTAGCTGAGAAGGAGGGCAATTTGCACGTAAACCATCGAAGCAAAAAGACACAAAATTGCGCTCTGCGCAACCGGAAGCACGTTCAAGATGTTTGACGGAAAATAATTCTTTCATATTTGCATATTTTCGGAACGGTTTGGAATGAAAATTGAAACATTACTCAACCGTATTATCAAAAAGTACATTTTAACAACAAAGGGATTTAAATTTCAAAAATAAATACTTTTACCCACTGCTATCTATATAAAAAATTTCATTAATATCCGATTAATATTTAAACAATATGGAATGTATGTATTTGTGATACATCCGTTCCACCTCACTTCTGTATATTCCTTGCTTTCCTTGCTCTGTATCCATGACTACAATATAACTTAAAATAGTTAAATTGTATACACCGAATTGCTGTGCATATAAATAAATAATTGTAAAACATCCACATGACTCTCTGTGTACGTTGTTTAGTACTAACTTCCTCTTTCGAGTGACATTATGAATGCATACCTTGCCTTTAGATGACTGTGGGAAATAATAGCATCTGATTATTTAAAATAAGAACTTTCTTTTTTGTAATTCGAACGAACAATTTCAGTTTGTAAAATAATAATTATGTTTAATTAATTTTAATTAATTTTTTTTTAATTTGTGTTTCCAACCGGAGTATTTGAAATTGACATAAGATTTGTTTCTGTTATATGATCGAACAATTCAGTTTTCATAGTAGGTAGGTACCTACCTATCGAATGTTCCTACATCAAAAAACGTAATGCCTACTGTAAGAAACTTCATGATTATTTAATACTTTTTTGTTATTTGATCGAACGATTTCAATTTTCATAGTAACGAATTTACTTTTCTTATATAGTTATACTTCTAAATTAATTTTAACTTAAGAATTCATTTGTTAAATTTTATTTTTTACTGTATGATTAATTTGTTACATATTTTTTTACTTTATGATTTATTTGTTACATTATGTTTTTACTTTATAATTAATTTTCTACGTTATTTTTTACGCATTAATTACTTTGTTAAGTACTTATATAATTTTAAAGTATAGGTTTAATATTTTTTTAACATTATATTTTTTTAAGTAATTAAAATATAGAGTTCTTCGTGTGGGGAAGAAATTCTATGTTTCAAGTTTCGATGATTTGAATTTGTGTTCTATTGCATTGTATTTTAATCTGTTTTTTTTATGTGCAAATTATTTTTATAAAGTACCTACTTCATGTTCATATAGTATTTTTCTCCTCAAGTCTTGTTAAATATTTTTATTATGTTTCATTGTTTTTTTTAATGTATAATTTTTTTGTTGGATAAAATGTCTTTAAATATCAACATAATAAATGTTTACAGATGTACCTACCTAACATTCAACATTAAATGAAATATCTTGAAATAAATGAAAAAAAACGTTTTACAGATTATTTAATATTAGGAAATGTTTTTTTTTTTCATTGAATAACAATTTCACTTTTCAATATGACGGATTTTCTAGAGTTAATGTAGAATTAAGTCATAACATTTTATTTAATATATTACTCTACCCATATTTTAGTTATTTTTTAATTATTTATTTCGGGAATGTTCAGAGTCCATAAAAAAATATTCCTAACTAAACTTTTTTCACACTTTAGTATTATTAATTTATTTTTTGTTGGTGGGTACCTAGCTGAGTTAGAACCAATTTGTTTAATTTTAGAATTAATGAAGAGTTAATGTTTGCCGTTAAGAATTATTATGTACCTACCTACCAACATATAACAATCGCGCTAAACGTAGAAACGCCGAACAATTGTTTGAGAAAATAATATTAAATGTAATTAAAAATTGTGTAGAAGAGGAATAAATTGTAATTAAAAGTTGGCGTTGCTACCCCCTTTCGGTATAAACATTTTGAAATAAGAAGAATAAGTTCTTGCTCGTTCAGAATTTAAATCTCCCGCGCGCGCCGAAACAGAAAAGGGGCGGAAGCAGTGATAATAATGTATAACTCTATCTGTCTCATTCTCTCTCTGGGTCGTCACTTCCTGTTTTATACCAAGATGGCGACCCGTTTTTGGCGGAGTTTCTTCAGGTTTTCCGCCATCCGACCAGACTAAGAATATGTATGTACAACGTACAATCACAATGAATTTAATATACCTAGGTACATACAATACCTACATAGCCTATAAAACTTAATTCATACATATACACCATCACGGCATAATCTCACAATACGGGGTAACCACCGACAGGTGTTCGGCACATGCGTGTATTACCACACACCAGCCTCGTCACACCTAAAAGTGAACCTCATTGCTGAAATATGTGAGGTTTTATATTATAGAAGCTTGTATTTTAGATTACCCGGCTCTTATATTCTAAGTTGGTGCCTCATAGGAAAATTAAGATAAGAATATTTGATTGTAAATATTTGAATATTTGTTGTTTAATTAAGAGTACGTACTTACTTCATTCGTGGATAGAATACCTAATTATAAAATAAATTTTATTTTTATTTTTTATTTGTTGGTTAATTCACAGAATATAATATTACATAACAATGTTTTCCAATTACGAATTTACACCTTAAATATTACAAATTTAATTCTAATACTAAATAAAATAAACTAAATTGATAGAGGAATTAACAATAACAATAAATTAATTTAACAATACAGTTAGCGAGAAGAAATAAATACAATAATTATACAGAAAACAAATCATAATAAAATCAATATGAAAGAAAAATAATTGAATTTGACCAAGAAAGTGATAATTTATTATAAAAAAATTGTTTATATAATATGTAAGAGTTGCGCAAACGTTTGATGTTGATATAAAAATAAGTACTGTTTTTTTTATAATTTACCACTAGAAACAGCACTGGAAAATACATTCTAATAATTCAATCAAAGAACTTTTGAATTCAGACAAAAAATGACAATATTATTTTGTCAGGTATTCTTTAAGTCGAATCTGGCAGGGCCGTATTCACGATGTCAAGCGCCATATTCTAATTATTAACATTGTGATGATAATATTAACATTGTATAGAACTTATATATGTAGGTACTTGTCCAACAGTCGATTTGTAGAAGAGAATTATTTTGTAGCTGTGAGGCACCGGCTTAGAATAGTGCTTTCACTCTTTTCTATTACTGTTTTCGAGTGTCCCGTAAAAGCCGGGTAATCGAAATTACAACAGGCAACAATAACATCTGACAAAGTTCAGCAATGAGGTTCACCACCCATTCTGAATGTAGTGACTTTTTAGGTGAGACGAGACTGGTGTGTGGGTATACACATATGTGTTGTGCTCCCTTTTATAAGGCAATGCACACCCGCACACCTTTCGCTGGTTACCCCACATTGTGGGATATGCCGTGATGGTATGAATGAATGAAATTTATTTTTCTTAACATATCGACATAGTTTCAAACCAAAATCCGTGAGATTTTGTCTGGCCTGGTCTAAATTTTTCATGTTTTTTTAACGTTGAAGGCAAAAAACACCAATTTAGAGGCTTCGCAGCATATACAATATAAAAACGCATACAAACCAATATTTAGAATTATTAGTTTAAGTCCAACATATATGACATGTTATACATTAATTTTTAAAAAATAAATATTTTGTAATGAAATAATGAGTTTAACTGCTTATATTTCCAATTTATATAAAAATATCTAAACAACTCAACTAGACAATTTAATTTTCTATAAAAAATGTACATCATAACAGTACCTACACCTAAAACTTTTTTACAATTTTTGTAAAAATTCAATTTAGTGACGACGTATTCTTACATATACTATCACCATCGACAATATTGGACCTCATAGTACTGTCGAAACTTCAGATCTTTACTGTAATTTTAATCGAACTGACTGAATTATATTTATTTTATAAGATTATCTGCCAATTATAAATTCATTACATTAACACAGTTTTGCTTCATTATTTGTAATTCTGATGATGCATTTAGATAGACGAAACCGGTCAGAGTTCACTATAATAATATCAACGGTTAAACTAAATTTTTTCCATTTTCTAGGAATTTCACCAAGAATTGTTCGCCTAAATATATTATGATATATTATTTAAATTGGAACATATTCTAGGACATTTATCATAAAATGCTGTTCTTCATTTTCTTGCGTTTAATTAATTAATTTATATTAATTTATTTGGGACAATAACAGCATTATAAACTAATATGAACATAAAACAATAAGTTATTAATTAAGGCCAAAAAACAAATGTCCACAGAGAACGCATTTACAGTTCATTCTAACTAATTTGTTTTATGATATCACAGGAGCTTCGCCATGCTTTTTAACTTAAGTAAAAAAAATAGTACCTAGCACTATATTAAAATCCAATCCGAAGAATTAATTAGAAGGTAGAGGTACATACCTATGTACTTACATAATAAAATATTTTAACAGATGGAATCGAAAAAGGGATCATGGGAGTAGGGGGGCCAGGGGGGGTACGGATTCTTCAGTACTGGGCGTATCGCAACATTTCTTCACCCATCATTATTATTTCTCGTTTCTCAGACTACTGAATAATACAAATTTTCCTTCTTTAGGGTTGGCGGTGTGGGGGAAGGGGGGGAGCAACGCCTGTCGTCCCACACGGGGAAGTAAAAAGGAAGCGGCAAGGGGGGGGGACGATGGCGAGTAGCCGTGGAAAATGGGGATTTTCTTTTTAGGGGGTTGAGAGGGTCGTTTAAGTTTAACCACATCTCGATATTACAATTGATTCTTCTTTTTCTTTTTTAAATAGAATAAAACGCACATAGATATAAGGCGTAACTCTTCAATAGTTACACATGTGTTTATAAAAAAAATATGATCTTAAATTAATCTAGGTTCTAAATCACTATTTTTATTTACACATGTCACTGGTTCTGTGAGAACTCGCTACAAAGGATTCTAAATGAATTTGTATTTTGTATTTAATTTAGTTTTTTATGTAATATAAATGGTTTTAAGTGTAAATAATAAATTATATCATCTAATCCTGGACGCCATGAAGACTGAAACATTAAAAAAAATAGTTATAAGAGAGGAACACTTCGATGGTGTAAAAATAGAAAAAAGAAAATAAAAAATTAAGTTATATTGACTTTCAAAATGTAACCTTACTATCAATGTAGGTAAGTGTCTCGCAATTTTGCTACAAAAACGTACTCTTATTTAATAATATTGTGAAACAAAAACAGGCTTATTAAGTCACCTCGTTAATAATACAGGAGGGCAAGTCTGGTTCGACCGGCGAAATCAAAACCCTAGTGATTACCCATATCATGGATATAATTATCATATGGAGTTCTATGACATCTCAAGATATTATAGAACTCCATATAATAATTATATCCATGATATGGGTAATCGTGAGGGTTTTGATTTCGCCGGTTGGACCAGAATTACCCTCCTGAATTCAGTCGTCAGTCGTGTACTTTTAAAATCGGAGATGTCCCTCAATACTAGATTTTCAACTGAGTGATCAGAAATTACATTGAAAATAAAATAATCTAATTTAATATCATTAAAAGAATCGTCTGATATTTTGTGGTAGTTAGTATTAACTATTCTGATTAAATACTTTGCTATATACATGTTTTTAAGTCAAAAGTGATCTAATTTAGTTTATTCATTCAATTCCAAATCAAGATAAATGCCACACGAAAATTGATCTAAAAATTCTCGTGTGAAAATTTTGACAGCATTTTTTTTAAATCATCTGAAGATCGACTCTTTCGGACTTAATTGTGGCCTTTTTTGACCGTCCAAAAGTGTTTTTTTTTAAATATCGTTGGTAAAACGTGAACACCCCTATACGCCAGATATACTTTTAAATTTAATATACATACACCTATAGGTATAAACAGCTCATTCCTTCCGTTTCCAAGTAAGAAAATTTTGCTTCAACAGAAATAATGGCTTTAGGAAAAGTGTGTTCGGGGCGGAGGAAAGTATATAATATATTTAGAGTAGATAATTGTAGGTAGGTAGGTATGTAGGTATAGGTGAATTTATAACATTTCTGTGTTAATTTTATTATATGTACAATTATTTTAAACAAATGTGTCCTTGTGTCGCAGATTCAAAACTAATGTTTATGAAGACAAAACAATATTTATAACCTAGAACACACAACACAAATAAAATCACACCTATTCAGTACAAATTATAAAAAAAGACATGCAGTTATGAAATAAATAAATTATTTATACACAAAGTAGACAAAAAATTGTTTATAATCCACAGAACTCATGCACAATGGAATAAATAATGACCGAAAATTTCCTTTTTTATATGTCACTTTATGCGCTTGCATTGAGTTGCCTATTAATCCAATTTTTGAAAGTTCTATATTATTATAATCATGAAAATCTGTTCGCTTGAAAATAAGCTAAAAACACCATCGCCATCTATGAAGTGACGAAGAAACTTTTTTGCTACGCAATCTACCGTTGGTTTGTAAAAAAATAAAGCAACAGTCCTTATACATGAGGTGACAATGTATGTCACTCTTGTACCGCGTCAAAATTAGTTATTTTTTAGCTTGTTTACTTGCTTGTACCAATGTGTATAAAAATGGAATATTTTTATATTCGCATATTATACGCAATGAATTAATGAAATAAGTGGCGTACGGTTCTGTCTGCCTACTCCGTGAGGAACATGGCGTGATGGTATGTATATATATTAAACGCAAACCTTGATTTTTTCCCTGTCGGCAGTCAATAATATTATTTTTGACATTTTTTTTTCGTGAGACGTTAAAAATTTGTCATTAAAAATACATTTGACTCCCGATAGGAAAAATGACTAATTAATAATGCAAGAAAACACAATATTAGATTTATTAGGTATGGGATATTCACATAAGTTGGAATCCAAAATGTTCACAAAATTACTAGGTATCAACAACGCTGAATAAACATGTGGAACTGAAACATTATTTTATAATAATTTATAATAGAGTACTAGAAAATAAATAATAACCAGACACGTACAATATATCACAACATATTAATATTTTTTCATCCTAATCCTAAGGCTAGTCCTTTGATATGTTAAGTGTCTGAAAGCGTGAATAATTTCTAGTTGAAAGCTTCATCGGTGCGTTTGCTGTATTTAATAGACTGTATTTAGTAGACCTCGTTTTAAATAAAATACAATAATTTATGTATTGGTCTGCTAAATATTTTAAGGAAGCGTATAATGGTAATAATAATAATTGAATTTTATTATTTTCAATACCATTAGTCAATTAATACAACCCTATCACAGCAGCAATTTGGTTTTATTGCACCACTAATGTTTAACAGATTACCTTTAGATATTAAGAACATCAATACATATAAATTATTCAAAAAAAAAATAACAATGTGGATTCTCAGTAACAAAATTGATATCGACAGCTATCTATCTCACATCATTATCATATAATGGGTTCATGAACATAAGCTGTATGCTGTGGACCATGGTTGTTGTTTGGGTTTGTTTGAACTTATCTCTTTTATTGTTGTTATTGCTGTGATTTTTATATTAAGTGTATTGTTATATTGCATTATTATTTTTGTATTATTGTTTATTATTAGGTTATTTTTTATTTGTTTTTTTTAAGTATTACCGACTATTATTTTTTTGTAAAGTGCCCTCTTCATCACGGGATGGAATCCTAGTGAGGCAGGCGCTGGTAAAAGAAAATGTACTTTTATATATGCTTTATTAATAAATTAAAAAATAAATAAAATTTATAAAACTTAATTATGATAATCAGCATGGGTAAGTGATGATGTATTATCAAAACACGTCAAAGATTTTGGTTTGTATATGATGTTTAAGTTTAATAGATGATTGAACAAATAGGTTACAAATAAAAATCATTTAAATTTTTAACAGGACCAGTTAGAGAGGTATTTAATAATTAGGGGCGTCAAAAGGGTAGTTGCGTAAAACCGTCAAAAAATCCTTGTCTTTGGTTGCGATTTAAGGGATGTGCGAAAACGGGGAGAGACACCATACCAAGGGATTGTGAAAATCTATAATATAAGGGTGAGCGAGATCCATCCTTTTACACTAATTTTTGTATAGATAATTACCGCGCCAACTCTACCGTGAAATGTTCCTTAGATTCGAATCAGCGTTTAGGGAAATTACGTGTAATTTTAGATTTATACGTTTTTCCCACCCTCCATTATTATATGTGGGCCCGGCCCAGAAGACAAGAAAAAGACCCAAGGAGGGGAAGTTGCAGAGTCCTGATGGAAAATAATGATGTAGATATATTGCACATTGATCAACGTAAAGTTAAGGGTAAAAAATAACTCATGTTTTGATTTATTTTCAAATAAATAATTAAGATTTCAAAATAACGAATACTATACCTACATAATAATACATGATAAAATTTAAAAAATAACATAGATTTGCGACGTAGCTCTTCTAAATTCTAGTAATATTATAAAATCTTTTGACGAAGAAATAAGAAAAAACACTGATTTAGGCAACGAGATTAAAAGACTTTGGCATTCTCGTAAAATAATAATATTACCGTTCATTATTTCAGCCACTGGCATTATTCCAAAATCGTTAATCCGTAATTTAGAAATTCTAGATTTTTCGAAAAACATAGTACATATAGAATCGTTAAAGATTTTTTAAACGTTAATATTCGGGAATCAGTAGGGTTGATAGGTAGTATAGAAACCTCCTCAGAGCCTAATCCTTTGATATGTTAAGTATCTGGATGGGTGAACTATTCCCAATTAAAAGCTTGATGATGCGTTTCGCTTGATGATGAATGCGTTCTTTTAAATAATTTACAATTTACGCATTGATCTGCTAATTCTTTTGAGGAAGTGTATAATGTAAATAATAATAATTGAGTGTTGTTATTTGTAGTGATTAATTTGTTATTCATATCATTAGTACATCGGCCAGCTCCGTAATTATTTCGTGAGTGTATACTATATGTTTCATAAATGAATAAAGATAATGAAATAAATAAATCAGGGTGAGAAATTGAAGATTATATCCTTCGATTAATCACATAAAATATTATTTGAAGTATATTTTATATCCAGTACATTCAGATTACTACATATATATTTTTGAAGAGAAAAATAAGCTATATATAGGCATTATGATATTTTTGTGCCAAAAGTAAGACTGGTATTTGCACAATTTTATATTGATTTGGTGATGTAATTTGCTGGATTTTAAAATGATTAAATAATGTAGGTATTTCACAATGAAAACAAATGTGTGTTGTGATTAAATCAATAATTTAATATATCCTCCCTTGAGAGTCAGAGGTTGAGTGACAAAATTAATAAGATAATAAAAAATATATTGTCACAAAATGAATTCACGTTTAGATTTATATGTAAATTAATGGATGGATGTAAGAATATGGGTAGGTAGGTTTAGGGATACACAAAAGTTCTTTTTGAATTCCCGCCCCAATCTGAAGACGTAACCGGGGTAAACACACTGCAGAGTCGCCGTTGGAGCTGAGTGCAATTTAAAATGTAAATTAACGTCGGGAAGAAATGTCGAGAATACGGTTGGGTGGTGGGCAAGGTTGGGAAAAGGACGGGTGAAGATGGAGGCAGCTGGGGTGGAAAGGGAGAGAGGAGATTGAAGAAGAAGAAGGAGACCTTGCGTGGGCAGACCATCTGCACGGTATGTCGATGCTGTAAACGATAAAGTTATTATATTTGAGAAGAAAAAAGTCGACAGACGATTCTATTTACAAAGTAATGAAAAATCTCGATATTTTACTATTTTATCGAGTATATCAAACTGAATGAAAATTTGTGGACGACATAATGTGAAACTATTGTAAAAAAATACGATTTTAAAATTAATTATTTAACATTACTAAGCATAAGTTCTTGAGGAATAATAATCAAAGATTTAAAATTAATGAACCAGTATACTAAAGTATTTTTCCACAAAATTCGATTACAATGACCGGTCGCGTATTTACCTTTCCGTGTTGACAAGGAAGCAAGTACTGCCTCGAATTAGGCAGTACTTGCCTCCTAATCAACATCTTGCACTTATGCACTTAAAAACTCGTGTTGAATTCAAGGCAATTAATTATTGAATATGGAACATATATAGCCATGAAGCTCGCGCTCATTTCACTCGCATTTCGTCTGTCACTGTCACATTGGTATTTAGTTCACAGATTATATTATGGTAGTAATCAGTAATTTTGTTTAATAAGTCTTGAATATGGAACTGTTAAAGAACATACTTGATGGTATTTTGGGCAATTTTAAAATTGTAAAATACGAAGGACACAAGGATAATTACTAATGTTTAATTCGATGCTCTATATCTTGTGAAGGTAATTACGACGCAAAGTGTGATTATTTAATTTAAAAATTCATGAGTACCAATCTCATACAAAAAAAATTGTCTTGATGAATTTTTATGATATAATGTAGATTTGTGTAGATTAATATATTAAAACAAAAACAATCATACATACACAAAAATGCCTCTAACAGCCTTGTAACGCTCAAGCAATACGCATGGTAAAATTTATAAACCTGTGTACGATTGAAAGACGCGTGCCTTGAATTGAACACGTATTAACAAGAAAAGTTTGCGTTATTTAACCGTGTAAATACGCTGACCGGTCACCGTTTCACCAAGGTGACTCGGCATTATCAAAGATTTATTTTTATATATTATATTTTTTCAGTCCTCATATGCGGAGCGGGTGGTGGTGGCAGTAGCGACATATTATATTTTTATCTTTTATTCAGGAAGTGTGTTCCTCCCGCAAACTCTCTGTGACGTCGAGCTTCAGCTACTTCTAGGGGGTTTACCTCGTGATAGATTGCAAAAAAATATTTTTTGGGAGTTAATTTTGGGTATTATGTTGTCTTCAATACTCGCCGCGTGGTCCCGTAAGACCATCGGCTCTTCTTCTTCTTCTATATATTCGGCTCTTAGACCATCTGACGATATCCCTAACTACGCAGTTTTTTATTTGTATTCTTCTTCCTATTCGTTTAGTAGACTTGTTATTCAGAAACTATGCCTCCTGGGATGACAATTCCAAATATCCTTCCATCTATTGGGTGGTATTCCGAGTAGACGGCGACCAGAAGGGATTTCATTTGCTGCTATATAGGTACACAATTCTATCACTGTCCATTCTGGCTACGAGGCCCTTCCAATTTTCATTCCTGAAAAAAAAACAATTTTCCAAAACCTGATACAAGAATAGGAAGAATTGAATTTACAAAGTAAAAATACAAAACTTTCTATATTGAAATTAAATATCAACAAAAATAACTAATAATGAATTAAAATTGAGAAACTCTGAACAATACATATACAGGTAAAGATTGTATATTAAATCTGAATTTTATTAATATACATATATTGCTCCCTTAAGCTTGATACTTGCTGATTTGAAATACTTCAACAAAATAGGTGATATGGATATGGTTTATATATCATAAATATTGCTTAGTCAAGAGGCATTACATTGCGGGTCCGAACACTTCTGTGCAAGGCTACCCTTAGGCTGGGCTAGAGAAAAACTTGGTTTAAAATATCTGTTACAAAATTCTTTAAATATTTTTTTTCCAAATCTTCATACGTTGTATTCTTGAGATGTGTTCTTTCTAGCGCACCGAAATATTATATGTGTATAATGGGCAAAAATAATAATTTTCTCTCTTTAATAATAACCTTAGAGCAAATATTAATTTCGATATCAAGATTTTTAGCGAGGAATGTTGAATAAATTTACATTTCTAGAAAAGTATTCTATTTCATAGAAATAAAATTGATCATTTTAACATTAAATTTAATGAAACAATTAATATTAATTAAGCAGGAGCGGATCCAGAACTGAGTTGCCTGATTTTATTTTGTAATCTTTTTTCAAATTGGTCCGTAGAATGAAAAGTTTTCTCATGAATTTGTATGATTATTAATTGTTTACTTAAAAAAAGTATTTTATACTATGAAATCATTTTATCATCATTCGAACAATATCTATTTATTACCTACCTATTTCCTTTTTTTATATTTCTTGATGCGTAATATCCATTCGATCCTTATTGCTTCTCTGGGCTGGAAACACTGGTTAGTTGGCAGAAGTTTCCATACGGTAATAAACTCGCCACTTGCACAGGGTGCAAGGAAGTGTTCATTATTATTATTATTATTATCTTTTCATATTTCTTAATCCAAATACCAATTCTAATTTAAACTTTATGTGTCACACGTATGTTCTATACTTATATCTTATGTATATACAAAAAAATATTCATGGGTACAAAAATATACATCTCTTTGGTGGAGTAAATATCAGGGGCCGCCCCGCCTTAGGGAGGAACTGCATGACCATATTAATGATATTTTGAAATAAGGAAACATGAGAAGCTTCAACAATTGACGAGCATTTATGAGACGGTGCATGGATGCAAAGGAAGCCAGGAATGTGTACAAAAATAGAGGAGTACGGCGCCCGGTTATTTCTGCTTATCCCATAAAAAAATGGTGTGACAGCATGTATGTACTTATCTACATATATGTGTACAACGTTTCAATTTTTTAAAATTATTTTTAGTTAGTTCGACAGCAGAGGGATGAGTGGATTCAACAAAACCGTTTGATTTCTGCTTATAACTCTCAAATAATCTCATTTTCATATTTCGGAAAGATAATAAAAAAATATTTGTTTCGTTAGCATATATTTATTTTAAGATTTTCTATCTTACTTAGGTAAGGAATTGGTCAAAATACGCAAATAATTTAACCGTTCAAGTGAGAAAAAAAAATACATAAAAACATAGAAAAGTAAAGGCCTTACAATAGTAATAAAAACACATCCTATGAGAGTGATTAAGATTATCTTAAAGTAAGAAGTAATCGTTATTTTAATTAAGTTTCTCCTCTGCTTGCAATTGAATCCAAGAAATCATGCTGCTCACTACTATACAATAATATTTAAATGCAAAATGTGTCAGTTTACTCACATCAGTTTTTAAGTCCACCTCTGTGGTGGTTTGAATTAAATATTCTATATTTTTCGTTAAAATTTCGTGGAACATCAAGACTGGAATTTATCCAAAGAAATATTATTTCCATGCCTTAGCTACATAAATATTTAAATATCTCAAAATCAAACAACTTGAAGCAAGCCAATTTATTTTCTTTGGAAAGCGATGGCGTGGCAACATTTCAAAATCAAGATCTTGATATAATATTTAGGTATATATAAATAAAAATATTTCTTTTTATTAAATAAACAATAGTGTCTACTCTGACGTGTGCTAGTGAAACATGGAAATGACAAAATAAAATGAATTCCGTAGAACGACCCCTGGAAACCATATTACAATTTTATTAGATTACTTAAAGTAAAAAATAAGTAAAAACACAATTTTTTAACTTTATTCCACTAATTTAAAGTGTTGACCACTGACGCATCTACTGAATGGTACTTTTGAATTAGTGGACCATTTATTTATATACATAAAATCATTGCTAGCAAACCTTTTTTTATAAAGTTAAAAATTTTTAATAAAGTCAAAATTTTTATAAAGTCAAAAATTTTTTATAAAGTCAAATAAAGTTAAAAAATTGTGTTTTTACTTATTTTTTTTAAGTAATTTTATAATATTGATAATGGAATTCCATCACGTATTATCAGTCGAGAAATTAGACATATTGCAATTTATACCCCACGGTGTCCGGTAAGAGCCGGGTAATCGAAAATATAACAGGCAACAATAACATCTCACATAGTTCAGCAATGAGTTTCACCACCCATTCTGAATGTAGTGCCTTTTAGGTGAGTCGAGACTGGTGTGTGGGTATACACAGATGTGTTGTGCTCCCTTTTATAAGGCAATCATACCCGCACACTTTTCGCTGGTTACCCCACTTTGTGGCATATGCCGTGATGGTATGAGTGTATGTATGTATCTCAATGTACCAATATTACTGAATTTAATTAAATGGGCACTATTAAAAAGGTAAAGATGCGCACAACAAAACAGAGCACAGATAAAATATCCGACAAATTCATATATTTTTTTAAATAGATATTTTTTTACTTCTTCTTCTTTCTAGCCTTCCATCCACTGCTGGATGTAGGCCCCTTCCATCTGTCTCCATTTTTCTCTATTCTGTGCCGCTTCAATTTTTCTATCCGACAAATTCATATTTTTATAAAATAGATATTTTTTTTCTTATTTCATTAAATTTATACTACACAAAAAAAATCAAAAAATATAAAAAAAGAGCACTAACTTGTGTGTAAAGGAAACATTTAAAAACAAAAGACACAAAATAATATTATAATACATAATTATTATCTATGCAAAAAGAATATAATTTAAAAATCAGTCAAATTTAATAAGATTATTTTATTTTTCTTTTATAAACCCTAAGCAAACATATTCAACTCCGGATAACTATGGAATGGCCTAAGTGATGAAGTAACGTCATCTCAATCCATTCAAATATTTAAAGGTAAACTAAAAAAACTTTATTTGTCAAATAGTTTCTGAATTCCTTCTATATCCTTCCGTAACCTCCTTTTCCTCATTGCTATGATCAGTGTTATTTTTATTATTCTTTTTTTTTAACTCTCTTTTCATTTTTTTTCTCTTTGTATTTTTTTATATTTCTTACTCTTTTATGTTTTTTTTTATCAATTTATTTCTCAATAAATTAGTATTGTACAAATTTAACTTAGAGACTTCACGTTGCTCGAGTTGGTTGGAAGAAATTGCCTTATGGCCAATAAACCTGCCTTTGTACACATGTACATAAATTATATGAATAAATAAATAAATAACTCAAACAATTTATGTTGTACATACCTATTACAAGCTCTATTAATGTATGAATTTGGCATACAGTTTGATCTAGAAGATTCAATCTAAAAGAGAGACTGGTTTTTATTTTTTTCTAAGTGATGGACCCTTAATAATTTTGTATAGTAAATAAATATCTTGGATATAAAGAGATAATGCACGATATGAAGGATTTAATTCTTCTTTTTCTTCCTCTTCTTCTTTATCCTCTTTTTTTCAGCCATCTCTCCACTACTGGATGTAAGTAGGCCTCTTCTAAGTATTTCCACTTGTATTTTTGGGCATTTTTGACCCATCTACTTCCAGCTATGGCGACAATATCATCGGCCCAAAGACCTTATAATACTTTAGTACCTACCTATATAAGGTCTTTGCATCGGCTCAACTTTCCTGTGGCCGGCCTATCAGTATTTTTGTATATTACCCCCTATTCAGTAACTATTGTAACTACATAGGAACATTCTAAAAATGTAGATTTTAGATTTACGGTCTTATTTCAGCGTTATAAAATATCAAATTGGACTAAATGGAATAGGAACGTATGTACCTATATTGGCCGGAACGTTCTTAAAAAGTTACTGAATCTGACGTTTTATGAATAATTATGAAATTTTCATCATTTACATAATTATTCAAAATACGTCTAATTCAGTAAATTTTTGAGAACGTTTCGGCCAATATAGTAGGTACGTTCCTATTCCAGTTATTCCAAGTTGATATTTTATAACGCTGAAATAAGACCGTAAATCTAAAATCTACAATTTAAGTATGTTCCTATTTTAGTTACAATAGTTACTGAATAGGGGGTATTGTACAATGTACCCGGTTGACTACTGGGTATTTATTTTCTAAATTATATCAGTGCGGTATTATAGTACCTATTGTCGGCCTTCGTGGCTCAGTTGGTCGGGTATCTACTTGCTGATTCAAAAGTCCCGATTCCCGGTGAGGAAACAGTTTTAAATTGTGTTTTCAGTCTGGATGTGTGAGACGATTAATATCGTAAGTCTCCAGAATGTGGAAACTTGTTATTGGGTGCGTTTTAAATTAACATTATTTGACATAGTACATGTTAGTTGCCCGAGAAGTACCCAATTTAATCTCTTCTACACACTATCAATTCATTCGTTCATTCACACATCTCGATACCACAAGTATAATGAGTGTAAATGCCCATAGTTGGTTAGGATAGAATGAACGAAAACGTTTTGACTAAAAAATGTGTATGGCGTAAGATATGTGTGAATAGCAAGGATCGCCCAAGCGACTGATACATTGAAGGGAGTAAACATAAGAAGCTTGAACAATTCAAACAGTACATACCTAAATGATATTTTTATTGAGAATCTTTTTAACATCTCAATAGAGACGAAGTTGGGATATTGTAGAATAACCAGAAACTCTGCCTTCTTATTGAGTTTCCTTATCAATGTAATTTTCGAAAGTTCTATATATTTGAATATTGTGTAACAATTCACCTGAAAATAAGAAATAATACTATTGCCATCTATGAAGTAACGAAGAAACTTTTTTTGGAACGCCATCTATTGAGAAATTAGTTTATTTTTAAATCCAATGTTTGCGTATATCTATATCATTAGAAAAATATTCAATAATTCATAAATGAATAAATTAAAACATCAAGATCTCTATTCTTTTCTCTGATTTCTAGAGATAATGGAACAATGGTACCTACCTAATTAATAATACTCTCGTTCCATAGAAAATCCTAAACAAGGAATTCTTCCTTGTAATGAAGGCGATTAGTCACAGATGTCGCTTGTATAGAACAGTATCCAAGAATATGGTACGAAAATAAAAGTGTTTTGGAATCGGCAAAAAACTCTGACACACTCGCGAGACAAGAAGATTCAAGTTTTAGAGTAGGTAGCTACCGAGCTTAGCTGAGCAGTGGCGTCACACCGGCTAAAGTTTCGTTTCGACGAAATGAGAAACGGGTATATTATACAGACGACAACGTAAAGTAGTCTTTCTGAGTACACCCTTTCAATCAATTCTGAATGTATTCGAATTTTCACAATTGTTTGCAAGTCTTGGGTCTTTTTTTTACACGCACTCCAAAAAATATGATATCTTTTCAATGTTTTTCGATTTATTTTAAAGTGTAAATGAAAACAAAGTGTTGACAGATTATATTATGTAGGAAATAACGACGATAACTTCATACTGATAGTATTATTAAGCCGCTTTGATTGCGGGAAATCGGCTTACTAAGGAATTAAAATTGAATCCATAAGTATACGATTCACAGAGAAATCATGTTTTATTATTTCTTATAGACACAACGTTAAAATATATCTATGCATTATGCATGCCTACATATTATATAATTTTGCTCTTATATGAGAAAGAAAAAGATTGTGTTGCTCTGAAAACAGAGAATTTTTTATATGAATATTATAATAATATTATATGAATATTATAATATATAAATTTATTATATGAATCTTATATGAGAAAGAAAAAGATTATGTTGCTCTGAAAACAGAGAATTTATTATATGAATATTCAAAATACTATAAATATTACAATCAATATTAACAAAATTACAAATTATGTGATAAATGAAATTTACCCGAAAAGAGAGAAACGACATTAAAAGCTTAATTTTCTTTTAGTATTTTTTTTATATATGAGAAACAGTCCCTACTACTGTGTGGTCAAAAAATAATTCAAATATAAAAATGGAACAGATTAACATAAGTACTAAGTCGGTAACGTCAACTAAAAGTGAATGAATAAAGTAAATTAACAAATAAAATCATTCATCATTAAATTCATGATAATAAAATGATTAAAAATGTATACAGCTGTTTGAATCTAAATCATTTTCTTAAATTATATTTTATAGTGGTCTGGTTTGCTTATTATGCTATTTTACAATTATTTTATTTTTTTTAATCAAAATTATATATAATTTTTGAATAAATAGCGATACCATGTATACGGAATTAATTCCACTAGTATCGGACGATACCTATGTACGTACTTGCTTACCTATCAGTCAAGCCGTTTTTGCGTCACTCTGTATGGCAAAATAGTCGAAAACAAAACATCGGCTAATGTCTCCGACCATTAAAGGAACAAAGGGGGTGAAATAGGCACACAGAACCTACCCCCTTCCTTTCTCCTACCATCTACACCCCCTCCCGTAACCCTTTATGTTCTTTATAATCAATTTGATGTCTTTTCTACGCACCCATTGTTCTCTGTTCATTCTCCGTAACGCCAATGCCTTTTCCCTCGATAACGAGAAGCACACACGAACCTACCTATGTATTGAACATAGTTAGACCTTATGATGATAATGTCACGTAAAAATCGGCGATTTCATACGGTCGAATAATTCTGATACGATTTTCGATCCAAATTAGATTATCAGCTGAAAGAACTTGATTGAATTCCGATTAAATTCTATTCTACTATATAATCGTGGCTTACAAATCTCCGGCAGTGGATAGGGATTCCGGATGCGACGTTGCTCATTAGATTGGCAAAAGATCATTACGAGTCTGGTGTGATAGTCGCCAATCTCCGTAAGGAGCTTAACAAGATGAAGAAGAAGATATTGTAAATAAATAAACAATAAATAAAATATTTAAAAAAAAACTCATTTGCGTCTCGGATATATGGGTTTTTTCTAAACTATTAACAGGAACAAATGACTACGAATAATAGAATGACTATTGACGTTGTGAAATGATTTTTTTTTTCATTACTTACATATTATATATAATATAATATATTGCAATAGCAAAAAAATAAACTATATTTTAAAAACTAACTATAAAGACTTTATTATAAACATACTATGAACAATTATTTATGTTTATATTACATACTAGCTTTTATGTCCCGCCGTTGGCCAAGAATGTAAAATTGTGAAAGAAAAAGCAATCGTTTTTATAATATTGTCACCCAATTATTTTGCAATATCAGACTATGAAAAGTGGTTTGAAATTTGATTGAGTTTAAGTATTGTAAAATGTTCAAGTGATGGCCACAACCCATTCTTTTTTATATATTGCTATAAAGTGTGAATGAAGTATAATATTTATACAATTTCTGCTCGCATGGACTATGCGTAATGGTTTTAAATATGACTGTTTATCAACGTTGTAAAGAGATTGGTTTGGCCACAACCCCCATTTTTAAATATTATCATCGAAAACAAATTGTAATGTGTACCTATTGAAAATTTAGTAATTTTGGATGTTGGGATGTGGTTAAAATTTGATTAAACAAACGTAGGTACTGAAAAGATCTAGTATTGGTCACATCCCATTCGTTTTTATATTTTTTCATCAAGTGTGCATTATATTTTTGCTCAATTTGACTGAAAGTCTTCATTAACGAAGAAGAAGAAGACTTGAACTATAGTAAATAGTTTTTAATTTGAATATAAATGTTGTGAAGAGTTCAGTAATGGCCACAACCCCCATTCTTTAAATATTAGGTGTTGAAAATTATTCAAAATAGGATGATATAAATGGTTTAAATTTAATTAAACAAAAGTATTGAAAAGATTCTAGTGCAGGTTATATCGTCACATCCCATATCCCATTCATTTCATATGTATTTTCATCAAGTGTGCATATCGTTAATAATATTTCTGCACAATAGACTATTAGACTTAAAACTAACCCAAAAGACTAAATAAAAAAGAGAAAAATAAGTATAAGACTATAAGAAATAGTTTGTATAAAAAACTATTCCAATGGTCTACATAAAATAAGTAAAAATACATATACCTAATAGAAGAATTAGACTATTGGAAATAGATTGTATAAAAGCTCACCCAAAGGTCTACAAAAAAGAAGAAGAAGAATATTTAGACTATTGGAAATAGTTTGTATAAATACTGACCAAAAGGTCTACATAAAAGAAAATGAATAAGACTATTGGAAATAGTTTGTATTAAAACTCTCCCAAAAGTCTACGTACTTAAATGAAGAAGAATAATAATTAGACTAAAGGAAATAATTTTTATAAAAAAATGACCCAAATGTATACATAAAAGAAGAAGAAGATGAATTAGACAAAGGAAATAGTTTGTATAAAAACTGCCCTAAAGGACTACATAAAATTAAGAAGAAACAGAATTAGACTCCAGGACCCGCCGCTTCAGGCCCTTCAGTACCTCCCGTCCCTTTAATCCCTCATTACGTCCCTTCCCATCAGACCCTTCACTACCTTCCGTCGCTTCAGGCAGTTTTATACCTCCCGTCCCTTCAGGCCCTTTAGTGCATCCCTTCCCTTCATTACATCCCGTCCCATCAGTCGGTTAAGAAAAGTTTAAATCCAGAAACCATCCTGGAAGAACCGCGAAGAGATGAAAGAACATTCTTTTCCCAGGATGCTCTACTTAATAGGTAAAATGACTAAATACACGAAGAAGAAGAAAAAAGTTTAAACCCAGATACCTGCGAAGAGATGGAAGGACAGTTGGACCTTCTTCTCCCAGGATTCTCCAACTTCATAGGTAAAATGACCAAAAATACACGATGAAGAAGAAGAAGAAGAAATAAGTTTAAATCCAGATACCTGCGAAGAGATGGAAGGAAAATTGGACATTCTTCTCCCAAGTTAGTCCACCTTCAAAGGTAAAATGACCAAATAGGCGATGAAGAAGAAGAAGAAAAAAGTTTAAATCCAGAAACCTGCGAAGAGATGGAAGGAAAATTGGACCTTCATCTCCCAGGATAGTTCATCTTCATAGGTAAGATGACCAAGTACACGTTGAAGAAAAAGAAGAAAAAAGTTTATATGCAGAACCCGTCCTGGAAGACCTGTGAAGAGATGGAGGGACAGTCGGACCTTCTTTTCCCAGGATACTCCCCCTTCATAGGTAAAACGACCAAATACACGAAGAAGAAGAAGAATAAGAAAAAAGTTTAAATCCAAAAACCATCCTGGGCATACGCTCGACAATTCACCAAAGTTTCATTATAATCGGACAAACTGTTGATAAATAAATAAATAAAATAATTTTCCTATAGGAAATCAGTATAGGTATATTATTGTTGATTTGTAAGTAAATAGTATTAGGTAGGTACCTACCTACAACAACCTTCTAAATAAATTCGATTCCTAACAAATTTTATTTGAATATCACATTCTTTCTGTAGCCATGGAAACGATTCGAACACGTAAGTAATATCGAATGGTTCGGATACATTTTTTGAATATGTAGGTACCTACATTGGTTTGTTCCCCCTTCATAGGTAAAATGACAAAATACGAACGAAGAAGAAAAAAGATTATCACGAAGAAGAAGAAGAATAAGAAAAAAGTTTAATCCAGAAACCATCCCGGGCATACGCTCGACAATTCACCAAAGTTTCATTTTAATCGGACAAACGGTTTAGGAGTACATCGCATACATGCATAAATAAACAAATAAAATAATTTTCCGATAGAAAATCAGTATATTGTTGATTTGTAAGTAAATAGTAATAGGTAGGTACCTACCTACAATAATGTTCTAAATAAATTCGATTCATAACAAATTTTATTTGAATAACAGAATCTTTCCGTTACCATAGTAACCATTCCAATACGTTAAAAATATCAAATGGTTTGAGACTTTTTTTGAATATGTAGGTACCTACATTGGTTTGTTCGATGCCATAAAAATGAAAATTGTCCGAAATATCAAATATTATATACAAATTATGCAATTTTATTATGCCCATATCTTTACTAATAATTAACAGACTTTTACAATATACGTCTTAAAACTTGCTGTAATGTCTTGTGTTTCATTTTATTATTTCATATTTATATTTATTTCAAAGGTTTATTATTTTCAATAACATATTCATTCGGTAGGAAAATGAAATATTGTATGAAAAGATATTAAAATGGCGGCATTTATGTACAAAACGCTTACTTTAAAAATAAGTTAAACATTATAATTATACAAAATATTCACCATGTTTTTCACTTAAACGCTAAGTTATACTTGAAAGTAAATTTTTTTCGTGTAAATACGTACTTCTAACTTTTAAACTAACAGATATATGCGTGCAAAATGTACACTTTTTTGACAGATACGACTTGGAAAATTTTGTATGAAAAAAATAATTATTGAAATATTTTTAAAATTCAGCATTTTTATCGCATTATTTTTAGCGTGACACTGCATCAGGTATACAGGTACACGTTCGCACATAAATTAGATTTTTAGATGCTCTTGGTTTTTCAGAAGGCGTGAGACAAACACACACACACACACATACACACACACAAACACTAACATTTTGATTGCTTTATTACTTTAGATTTATTATTTACTTTGATTTAATCAGCTGTCTTAATTTAGTGTTTTTACTCCTCACTTACCCAAAGGGATATAGTGGGGAGTTATAATTTCGCAATTTTTAAGGGTATTTCTTTTATTGCAGATTATCAATTAGTATCAAGCTGAGATTGTATTCAGAAAGTTTCATCATAATGTATCTTTGTGTGTGCTGTATACTATGTGCTATATGTACGGCGTGTTTATTCTACTTTATCGATTTTAGACTAAAGTACTAATTCGATTATTTTCTAATTTTGTAAATATTTATATCTAATACTTGCTTTGATCCCATTAGATTTTGAAGATATCTGAATAGTGCTTCTCAATATTTTTAACTGTCAAATATTTCAAAGTGACCCCAAGCTAAGGAAACTTTAATTTTTTTTTTAATTTAAATAAAATTTAAAAAAATTATTTTCCAATTCATAAAAAAGCACACCACTTGGCAAAATGGCATTGAAGAAATATCAAGTTTTCGTAATAAATAATTAAATAAATTCCTTAATTTTATACCTAATTTATATATATTATAGGAACATTAAAAATTACACCTACAACTACCCCAAACAATTTTTATTGAACATTTCTCAAAAAATTTCATTTTCTTTAGAGCATCCATCTAATTTATTGATTCATATAGATTTGAGTAATAACGTACGATAAAATAGAGATTATATTTAAAATCGATAATCGTTTTTTTCCGCTATTATCAAAATGACAAATCAGAACCATCCATGTATGTTATACCACACCTTTAAATACAAAATTTGTTTGCTGAATCGATATTTGTAAGAAGTAAGATTGTTCTGGATACCGCATAGATTTCATCAAACTAATTTGTATTTTAAGAAAATATACCACCAGTTTCATTGGCTTCTTATATTTTTGTTTTATTTTATGATTAAAAAAACTCATCCCATCACGTCTTGCCCGAACGCCAGATTTGTTCTATTTTCAAAAGCTCTACCTTCATTCTAATATTGTGATTTACCATCCTTGAACATTTATGCGGTCGTGATAAGATTTTTCTTTTTTTTTTAAATCATATACAAAAAATAATATCATGTCCTAAAATATATTTTTAAGAGTATGGTCACCGTATAGTTTTCCTCAGTTAGCCGACTTGGTTGTGTTTTTATCATATTATTTTCCAGCAAGAGAGCGAGCCGCCCTATCTTTCCTTGCCCTCCCCTCTAGGTGGCCGCCACCCCCGCCAACCCCCGGCCCGCTTCGTCCAACCACTTTCGAGAGGGTGGGGACGGTTTCTCAACCTTTTTTACGATCACCATGACTTGGGGCGTCTCGGAAATAAAATTAAATTTATATTATTTGACAGAATTCCAGGATCTGTATAGGTATCAAATACTCATAGAAAACATTTTGTTGTTTTTTTTTTCTGTAGGCACAGATGAGTGGACTAGATTTGTACAGATAAGTTAACTAGAGACAATGACTGTCACGAAAAGAAGCTGAGAATGATTGAAATGCATGCAGCGATCCATTAAAGGTCCATGCTCGGAGAAAGTCTGAGAAACAGAATCCGAAATGAAGAAATAAATAAACGAAGGCATCGGACCCGAGTGATGGACGTCATGGTTCGCATTGCGAAGCTCAAATGGCCGTGGGCAGGATAAGTCGCAAGTTGGTGAGCGCTGAGCCCCAAAATCCTTAAATGGAGACCATAGGCAAATAGAAGGGGCATCGGCAGGCCCCAAAAAGATGGACCGATGATATTGTCAGGACGGCGGGGAGAAAATGGATGCAGATGGCATCAAATAAACAAAGATGGAAGGAAATGGAAGAGGCCTATCTACGAAGGAAGAAGGCTGATGAAGAAGAAGAAGAAGTATAAGAAGAAGAAGTATACCCACTGTATATTATGTAAGATATTCGTGCGATATATATATATATATATATATATATATATATATATATATATATATATATATATATATATATATATATATATATATATATATATATATATATATATATATATATATATATATATATATATATATATATATATATATATATATATATATATATATATATATATATATATATATATATATATATATATATATATATATATATATATATATATATATATATATATATATATATATATATATATATATATATATATATATATATATATATATATATATATATATATATATATATATATATATATATATATATATATATATATATATATATACTTACATACCAATACGTCCATTTATGTCTTTTTCTTCTTCTCCTTCTTTTGAATAGACCTTCAGGTCTGTTTTTTAAGAGGCCTGCTCTTCCTGCGAAGTGGACCCCCAGCTATCCCTCCATCTTTTTGGCGGTCTACCGCGAGAGCGGGTTCCGTGAGGCTGATTGTGAAGCACGATATGAGGAAGTCTGGTGCTGTCCATCCTTTGGACATGACCATACCAGTCCCTCCTCCGCTGCCAGCTCCATCTGATGATATCGTCAACCTCACATAGTTCCCTTATTCTAGAGTTCCTCACTCGGTCTCTCAGGGTTTTGCCTGCAATAGCTCTCAATGTCCTCATTTCTGAAGTCCTCAACATTTGTTTGCTTCTGACTGTGTCTGCTCGTGCCTCTATACCATATGTCATCACTGGTCTTACGCATGCTTTGTAGATTTTCACTTTGCTTTTAATGGCCATATCCTCATTTTTCCAAATAATGGATTTTAGGGCGCCCGAGACATCTCTAGTAGGTATAGGTAAGCTGTAGGGTATTTTGAACATCTCAATAAATATGAAGAAGGAACAGAGCTTGTGGATGAAAGCAAATAAATCTCAAAGAATTTCATACTGGACATGTGATCTGTAATCGGCTGGCTTTAGTGATCACTTAACGCGCTTGCGCAACATTCACCAACTAAATGTCTTAATAGTGAATTGAAAGTTACATTTATTTGTATAAATAATGCACAGTTTCACTTTAGTCCCGATTTATTCCCAGATATAAAAAAGAAATAGATTAATATAAATAGTTTTTTTTATTAATTTATATTGTTTCTCCAGTGCGAAAAAAATAGAGTAGTCTATCCTTTGGCCATAAACAAACCATTTATATATCTACAAGGTTTCCCGCTATACTTATAACGACGTTAGTATGCATTAAATAATTTATATGTATATTTAAAAATTCACCATGTGTAAGGAACAAGTTTATTTCCAAATGACAATTTCTTCCAATCAACTAGTATTTCCAGTCCAGGGTTGCGTTCACAACGAACGCCAAGCGCACTTTGTGAACGCTCCATACCGTTCATAATGACTGGAAACAGACGCTCGAAAGACACTCTGTGGCGTTCATATGAACGTCGTGTGTAAGCACCAAACACTCGGTAAGTTATCGGGTGAAAAACGCTCTGACAGTTTTAGTATCTGTTGACTTCTATTTTATCTGTAGTAAGATGACTTCTATTTGTTTCTGTGGTATCTAATATGTCTTCTTCTTCTTCAACCCCTTTCACTCCACTGCTGGATAAAGGCCTCTTCCTGAGTTTTCCACATCTCTCTATCCTGGGCGCTCTGCTTCCACCCATGTCCCACCAGTTCGACAATGTCGTCAGTCCATCTCCTCTGTGGTCTCCCTACACCTCTTCTATTATGATAGGGTCTCCAATTCAGAATTTTGGGGGTCCATCTATCATCTGTCTTGCCACATGACCTGCCCATTGCCACTTCAGCCTTCCCATTCTTTCTGCAATGTCGGTGACCTTTGACCAGCGTCTTATTATATGTCAGTTGACATTATTTATGATGACAATATGCATTCACAAAGACGTTAATATATAAAATATAATTCAACAATATTTCCAATGTAAGGTCAGAGATCATTATTTACACCACTGCCCAATTGTTGTCTTTCTATGAAAATATTAACCTTAAAAAGACATGTAAGTATGAAAAATAATGACATCTAAAACACTCGATGCAGCGTTCAGATAGAAACGCCGCTCGAAAGCGTTCAGGTAAGATTGGTTTGAAAAACGCCATAATCTGCAACTTCAGGAACATAATCTGTACTTCGGGCCCGACGTCGAGTGTTGATTCTGAACACAGCCCAGAGAAGCCAGATTTGTGTGATAAATGAATTTAGACCCTGCTGGGAATCTCACCTAGGAAACCAGCACCAAAGCCAAAACGAGTTACCACTGTGCTGGTCTACAAATAAATTTTTAAATAAAAAAAAATAGGCGTTTAAATATAATATTATGGAGAACCTAGACCTTATAAAATTTCAAATATTATAATATGATTATTTAACGTTATGTCTATGTATGTTCTGAGCTAAAATATTCTTTAAATATAATTTATTTTATTGTTAATTCTACCGACTACATAATTCATTCGCTTTCATCCCTTAATTGTCGCAGTTAGACTTTTAATGACGAAAGTTTTTAACAATTTTATCAGTAGCTACCTTTGTTAGAACTCCCATAATGTTACTTCTATACGTTGTATGGAAAAATATTATATTTTACTGTGGGGATACACAACCATCACTCACCTCTCTTTCTCTCTCACTCTCTCAATCTTTCTCTCTCTGTCTCTTGGTGAAATATTTATTAAATGGGCTATTTGCTAAAAAGTTTCGTGTTCAAAACTCGCTCGCGTACATTGCCTAATAATGTTGAAAATACATTCGCACGAAAACGTTTTATTATAAGACGATAAATATTACTTGCTCGCGGTAGGTACCTACATATACTAGCATCGTTGTAACGACTCTTATGTATGCTAGTGAGGCATGGACATGGCAGAGGGAGCATGAAAGTAGAATTTATGCGGTTCAAATGAAGTCCCTAAGATGAGTGAGTGGTAAAACGATGTATGACATAAAAAAATGAGGATAATAGACGAGAATGTAAGATGTTTTTTTTAGTATGGTATAGTCTCTAGATGCGTAATACAGATGGTCAATACATTTCTTGAAAGATTACACAACTTAAAAATGAAATACAATTATTTATCTTATGGAAGATTGGAAAAAGATATTGAAAGGAGAGTAACGGCAGGTAATAGAGTGAATGGTGCATTAAGACCGGTAATGGCTGACCCAATTATTTCGAGGCAAGCAAAGCTCGCGGTACACAATGGTATCGTCGCACCGACTCTAGTGTATGCTAGTGAGACATGGACATGGCAGAAGACGCATGAAAGTAGAATTAACGCGGTTGAAATGAGGTCACTAAGACGAATGTGTGGTAAAACGATGTATGATAGAATAAGAAATGAGGATATTAGACGAGAATGTATGATTGAAAGAAATATCGTAAGTAAGATGAAAACAAATTCCCTAAGGTGGTTCGGCCACATAGAAAGAATGAGTGATGACCGTCTGACAAAAAAAGTATACAAGGCTGATAAAAGAGGAACGAAAAGTAGAGGTCGGCTAAGAAAAAGTTGGCACGATCACTTAAATGGGATTTTGAAAGATGGTGATGTTAGAAGTAAGAATAATATAAGAGCGTGTATGAGACGATGTATGGACGTGAATGAAGCGAGGAATGTATGTCAAGAGAGAGGAGTATGGCGTTCGGTTCTGTCTGCCTACCCCAAATAGGGAAATGGCGTGATGGTATGTATGTATGTATGTATCTTATAAAAAATCCTTTGGGGGTGTACGAAAGTTAAAATTTGTTGTTGTATGTATTTTCAGATGAAAAATCTAAAAAAATAAATTTTTGTTGTAAATACCTAAATATTTAAACAGCGCCACTTATCGGGTCCAAAACAATGAATGAAATATATATTTATTTTATTGAATTATACATTTCATTATTTGTATGAAATTGGAGCCAAAAATGCTTTCTTCAATTTAAATAAATGAATATAATTAATAATAAAAAACTTTTATTGTGATAAAACAACGTGGCGGACTTATTGCCCTTAGGCAATTTCTACCAGCCAACCACCACAGTAAATTCAATCAGTTACAGGAATAATTAACAAGAGAATATAAAATAAAAAATAATAAGAAATTAAAATGCAAAATAAATATAAAAATAAAACAAAATAATAATACACCAGATAGAGACACTATGGGTCGTATTACGGGAGTTATTTAAGAATGATGTATGAAAAAGTTGAGGTCCCGTAAGCAGTATTCTCGCAGTACGGGGCCTTACCTTTTTCTTACATACAACTCTTGTATTATGACCCAATGTTCGTTGGATGGGGGATAGGAGAGGGAAAAGGATAGAGGGACAAAGGGAAAAGGACGTGAGTTTGTGGTTATGTGCATAAAAAATTTGACTTCAGACGCTGTATGGACGCTGTATCCGAGCTGCAGTATGTACTGTGAACGAGTTAGTATAAGTACATATATGTGTGGTGTATTGGTATTGTATGTAAGAATATACAACAAAAGGTAACATAGTTGAAAAAGTTATATAATAATACACAAAAAAACAAATATTGAAAAGATAGATATATGTAGTAAACATATACAGTTAACAAGTATATTTCAGGATGAGGAAAAGGGATCGTTAGTGAATAATAATAATAATAATAAGGACAATTTATAAAGCGCCGTTTAGTGACAACCGTGGTCACCTCAAGGGCGCTTTCAGTTTGCAAAAAATAATTTAAAATTAGTCCTATAGCTAACACATTGAAAATGGTGAAACAAAACTTAAAAAAATACAATCAGTTAAAATTAAGTTAAAATTAGTCCTATAGCTAACACATTGAAAATGGTGAAATATAAAACTTAAAAAAATACCTAGAAATCACAAATTAATCTTGTTACATAATCCAGATGAAATTAATTATAAAAAATAGTCGATTCAAAGTAAACTGGCATAATATTTAGTACACATAATATTATTGAACGGATGAAGGACAATCTGGATACGACTTGCGGAAAAGATGAGTTTTTAATTTCTTCTTGAATTCATTGATATTTTCGGCACATCTTATATCCATTGGAAGATTGTTCCATGACTTTGGCCCAGAAACGCCAAAAGATCGATATAGGTATTTTGGCTTATTTGTGAGATTGGTTTCTACTAGTTTTTTATTGGATTGGGTCATTGATCTTAGCGTACTTTGTTTATTGTTAGGTGAAAATGGAACACAAAGTTCCGATATATATTCCGGGGCCATGCTATTGAGTGCTTTAAAGACAATGAGACATGTGGAGGGGATTGTTGGATTGTGTATTAGGGTTTAAGAATATCTTTATATGTTTTTGATAATGAAATCGTTAATATGATGGCCACATATAAAGGATAAGTGTTGGTCGTCTGACAAACAAATATTGAAAAGATAGATATAGTTAACATAATATACAGTTAACAAGTATATTTCAGTATGAGGAAGAGGGATCGTTAGTGAATGTGGAGGGGATTGTTGGATTGTGTATTAGGGTTTAAGAATATCTTTATATGTTTTTGATAATGAAATCGTTAATATGATGGCCACATATAAAGGATAAGTGTTGGTCGTCTGACAAACAAATATTGAAAAGATAGATATAGTTAACATAATATACAGTTAACAAGTATATTTCAGTATGAGGAAGAGGGATCGTTAGTGAATGTGGAGGGGATTGTTGGATTGTGTATTAGGGTTTAAGAATATCTTTATATGTTTTTGATAATGAAATCGTTGAGATGATGGCCACATATAAAGGATAAGTGTTGGTCGTCTGACAAACAAATATTGAAAAGATAGATATAGTTAACATAATACAGTTAACAAGTATGTTTCAGGATGAGGAAGAGGGATCGTAAGTGAATGTGGAGGGGATTGTTGGATTGTGTATTTGGGTTTAAGAATATCTTTATATGTTTTTGATAATGAAATCGTTAATATGATGGCCACATATAAAGGATAAGTGTTGGTCGTCTGACAAACAAATATTGAAAAGATAGATATAGTTAACATAATATACAGTTAACAAGTATATTTCAGTATGAGGAAGAGGGATCGTTAGTGAATGTGGAGGGGATTGTTGGATTGTGTATTAGGGTTTAAGAATATCTTTATATGTTTTTGATAATGAAATCGTTAATATGATGGCCACATATAAAGGATAAGTGTTGGTCGTCTGACAAACAAATATTGAAAAGATAGATATAGTTAACATAATATACAGTTAACAAGTATATTTCAGTATGAGGAAGAGGGATCGTTAGTGAATGTGGAGGGGATTGTTGGATTGTGTATTAGGGTTTAAGAATATCTTTATATGTTTTTGATAATGAAATCGTTGAGATGATGGCCACATATAAAGGATAAGTGTTGGTCGTCTGACAAACAAATATTGAAAAGATAGATATAGTTAACATAATATACAGTTAACAAGTATGTTTCAGGATGAGGAAGAGGGATCGTAAGTGAATGTGGAGGGGATTGTTGGATTGTGTATTTGGGTTTAAGAATATCTTTATATGTTTTTGATAATGAAATCGTTAATATGATGGCCACATATAAAGGATAAGTGTTGGTCGTCTGACAAACAAATATTGAAAAGATAGATATAGTTAACATAATACAGTTAACAAGTATGTTTCAGGATGAGGAAGAGGGATCGTAAGTGAATGTGGAGGGGATTGTTGGATTGTGTATTTGGGTTTAAGAATATCTTTATATGTTTTTGATAATGAAATCGTTAATATGATGGCCACATATAAAGGATAAGTGTTGGTCGTCTGACAAACAAATATTGAAAAGATAGATATAGTTAACATAATATACAGTTAACAAGTATATTTCAGTATGAGGAAGAGGGATCGTTAGTGAATGTGGAGGGGATTGTTGGATTGTGTATTAGGGTTTAAGAATATCTTTATATGTTTTTGATAATGAAATCGTTAATATGATGGCCACATATAAAGGATAAGTGTTGGTCGTCTGACAAACAAATATTGAAAAGATAGATATAGTTAACATAATATACAGTTAACAAGTATATTTCAGTATGAGGAAGAGGGATCGTTAGTGAATGTGGAGGGGATTGTTGGATTGTGTATTAGGGTTTAAGAATATCTTTATATGTTTTTGATAATGAAATCGTTGAGATGATGGCCACATATAAAGGATAAGTGTTGGTCGTCTGACAAACAAATATTGAAAAGATAGATATAGTTAACATAATATACAGTTAACAAGTATGTTTCAGGATGAGGAAGAGGGATCGTAAGTGAATGTGGAGGGGATTGTTGGATTGTGTATTTGGGTTTAAGAATATCTTTATATGTTTTTGATAATGAAATCGTTAATATGATGGCCACATATAAAGGATAAGTGTTGGTCGTCTGACAAACAAATATTGAAAAGATAGATATAGTTAACATAATATACAGTTAACAAGTATATTTCAGTATGAGGAAGAGGGATCGTTAGTGAATGTGGAGGGGATTGTTGGATTGTGTATTAGGGTTTAAGAATATCTTTATATGTTTTTGATAATGAAATCGTTGAGATGATGGCCACATATAAAGGATAAGTGTTGGTCGTCTGACAAACAAATATTGAAAAGATAGATATAGTTAACATAATATACAGTTAACAAGTATGTTTCAGGATGAGGAAGAGGGATCGTAAGTGAATGTGGAGGGGATTGTTGGATTGTGTATTAGGGTTTAAGAATATCTTTATATGTTTTTGATAATGAAATCGTTAATATGATCGCCACATATAAAGGATAAGTGTTGGTCGTCTGACAAAAATGTATACAATGTTAATAAAAGAGGAGCGAAAAGCGGAGGTAGAGGAAATGTTGGCACGATCGTGTAAATTGAATTTTGAAGGATGAAGACGTTGTGTATGAGAGAATGTATGGACGTGATTGTTGCGAATAATGTATGTCAAGATAGAGCAGTTTGGCGTTCAGTTCTCCCTGCCTACCCCAAATCGGGAATTGGCGCAATAGTATGGTATTGTATAAATACCTACTTTTATAATAATAAGATATTTTTTGTTGCTGTTATACATACCTATATGAATGAAATCAGCCATGGCAGGATTCGACTCTATTCGCTCAGCCACCGCCTATCATATTATTTTTAATTTTGTTTTACTAAGGATTTGCTAAGTAGTACTTACACAAATCTTATTTTCTATATTTGATTGGTTGGAAGAAATTAACAAATGACCAAAAGCTCGCCAGTGTACAAGGTTATATATTTTTATATTTAAAAGGTAATAAGTAAATTAAATATTATTTTTTTTTGTCTTCTTATACCTGAGTAGGTACTTGTTAAAACGATGTAAATATTTATTACTCCTCACTACCCCAAGGGGATATAGTGGGAAGTTATGAATTCGCAATTTTTAAGGTTATTTTTCATATTGCAGATTATCAACTAGTATCAAGCTGAGATTGTATTCTGAAAGTTTCATCACAATGTATCAGTGTGTGTGTGTGATGTGTACTACGTGCTATGTACTATGTACGTGGTGTTTATTATACTTTATCGACTAGTTGCATGTAACACATGTGATCCAACTGTCGATAGCGATAGTATGTATAAATGAAGAATAAGTACCAAACTATAAACCCATAAATCCAAATTATTGAATATTTTAAGATATTTTGTTTTCTATACAACACATGTAGGTATGTATGTCAAGATAGGATAGTATGGAGGTCAGTCTCTTTTCCTACCCAGAATTTGTAAACAGCATGATGTTATGTATGTATGTTTGGAGGTTATGTAAGTATAATATTATTGAGTCTTATTAGATATTGTGTATAGACCACTGTCATACAAATTGTATAAAGCAATGTCGTCACTACTTTCAATTTTTATAAAAAAAATTAAAAAGATTTTAAGATGTAATGCCTTAATATTGAATTTTTTTATAGAAAATAAAATTATCTAGTTGAGGTTTTTCGGCTTTTTTCGATATTTTTAAAAACTTTGGAAATATAGAGAGTTAAACACAAAAATTTATCAAGATCATAAAAAAAATGTTTTTCTTTGTAAAAAATGTTTGAGAAACTCTGGAATTTTTTTGAAAAAAGTGATTTGAGATTTTGTATTCGTCTATAATTATACAAATTTTCAGCGATCTAGCTTATATGGTTTCTGAGATATATTGAAAAATAAAGTAAAAATTCAAAATTTGATAACCCCTGATTGAAAACAAAAATTGAAAATTCTGAGTATAAAAAAAATGTAGGCCTATAACTATTTATAAATTATGAAATTTCGGGCTCTGTAAATTGAGCGAATTAAAAGTTATAAGGGGGGGGGACACAGACACACGAAATGTTCTACCCCGAATTCTGAGTAAATCCGTATATATAACATATATGCTGCGAAGCCTCTTAAGTTGGTGTTTTTTGACTCCAAAGTTGGAAAAGCCGTGAAAAATATATACCCTGCATATAATTTCGCGTATCCTGGCTTGAAACTTTGTCGACAAGCCAGAACAAAGTTCTCTTGAACAAATCGACAGTTGGATTACAGAATTAAGTACACATTCGATTCTTTTTAAATTTTCCAACCTACTCTTTAGATTCCATGAGATTTTGAATGATAACAGTGCTTCTCAATTGCTTGAATATTCCTAAGTGACCCAAGCTCTGGAAACTTAAAATTTTATATTTTTATTTTAAAATTGCTTAAAAAGTACATCACCTTCATAAAATGGCATTAAAGAAATATCAATTTTTCATAAAAAAATATTTAAATCATAAATAATTTAACAAACTCATTTAATGAAAATGCTGAAAATATTTCATACAATATAAGAATACACTGTGGAGTAACTTGGTAGTGAGTTGGCCACAACCCACACGTTTTTTATGTTTTACTTTTTGTATCTTTTACTGATCAAAATATGTACCTTATTATACCATTTATCCGCATGTCAGTACATTGCTAATAATATTATGACAAAACTCATATTATAAATCATTCTCTACATGATACCTGTTGGGAAATTGATTCAAAAATCATGACTTCATACACTATTACATATAAAAAGTGGAGATTAAGATATACCTACTGATTCTCTTAGATATGAAATAATCATAAAGTTAGTTATTTATTATTTTTGTGAGAAAGAATAAAAAACTTTTTGAAGACAATCTAAAAACAATCTGATACCAGGTCTATGCTGAGTTTGAAAGTAATTAAAAGGATACACTTGGTGTAGCGTAGATACAAGTCGTAAAAATAAAAAGAACTTCAAATGAATATTTTAATTACTTACTAAGGTAAATTTTAAACGGTAAAACCATGGCTATAAATTGGAAATATGTATTCTTCTTTTGTGCTCTGTATCCATTTACAGCATCCCACCTGTTTTGTAGGAGATGGGGTTGAAGAAGAAAAGAGAAAAGGTGGGGTTCGGTGGAGGGGACTTCCCGGTCTCTTCGAAGGCATGTTTCAACCCTTGATTGTTGGAGTAACCTGACTAACCCAAAGGTCCACCATTCCAGAATGAATAATATATCTTCATTTTTGCATCATTGGTGTTGCTATCATCAGTGCAATGTAACTCTCGGGCAAATAATAGATAGGTACTCTGTCCAATATTTATTTAACACGCACCCAATAACAAGTTGTCACATTTTGGAGACTTTGAAGACATATCAAGAATCAAAAAACTAGAGAAAACAGAATTCAGATATCTAACCAATTAACTCAAGATGATCGAAAATATTTTAATAGAATATTCAATGGGAAATACAACTGAAATATTGAATATAGTTTATTTAATAATAAAATTAGTATTCTACTTTTTGTAAGAAAAATATGTCGGGATTTTTTTAATAAAAAAATCTATTATTTACCTTAACCTATATTTAAAATAACCTTTACCTTTATTCAACATAACAGACCCGATATAATAATGCATGATAATAATGCGACGTGGCTATTCCAAATTCTGTTGATATTATAAAATCATGTGATGAGGAAATAAGAAAACACATTTCTTTGATTAATAATAAAAATACTATAATAGTACCGTGCATTCAATCGGCCACTGGCATTATTCCAAAATCGTTTAAGTGTAATTAAGGAACTTCAGAATTATCGAAAAAATTTATAATAACAATGTAAAAATCGGTTATCAATGCGGAATCGTCAAAGAATTTTTAAACATTAATAATCAGAAATCATTATTGTTGATAGGTAGTACAACGACCTCCTCAGAGCCTAATCCTTTTATATATGTATTAGGTAAGTATCTGGATGGGTGAATTGATCCCAATTAAAGGCTTGATCGGTGCGTTTGATGCATTTTATTTTGATTAATTAAATAATTTACAATTTACGCAAATATCTCTTATTTGTAATGTACTTAATTGTTATTAATAAATCGGCCATCGTTGTATAAATAAATCTAGTTGATAAATAAATTTTTCTTTACGACCAAATTAAAATAACACAGCATCAAGAAACCACAAATATAAAAAAGAAACAATAATGGATTAATAATAAGTACTTAAATAGTAATTTAATGTAACGATATTTGACACATATATCAGAAGGTAATTGACTTCACTTAATACGTTCGTTAGCACTGAAATTAGGATCAGACTAAACCGCTTTATTGGCTATATCCAATACCCTTAAATAATTGGTTTTCTCTCATTCAATATTACATAAGACGTCATTCTTATGGCATAATCTTTAGGCTTAATTGAAAAATATAGAATATGTAAGCCTTTGTGGCTCAGATGGCTAGGTATCTGACTGCTGATCCAAAGGTCCCGGGTTCGATTCCTGATAAAGATACAGTTTTTAATTGAGTTTTCAGTCTGGATCTGAGAACCGATTAATGTCATAAGTTTCCAGAAACTTGTTATTGGATACGTGTTAAATTAATATTTGATAATATTTATTGATTAATATTTTCCACTTCCTAACACAAGTGACTTTAAACGTAAAATTAAGATTTTTTTTTATAATGAAATTTTTAAAATAACCCAGGCAACCATCGAGACCCTCAGGGTTTATCTGAGGTTGACGAGTTCAGTATGTGATCATTTTAATATACTTACATAATACGATGCAGGTTCCAAACGGTGACAGGAAAATTATTCGAAAAACAATTATTCGAATGCTCAATATTACGAAAATCAATTTTACGAATGGCAATTATTCGAATCACATTTTTTCGAAAAACAATTTTCCGAACACACAATTATCAGAATTTACAATTGTTCGAATTTTTATGACGTCATGTTGGTAGTATTGTGAGAGGAATAAACCATAGATTTTTATTATAATATACTAGATGTCGTAGTTAGCAAATTTTGTATGAATCGAAAACAAATGACTCACTTTTTACTACATCTACATAGTATATTATGTATAATAAAAATCTATGGAATAAACAACATGGCGACGCACCGCGCTGTCAGATATCCAAGGATGTACACCTATTTTTTAAACCTAAACCTACAAAACTTTGGTAAAAATAGGTTGGTTAGGTTTGTTTGCGACTGGCGTGAGCCAGTTGCATTATATATTTAAAAAAGTAACTATAATATTAAAATAAAATAACTAAATTGGTGTGAATACTAGATAAACATAAACTGGTGTACAAACTAGGCTATCCCGCGCTATCAAACATCAGTTATTAAAAATGTGCTAGCATACGTAGGTACCCAACAATAATACAAGTAATAATAGTCTTCATCGAATATATTTTACTGGCAACAAATATGTCAAAGGAGGCAACATAATGACACAAAAATATATTAAATTCGGTTAATTGGTTTTCCAACAAATGTAAGTTCGAATAATTTGCTTTCGCACAATTGTCATTCTGATAACTGATTTTCGAAAAATTGTTATTCGTACAATTGCGCATTCGAACAATTGTGTTTCGAAGAATTTTCATGTAATCGTTCCAAACTATGTCAGCCGAGCAACTCAAAGAGCATGCTCTTAGAGCACATAGCTGTCGTCATCGGACCTCATCATGATTAATGTAAAGTCTGATTTTTTTAAAAGTGCCAAAGCTTATAGGGTGACCATGGTGTAAAAGAAAAAAAATATTATGGGATTTTTTTTATCATTTCATGATATAAAACAGTTGTAACATGCACATGCATATATCTTCAAAACTTTCAAATCTATACTTACCTATACTTACCCCCAGTACTATGCGGCTTTAATGGGTCTACATTATTAGGTATTTTCTGCAAATGTAAATGGGCATCTCCTGGGAAAGTAATATTTAAACAAAATATTTATTTGATACTTTTTATTAGGAATATATAAATAATACATTATGAAGTAATTAATCGTTATAATAATAAACAGTTACATATTATTTTACAAAATATTATATTATATTATACAAAATATTTACATAATAGTTCATTGAGGAAAACACACATACATAAATAATATAACTATCTAACTAATACAAATAAATAATGGACACTTATTCTATACTAAGACGGTGATAACACATGTTTATAATAATAATTATATATCGATATTAAACTAAAAATAAAATACATAAGTTAGAAATAAAAAATCATCAATGAAAACAATTCCTTATAAAGAACACATGGTCACCATAAAAAATCAAACGTGCGCGAACTTCGAGAGATAGATACGTACTGTCGAGTTTGTTGATGTTTGTTGTTAAGGATACCAAATGGTGTAAACCAATCAGCAACCACGATTTTACTAATACATTTACATGCGTAAATACTATGCATTTTTTTTGTTTATGTATAGAATTGGCACTTTAAAAAAAATCAGACTTTACCTATTATTTACTGTACCTACTGTTTTTAAAAGAATTGAAATTTAAAATAAATAAATTAAAAAATAGGAAATATCTACTTATTAGTTTCCCGAAAAGTAATATGAAATAAATAAATAAATAGTACGGGAGCCAAGTAATGCAGAGCCTTGAAGACCATCAAGCAAACTTTTACTATCCTGAGGAAGAATCTGTCACTTCGAATATGTAACATCAAATTCATTCAAGTCAATTTATTGTAAGTAATGTGTAAAATTGTTAAAAATGTGCAAATGCTGAAAAATTGGTAGTTATAAAAATTATAAAGTGTGATACTGACTTAGAATTATTTTCAAGCGTTAACCCCGTCATTATATCGCGATTTACATTTTTAACCATCGATACGTCCATCATATAAAACATTACATCCCGATGCGATACAAATAATTATAATAATAATAACTGTAGGTATTTTATTTTATTTTCGTTTCATCTATCACGCGGCAGCGTCTTCTTCGTCATAATCCGAAATTTCCATTTTCCCCACTCTTGTAATTTCCTAGAGGGTTAAAATGGATACTCTCCAACACACTGACAGGCCGGTCTCTCCGATCCCCCCCCGCCCCTCACCCCCCCAGGACCGGCTCACGCGGCGAGGGACGGAGCGAGGGGGTAAGTCGGGGTGGGGTAGGGTTGAGGAGGTGCGGGAGAGGGTGTCTCGTGGACCCCAATACCAGCACTCGCTGGCGGACGCTTCGTTTGGTGCACACTTCTTTATTGATCCATATTTTCTTGTTCTTTAAAGGGGGTATAAGGACACCTGGCCGGTGGTTTAAGGGTTAAACCGTACCGCATCCGAAGAGAAATGCCCAAATATACGTACGTAAACATATCATTGATATTTTATCAAAAAAGTACGACATTCAAAATACACTACAAGAATATTATTTTTTTTATTTCATTTGAGAAAATATTTGGTAGGTAAAGAAAAAAATATTTAATATTAATATTTAAACTATATGTTGAACATTCAGATTGTTTTTCTACAGAACTAATTATGTCCAAAAGTCCTTCGTCCAAAGGGCATGTGCCTTTTATAATGTTTTTTTTTTAATGTTGAATATTTTGAGATACACTAAAATAAAATATAAAAAATTATTATTATTCTATTTGTATACCTACTTTTTTTGTTTTTGTTTTATTTAATTTTTCGATCGACAATACTTATATATAATTCCATTATAATATATTGAAATAAAACACATTATTTCAATTAATTTGAATAACTAGTTTCGCTTTAGACGAGCAGCATCTTCAGACTAGTGTAAGTCAAATTAAACCAAGTGGAAGAAAATTATAAATGTGTTTTATTTTAATGTATAATTTGGTAACTTTTTATATTTTACAACATCCTCAATAGAAATTTAATATTATCAATTGTAGGTACGGCTAAAAATAAATATTTTTTTGCTGGAATTAATAAACAAATTACGTAATGTTTTTATTATTATTTAAATTCAATATCTTTTTCAATATTTTTTTTTTATATTTTATTTGTGAATGTTTTTTGTTATTTTACTAAATAAATAAATTTTGATTTAAAAATGAACAAAAATGATTCAATTATAATAAAATGTGCACTAAATTGTTTCTTTTGTCGAAAAAACAATTATACTTGTCTCATATAACTACAAAAAAAGCAAAAAAAATTGTTATAAAAATAAGAGTAATGATACCGTCTTCCCACCAACACAAACAAAAATTCTCCCCCTACCACCAACCACCTTACGGCCATTTCCCCCCCCACTCCTTTCCTTGTGATCCTCCGCCCCCGCCAACCCCTCCCCGCTCCTTCCCCGCCCCTCCGCCCCGCTGACGTTCCACAACTTGTCGGGCGTTCCATTTTCAAATGCTGAACAGTTTTTCTTCAAGGCAACCGTCGGGGAAGGTGACGGGCGAGAGGGGGGTGGGGGAGTTAGGAGAGGGGGACAGGCGGGGGTTCAAGAGAACGGGGGGAGTGGGTCGGATGGAATTAATTCGATATTTGAATTTGAATTTGCACCGTTTTTATTCAACCGTTATTACGACGTTCGTTTGTGGAATTTACAATGTCATTCGATTTTTTTCCCGTTACTTATTTTTTTATTGTTTTTATTATTTGATTTAATAAGACATATAAAGACATGTTTTTTAGTCTGTAAAACAAGTGAAGATAAGTCATGTGAAAAGTTTTCATCAATAATGTCACAATAAGTATCAAGAAATTTATTTCTTTTCTCATTCTTAATTTGCTGTTGTATTTTTTTAATGTACTTACTAAATCCTATTAGGTACTACAACGAATAAACTTTTGACTTCACGTTGCTCTGGTGCTTGGAAGATATTGCCTTTTGCATTTGATATATGTAGGTACATTTATATACATTTTTTTTTTCATTTTTATTTTTTTAATTAGGTTTCATATTAACCGATATAGATATTAAACGAGTGGGTTGTGGCCAACGGTAAACTCCTCCCTACCAAGTCACTCTACGCGGTATCCATTATTAAATACATGATAATTCTTCAATGCCATTTTGCAAGTGATGTGCCTTTTAACCAATTAGAAAATAACAATATTAAATATTAAGTTTCCTGAGCTTGGGATTACTTTGAAATATTTGAGAGTTAAAAAAAATAAGAAACATTTATCTGGTATACTTCAAATGTAATGATCTCTGAGCGAGTATAAAATATACAAATTTGCAAACTTTGAAAAGAATCGAACGGGTAATTTAGTCTATACTCGATATAAGTAGAATAAACACGCCTATGCAGCACACACTCAGATGCATTGTGATGAGACTTTCAGAATACAATCTCAGCATGATACTTGTTGATAAGCTAAAATAAAAAAAATATTCATAAAAATTTCGAGTTCATCATTCCCCACTATATCCCCTTGTGGTAGCGAGGAGTAAAAACTACTCGATCAGTTTCTTTGAAATATCAGTACGTGCGAAAAACTTACCTACATCATCGGTCGCACAAACAGAAAAGTGTCAGCACGCGTAGCCGAACACCGCCTAGACGTGAAACAGAATAAATCGACGACATCAACACTGGCGAATCATGTGATGATAGAAGGCCACAAAATAGACTTCGATGCAGCAAAGACTCTTCGTTTAAATAACGAAATTAATAGAATATATTATAGAGAACCCATCGAAATAGAAAAACGGCCCTTCGCCATGAATACAAGAGATGATTCTTGTCGTCTACCAGTGGCGTGGAAACCAGCTGATCCGAGATCTTTGGATCAGCCGTCAGATACCTAGCCAACTGAGCCAAGCAGGCCGACAATATGTGTTAAATATGGATGGTGGCAGAGTGGTTAGCGCGCTGGGTTAGTAATCCAGTGGTCGCGAGTTCGAATCCTGCCATGACATATTTCGTTCACCTATAGTACAAGTATTACTCAAGCATAGTCAGATACCAAACCAACTGAACCACGAAGGCCGACAAATGAAATGATCAGAATGAAATTCAATTAAATGATCGTATATTTATGTACCTTGCTAATTTATACATAAGCCAATACATGATCTTATATGTTCCTTCTCTCTCGAACATGAGTTTTTTTATCCTATCGTGAGAGTATAATCGTAGATGTTGTATAACAATATTGTCTTTATATTAAATTACTTAAAATAAGTAAAAAAACCTAAACTATTTGACTTTATTCCGTGACGCGTTTCGCTCAAAGAGCATCTAGAGAATGGTTCAATTCATTCTTAAAGCGAAACGCGTTAGTGTTCAAGTTTATAAAAGTTAAAAATCGAGATTTTATTGACTTATTTTAAGTAATTTAATATAATTGATAATGGAATTCCACAAAGAATTGACAGTCGGAAAATTAATAATAATATTGTCTTTGAAAAAATAATCAAATAAAAAAATACATTTCAAAATATTCCCATAAATTTTAGGGTAGGTTATTGTGTGTGGAAAAATGAAATAACTGTATGGTGTTGTATTTCGGTAAAGAGTTGGATAATATTGGTTGATATGTATATACGTAGGTGTATATAGGGTAAGAGATTCTAGGTATGTAATATTAAGAAAATATATAGAGAAAGGAAGTGTAAGTGTAAGAAAGGGTAAGAGTGTGTTATCACGAGATCGCGCGGTTTAAAAGGCAACGCAAAGTGGTGAAAGATTAGAATAAACAGCTTCGACAGATATTGACAACCTTTACATAGCAAATTATAGCATAGCATATTATTTGTTTAAATAGTGTAGATAAATCAATCTTAGTAAACTTTATCTGCTACAATGTCTTAAGTTCATCCACAAAAAGAAAAACAGAAATTTCCATATTAAATTCACTAACTCGCACCAGTTATCGCATTAATAATGTATTTGAATTTCCAAACTGCAATAAGAGATCAGCGCAAGGACTTTCTATGTTTGAAGCTCCTAGATCATACAATATGTCCTATTCTGATTCGTCTAGATTTATCCGTCCGAATTTTCGTATATTATGTGAAATGTCAAAAAATTGACTGATACGGGTATATATGAAATGTCAAAAAGTTATACGGGAATCATTACGTCACACCGCGCGGATGAAATCCTTTTACACAAGTCGCCCGTTGGTTATAGACGTTTTCTTGGACGTAAATATGTCCTTTTCTGATTCGTCTAAATTTATCCGTCTGAATTTTAGTATATGAGAAATGTCAAAAAGTTGACTGCATTTATACGGGACTTATTACGTCACACCGCGCAGATAAAATCCTTTTATCCACGGCCACCCGTTGATTTAGACGTTTTCGTATTCTGAAACGAATCAGAATAGGACATATTCTGTTAAGTAATTTTCATGTTAAATTTACAAACTCGCACCAGTGATCGCCTTAATAATGTACCTATTTGAATTTCCAAACTGCAATAACAGATTTACGCAAGGATATTCCATGTTTGTAACTCCTAGATCATACAATGTTTAGCATTTATCAAACGTCTCAAGTCATGGCTTATTGATAATGAGAATATACAGGATTTCTTTTTGTATTATTATTCTTATTTTTGATATTTTTACTATTTTTTGTTGTTGTTGTTGTTTTTTATTTATATTCCTTTCACTTTCTATGTATTATGCTTTGTCATTTTTAAAATGTATTTATCACTCTACCTATATTCATTACCAGAAAACTGTTTACCTGCGACACACAACCAATATTTTTGTTTTTAATTTTATTCAGGTATACATACATACAGACTAAGCCTTGTGAGGTTTTTGATATGTGTAATATATGTAAGTATGTATGTTTGTATGTATATGTATGATACGGTAAATATGTATAATATACTCTGTACCAAAATTTGTTAAATAAAATAAATAAATACAATTATAACTTTTTTTTAATTTTGGGCGGGGCCACAAATATTTCTTTACAAAATTGAATTATTTTTTCGAATTAGTGATTTTAATTATTATTTATTTTAATCCTTTTTTGGGTAGGCAGAGAGAACCGAAAGCCATACATTTTCATTTTATGTACTTAGTCTTTATCCGTGTGGCGTGCAAAATATCTTATATGAAGTGGCGACCAAGAACCAGCCAATGAAACCCAAGAAAGAAGGTCGAATGATACCTTCAGAGTGGAGGGAAGTCATCGGTATTGGGTGACGATGGATAAAAAGGCATCGAAATCGAGAAGGGATATTTATGTCCTTTGTATTTTTCTCCATAATGTTTTACTATAGAAACAATTAAAATTAAATTAATTAAATAGATTCCAAAGGTTTCGGATTTCTGCCTTTCATTGTGTTTCCCACTGCCTTTTAAATCGAGCATATGCTCTTGTATCACATACTTAAAGAGTTTTACTTCATTTATATAAGTATAAAGGTATACAATATAATGTACATGTACATACTATAATATGTATATGTTATATGCATGTCGTAACAGCTCTAGATATAATTGTGTAACCGGGTGTATGATATAAAAAGGAAAAATAACAATATTTTAAATAGAAAGTCCAATACGCTGAGGTTCGTGTTCCAACTTTTGTTTCTATCTCAACACAAAAGAGAGACTGTTCATCAACAAAAGCTATGTGATTGCACAGTTTGTATAGAAATATGAATGTTATAATTTTACATAGATCAGACTATGGATGCAAGAAAACTCGATTATATGTTTTACTTGTAAATATATTAAGATACCATAAATACTATCACGCAGTTTCCCTATTTGGGGTAAGCAGAGAGAACCGAACGCCAGAATCCTATCTATTGACACACGTCTCATACACACTCTTCCCAATCTTAAAGATCTAATTTATATAATCGTGCCATGTTTTAATTGACTTTACTCCATCTTTCGCTCTTGTCAGGTCTGCCTTATATGTACACTTGCATTGTCAAAATCTTTTTTCTGTGTGACCAATCTAGTCATACATATTTCTTGGATCAGATAGTCAGATATCTGATTGCTAAGCTCAAAATTCCCGGGTTACAATCCCGGAAGAGAAATAGTGCTTCACTATGTTTTCAATTCAAATTTGTGCGATGATTAATATCGTTAGTCTCCAGAATGTGGCAGCTGGTTATACCATACCAATCCATAACATATCATCACGCAATTTCTCTATTTGGGGTAGGCAGAGAGAACCGAACGTCAGACTCATCTCCCTTGACATTCATTTCTCGCTTCATTCACGTCCATGCATCGAACCATACACGATTTTCTGTAATTCTTACTTCTTACGTCTTATTTTTTCAAAATTCCATTTATGTGATCGTGCCAAATTTTCCTTGGCCGACCTCTACTTTTCGTTCCTCTTTTATCGGCCTAATATACTTTTTTGTGAGACGTTCATCACTCTTTATTAAGGAATTTATTTTCATCTTACTTAAGATGTCTCTTTTAATCTAACATTATCGTCTAATATACTCATTTCTTATACTGTTTAGGTAAAGCGTGCGTTTTTATTTAATATTTGACATTGTACCTGTGAGTTACCCAAGAGAAAATTATTTTCATATTTCTAAAGACATGTCTTTCAATCATACATTCTCATGTTATGTTTTATCATGTATTTTTTTTTATATAAACATGGTATGGGTTCCCAAAAAAAGACTGCTTTTTTTTGGAAACTGTAAATTTTTTTAACAATTCATAAAAGATACTCGTGTTACGCGTCATGTAATAGCATTTTTATGTGAAAGCACATAAGTGCCTTCGTAAAAAAAGGGTCTCTACCCCTCGTCTAAATTACAAGGAAAAAATCATAAAAATGGAGTGATATAAAAACAAGTGGAGCGAAGTTAATTTAGGTATAATAAAAAGTGAACAAAGAGGATTTAGCCACAGAAAAAAAAATCCACCCTACACTTAACAACTTGTGTTTTTCCACGACCTTATCTCCAGGGGGATGTTTTTTCACGATTAGGGGAACGTAAGGTTGTACAAATAGTCCTATATTATTTTTAATGTAAAATATGGATTAGTTGATAAATACTTTAATAAAGTTAATTGTATATACACTGGATTTCATAATTGTTATATTGATAAATAACATATGGTGTCCAATGCATTTGAAAGGGAATTGATCGCAATAACCCATTGAATTACATATTATTTATCTTGTAGAATTTTATTTTTATGATCCATCATTTTTATTGAACGTAGTCGATAGCTATTTCGTCCTTATTATCAAGACTATCGAAACTGTTTTATTTGTTATTGTTACTTTGATAGGTTCTGCATCTTTCGTGTTTTTTTATAATTTTTTTTTTCTTTAAGATATTTATTTTTTAATAAAAAGTAATACATTCTTATTTTCCCGCCAAACTGCAAAGCAGTTTTATGGCAGAGCAGATTCTCTCTTTCACATAATATTATAAATTTCACATATAATTATTTCAATAAACTAATCTCAAATATAAAAGATACAGAGACCAAACAAAAATCTGAAAGAAAAAAAAAAGTTGAAAATTCGAAAGAAAAAAAAAATTAAATAAACCTTACACATAATATACATTAGATATACCTATAATTAATCAACAATAATAATTTAAAGTCTAACGAACGCTTGAATTCAGATACAGATGTTTAAGAGTATTTTTTATAGTAACTATTTTCGTTTCGTCAGACTTTAAAATATTTCTTATCCTAATCGGCAACGCGTTAATAATATGCGGTACAAGATTGGTACGATCTCCATACACGTTGTTTGTCTTAGGTACCTGCAGGGCGCGCTCCATCACCAGCCTTGTCCCATATATGTGACTTATTTCTGTTTTAAAAGATTCATTTTTGTATTCTTCCAAAATGATGCACTGTTTTACTTTATTTTGTATTGGGAGTATTTTACATATTTCAAATAAATTTTCATTTAATATCGTTTTTCTTTTCTGTATATTTTTTGTTGTTGTTTGTTGATTGTTTTAATTAGTGGATAGATGTTTTAGTGTACGTTTTATTGTATTGCTTTCTTGTCGCTATTTTCTATTCCAGATAAAAAAAATAGAAAATGTCAGAAATAAATAATCAAATGTTTTATCAAAACGGTGTATAAAAATCATGTTGGATATTCAGGATATTGATCACAACATTTATTATATAGTATTCATTTTCATTGTGATAGAACAACAACTTACTGTGAGGTTTTCACCTAGGATAATTTTCGTGAGACTGATTAGCAGTGTTTGATATCTGAAAACAAAGAACAAATTATTGAACTTTGAGATTTGGGTATTTGAACATCGATATGTATATATTTAAATATAGATAAGATTTCACTTAATAGTACAAATAGATTTTATTTAAAGTAGTTTTGTTAAAAATATAAAATTATTTTATAACATTTTTAAACATCTCAATAGAGACGAAGTTGGAATCGAGGGGGATCGCGATCCACTTCCACGCCGGCGACGCTATAGAGCTCATTGGCCCTGTTCACCACCGGACGCAGCCGCAACATCGGACAAACACAAAATATCCACCATCCATCGGGTTCAACCACTGCCCCCGAGAATCCAACCACACACGTCAGGGCCTCCGATTGGTCCTGAGATCGGCCGCTAAGTACACTCCGTTTCAAGTCGGAGGGGCTTGTACCCCGACCCCTCGGTCCTCGTGTTGGCGTCCGAAGGTTCCGCGGGCTAACACCGGGGGCATCCGACGCAATCATCACCTGTCAGATTTGACGTCTCGTTGTCAACACAGGATGTCTGACCCGACGTCTGCGCCGGCGGTGTGCCCGAACCACACAACGACATTCGCCACAGTTGACGAGTAACTGCCGAGCGAGACTAGAGGCGTCCGTCCTGCTCTTCTCTAAGTATAGAATGACGAGGGCACAACAGCGTCGGCCGCCCACCCCCGCCTTTACTGCCTGGGCCCTTAGAGCCGCAACCTAGGCTTATATCCCGACGCATCGGTCCTCGTGTTGGCGTCCGAAGGTTCCGCGGGCTAACACCGGGGGCATCCGACGCAATCATCACCTGTCAGATATGACGTCTAGTTGTCAACACAGAATGTCTGACCCGACGTCTGCGCCGGCGGTGTGCCCGAACCACACAACAACATTCGCCACAGTTGACGAGTCACTGCCGAGCGAGACTAAAGGCGTTCGTCCTGCTCTTCTCTAAGTACAGAATTGACGAGGGCGCAACAGCGTCGGCCGCCCACCCCCGCCTTTACTGCCTAGGCCCTTAGAGCCGCAACCTAGGCCCAAGTTGGAATATTATATGAGAACCAGCAACTCAAGGCACCAACAGGGGTTACAACCTGTCACCTGCCAATTTACATGATCACTTTATGCGCTTGCGCAAATTGAAAAATTTGTCATAAAATATCATTGACCCTGACAGGGAAAATAATCCAATGATGGATGATAAAATTAAATACTTATTCATTGATCAAAATGAATAAGTATGTGCTTCCAAATATTGAAAATTCAATAATTTTATACTTCTAAGTCACCAATAAGATGTACTGTTATGATTATTTTTGGTGTGTAAAAGTAACGGCTTCAGAACAGGTTGCACCCAAAGGGGCGTTATTTATTTATCCATTCCATCACGGCATTACGGGTGTGCATTACCGTATAAAAGGAAGCACGACACGTCCGTGTATCACCATAAACCAGTCTCACCTGATCTAAGAAGACACTACATTCAGAATGGGTGGTAAATCGCATTGCTGAACTATGTGACATGTTATTTAGCCTCTTGTATTTTCGATTACCCGGATATTACGGGACACTAAAACGATGATAATTGTTGATTAAATCAGAAGCGCTATTCTCAGCCAGTGCCTCACAAAAGTCATTTATTTATTTTTTTACTTTTCCTAAAATAAAGAAATAGACATCGAAAAGTCCAGCATCAACGGACATTACTTTTTGCTGTTCTGGAAAAAAGTTAACAAGTTTGAGACTGACAGCGTATGGTTTGTGAGAGCATCAGAAGGGACCGCATGGTAAGTGGGGTGTGTGGGCTGAGAGTGGGATATAGGGGGTGGGGGTAGGGGGATGTTTTTGCAGCTAAAGGGATGGAGACTGTCAGAAATGCTAAATTGGATTGAAACATTTTGTCTTTATTAAATTTTCTTTTGAGCACACACCTACAATCATTTATTTTTTGCGCGTTTTAACGAACCAAAAAATATTTTTCAATTCGACGAATTTAATTATTGAGATAATTTTTTTTTTTTTTTTTTTATTTTATTTATTTTGGATATCCAACAGTACAGTAGAGCATAATGATATTAAATACAATGAAAAAAAAACAAGTAAATGTAGACTACAGTACATAATAATAGGACATCATATCAAATAATTTTAAAAGCTTAACATACAATTTACGAAAAATGAGAAAAAAACAAAATTATAGGAACACACCAGAAACATACAGGGAATAGTACAGAGAGGATTGTATGTATTCTAGAATCATAACATGGGATTCTAACTCACTTAAGGATCAACGAAGAAGGTGTTGCAACCATTATGGTGACACATAAATAATACATTCATGCATATACTAGAGAGTGGAATTTTGAGTTATGTTATCAGTGCAAAGTTGGCGCTTTATCGCAATTTTGAACGAGTGTAGAGATTGAGTATGAAAAAAGTCAATGTTATTGAGCAGGTTGTTAAAATTGGAAGTGGCCCGGTTAGTAAAGAAATTTTTCCTAAGATTAGTTTTAGAGTGTGAAATAGAAAAAGTAGGTTTTGATCTGACATTGCGGTTTGGAATGTGAAGTGAGATATTTTCTAATAAATTTGGACAATCAATGATGTTATGAAATAGTTTAAACAAAAATAATGAGTCTGCAGTTATTGGTTGTGGCCAGCACTAAACTCGATCGCCGTGGCACAGTTGGTGGCGTCCTGGGTTCGAACCCCAGCAGAGGAGAAATATATTTAAATTAATTTCTCACGCTAATATCGCTTCCCTGGGCTGGGATAAATCGTCTGCTTACTGGAAGAAGTCATAAATTGCCCATTTTGGCAAATTGAGTTAACTATTTTTTTTATTTTTATTTTATTTTATTTAACAGTTTGTGCTACCATAATCATCAAAACGCCCTTTACATATGGAAAAAAAATTATGTTCATATAAGGTACTGTTGTGGAGATTTTTCGGAAAAATATTCATTATCTGCTTTTTTTCAATGATGTCTTCTGGAAAAAGTCATTATCGTTATAATGAAGTCTTTTTTACATTTTTTTGCATTTAACTACCAACATTTCCTAAATTTTTAACACAAATTTAATTATCAATAAATACATAGCATCACTCCATTTCCCTAACGGGGTATAGACGGAGAAAAATTATCGCCATTTTTTCTATCCTGGATTGCATAAATCGCCTTATTAGCATTTATACATCATCTCAACATGTTAGTCTGTTATTCTCATAATTCGCGCATGTCCCTTACGAAATATGCAGAGAGAATCAAACACCATATTTTTATATCCTGGAAAACATACATCGCCTCATCAATATTCATACATCATTACTACATGTTCTTCTTTTTTCAAGTTTCTTAGATTTCCTTTTTTCAGAATTTTATTGGTATGGTCGAACCATCCTTAATAATATTTATATTGTAGTAACCTTGAGGTGATTTTCCACGAAAACGGCGCTATACAAGTTATCCAACTATAGTAATAATACCAGAAAAACTGCATTCCTGGTACGAATATCTCTTATCAATAAATACAGGAGAGAGAGAGAGGATGTTTGGCTGACACTGTTCATCTAAAGCACAAGCATATGCTTAAATTTGGGAATATATGAGGATGTACTTGTTAAACGAACATTCGGAAAACAAAAAAAAGGAATATTTTTACATGTATTGTTGATGTTGATGATATTTAAGGTTTAGAACTCATAATATGAGTTAGAACAAACCAAGGTTTAATATTGGTTAGTTCATAAAAAAATATACACGCTACGCTAATATTGCTTCTCTGGTCTGGAATAAATTAATAAAACTTTTGAACGTTCGTTCGCATGTCAAATAATTATAATTTATTTTATTTGTTAGTTCGGTTTACACAGTTTTTAGCATTAGTTTTATGTTCATTTTTCAATAAATATTAAGTGATGAGTTACATAAGTACATACTATGAGTTCGTCGTTAAATAATTATATTGATGCATACAAATAAATAAGTGGGTGGTGCTAAGTTCTCTTTGCCTCACTACATTGGACAATAACACGTGATGGTATGCACCTTTTTCAGGGTTGACACAATATGTTTTTCCTTGAGTATTTTTTGTTCGCATGAATATCTCTTTATGATTCAAATGCTTCGAAATACGATGTGCTATAGTGGTATTTAGCACTCCCGCCCCCAACCCTCCTCGTCCGGGCTCGAGTCCCACCGAAGCATGCAAACGATGTAAAAATGTAATTGTTTTTTTATAGTCCTCTAGCGCGTTGGTTGGTACACTGTACACTGCCTCGCGATATTCCAGTCCAAATGGCACAGTTAAAAATAAAAGGGTGAGCTTAAAGCACCATCCAGATAGCTCATCTATATATAGCGATAAATATGTGCGCGGGTTAATCTGTCTGATAGTTTTACTATCACACACAAATGTTTGCTTAGGAATACAATAATTTATCCAACTGTCGATTTGTTCAAGAGTTTTTATTTCCCTTAACAAATCGACAAATTTTCAAACCAAGGTTCGCGAATTTCGTATGACCAGGTCTATATTTTTCATGGTTTTTCAACTTTGAAGTAAAAAAAAAAAAAATATATATATATATATATATATATATATATATATATATATATATATATATATATATATATATATATATATATATATATATATATATATATATATATATATATATATATATATATATATATATATATATATATATATATATATATATATATATATATATATATATATATATATATATATATATATATATATATATATATATATATATATATATATATATATATATATATATATATATATATATATATATATATATATATATATATATATATATATATATATATATATATATATATATATATATATATATATATATATATATATATATATATATATATATATATATATATATATATATATATATATATATATATATATATATATATATATATATATATATATATATATATATATATATATATATATATATATATATATATGTTATTATTAAGTATTTTGGGGATAACCCGCGTCAAATTATGATTCCCGAGAGAATCAGTCGTCTGCCGACGTTTCGTCTGAATCACATCAGACATTTTCTAAAGGCGCCTTGTTAATAAATTTTCGTCTCGAGGGATAGTGCACGCACGTCCGTTCGATTCGAAAGCTTACTACCAAGTGAAAGTTTGAAAGGAAGCCGCGTCAAGTGTTAGTGGAGGGGTGGGTTTCCCCAATGACGTCAAATCAATTTTAATGGAAAAGTTCCAGGATTTCTTATTACTTTTTTTACTAAGAAAAACATTTTTTTTATCAGAGAAACTGTTATGTGTTTAACTGCCTATTTCCTTTTTTAATATGGATAAACATTCAGAATGGGTGGTGAACATCATTGCTGAACTTTGTGAGATGTTGATTCGTCTATTTTAATTTGAATAAAACATTTTTGTTTTCAATTTTCAATCCGTTTGATGAACGTGGAAGTTATTTAGTTGTGTATAAGTTAAGTAATGTTATACGGACGAGACCAACAAAACGAAGTTTATACTTAATCTCTACCTATTATATAGAAGAGTGGTTCAACTTTTTGGAAATGAACAACTACGAACTATACCTACCACTGCAGGCTATAGCGAATAATAAAAACATTAAAAAAATTAACAATCACCTATTCAACTGTTTAGCATTGAGGAATCAACCTGTATTCTTAGGCTAGTATTACCTAGAGATATCCAAGAAATCTTTTAGCAATCATATTCCTTTCCATACACTCTTGATGTACTACAAAAGAATATTTCGAATTATAAAACATTATTCACTCTGGCGGTTGCATACATCTTATCTATTAACTAGTTGCATGTAACACATGAGATCCAACTGTCGATGGCGATAGTATGCATAATCAAAGAATACGTACCAAACTATAAACAACACAAATTAATAAATATTTGAAGATATTTTATTTTCTATATAAAACATGTAGGTATGTTTGTCAGTATAATAGTATGGAGGTCAGTCTGTTTTTCCTACACAGAATATGAAAACAGTATGATGGTATGTATGTATGTTTGGAGATTTAAGTATCAAACTATTAAGTCTTCTTACATATTGTGTATAGGCGACTACCATACAAATTGTATGAAGTGATGTCGTCACTAAATTCAATTTTTATAAAAATTGTTAAAAAAAAATTGAGATGTGCTAATACAATGTTTATATTTTTTTTTATAAAATTAAATTATCTAGTTGGGGTGTTTCGGCTTTTTTCGATATTTAAAAAAAATTGGAAATATAGGCAGTTAAACTCATAAATTTATCATAAATAAAATATTTTTCTTAATAAAAAGTGTTTGTGAAACCCTGGAATTTTTCTAATAAAACTAATTTGATATTTTGTAATTGTCTATCTTTATGCCAATTTTCAGCGTTCTAGCTTTTATGGTTTCTGAGATATATGGAAAAATAAAGTAAAATTTCAAAAGTTGATAACCCCTGACTGCAACAAAAATTCACAATTCTGAGTATAAAAGTACACACACACACACACAAAACTCACATAAAATTTTCTACTCCGAATTCTGAGTAAATCCATGTATGGGAACATATATGCTGCGAGGCCTCTAGTTGGTGTTATTAGCATGCAAAAAGTCCACTTCACCATTCAAAATTTTCCTTCGTACACGCATCTTGGCTTAATAATGTCGATTCATTAAGAGAATTGAATTCTCATGAACGAATCGACAGTTGGAAAAAATCTATGAATTTTTACCTACAATAGAAGTAATTTTCTTTAAAACCAAAAATGACACTCATGACATTGGAGGAGTCCACCATAATGTGCTTATATTGGTGCTAAGATAAGATACGGTAAGATAGTAATTATAGTTGTCGCCAAATATCTTTAGCTAATACGTCGAGAAGGGGGGCAATGTGCACGTATACCAGCGAAACAAAGACTCAAATTTGCGCTCTGCGCATCCGGAAGCCTGGTTCAAGATATTTGGCGATATTTATACTTTTATCCTCTCCATAGAATATATATTATATTTTTTATATTTCGCGTTGTTTTCCAATAATTATTATTGAGTAGGTACCTAAACAATAAAATATCATACACAGAATATTAATCAGTTGCTAAGTTACGGGAAAATTTATATGATGAAAAATGTCATCAAAAACACGAAGTAAAATAATATTATTTTTTTTTTAAGAATGAATATGTCCTTGGAACATATACATCCTTATACATTCCCTAAACTAAGCATAAATGCTTGTACTATAGGTGAACGAAATCGGCCGTGGCAGGATTCGAACCTGCTACCACTGGATTACTACACCACCCATCTAAAATTTCTTATTTTTCAATTGTCAATTGTCGACGGAATTCCATTATCAATTATATTAAATTACAAGTAAAAAATATAAGTAAAAAACTTAATTTTTTAACTCTTTTATAGAAACGCGTCTGTGGACAAGTATATTTTATATGTGAAAAATGTTAAAATTGAGTGTTTTACTTATTTAATATAATATTTATTTTTAATTCTGTAAATATTTCGCAGGTCGCAACTAGTTATCATTGTACAAATTATGTATAAGTACATACTCATAGAATTATACTATGTCCAATTCTGATTCGTTTCACAGTACGAAAACGTCTATAACCAACGGACGTCTTATGTTATAAAAGGATTTCATCCGCTCGGTGTGACGAAATAGAGTCCCTTATAGATGCAGTCAACTTTTTGACATTTCTCATATATTAAAATTCCGTATAAAATTTTTAGTCGAATCTGAATAGGGCCTAATATAATCTAAGTACCTACTAGATACTTACTGTACTGTTTGTCATATTCGTAATATACATACATACGTAACATCACGCCATGTCCCTTACGGGGTAAGCATAGAAATCCGAGCGCCATACTCTATTTTTGCACACATTTCGGGCTTCCGTGACATAAATGCATCGTCTCATACATACATGCTCGTCGATTGTTCAAACTCTTTATGTTTCGTTCTTTCAAAATATCATTCACATGGTCATGCCATCCCTTTCTGGGGCGACTTCTGCTATCTCTTGTATCCTTGTATATTTTTTTGGTCAGTCGTTCATCGTTCATTCTTTCAATATGTCCAAACCACCTCAAGGCATTCACTTTCATTTTACATATAATATCCTTATTTATCTTGCATTCTCTCCTCATTATCATATATCGTTCTATTTTATACTCTTCTTAGTGATCTCATTTCTACAGTAATATGGCAAATAAAATTTCACTGAGATATACCTAAGTTCAATTATTTTTATTTGAAAAAAATATATATATTCGCTGAAATAACATTCAGTATCGTCTTGAAGTATTCCCTTTGCAAAATAAAGCGTGGGTTTGTACCTAAGGGTTGGTATACATTAAATACAGCCTCCGATGTCTGTCCAATTGACACCGAGAGAAAACCGAACTCATTATCCGACGAAAAACAAAAATACCCAAAGAGCGGAGAAGTGGAAGAGTGGAAGGTGGCGGAGAAGAGGAATAACAATACAAAACAACGCCGAGAAAACATCGCACCGTCCCCTTCCATCCCCCCCACCCACACCCTTCCCCCCCTTCAATCTGTCCCCCCGGAGTACCCTAGGCCGCCCGCCGACCCTCTCCTACTCCCAACTAACACCCCCCCAACTTAACTTAACACAGAGAAAGAGAGAAATGCCCCATTACCCCGTGGCTCACTTGCCCCGCGTTCTACCCCCCCCCACCTTCACCGCCGACTATATTTCTTCGGGCACACAAATTTTTAACGTTATGTACGTTCGTCGACTGCGCGTTTTGCGGTAAGAAACTAAACAGTCTATAATAATATCCTGAGAAACCAAACAATAGACAATATGGCAAGACTAAAAAATGTAAACATCGATAGACATGTTCAATTATTTATTTCTCTTTGACGGTATTAAATATGCAAACGAAATATTTCACAATTTTTCAACATGTCAATAGAGACGAAGTTGGAATATTGTAGAAGAACCAGCAACTCAAGGCACCTACAGGGCTTACGACCTGTCATCGGCTGGTTTACGTGATCACTTTACGCGCAACGCTATTTGTGCCTTTTTATTGAGATCCCTTATCAATGCATTTTTTGAAAGTTATTTATATGTATGTATATATTGGGATACAATTCGTTTGAAAATAACATATCTTTACTATCGCCATCTATGAAATTGCGAAGAAACCTTTTTTGTTACGCCATCTATTGATAATTTGAGTTTTTACGTAAACAATGAAAGCAACAATCTTATAGGTACCTACATGAAATATTTCAAATATTATATAAACGATGATATTGCAAATAATATATTATTATAAGTATTGTGTTAATAAGATATCACATAGAGGTGCATTTCATTCCTAAATTCATTATTTTGAATGTATGTCGGTACTGTGCGCTGTCCTTACAATAAAAATATAAAATAAAAATAAAAAATCAATGATGACATTAGAAGAGAATATGAGATATAGAAATGGATTACCTATTGAATAAATGAAAATAGGTGCATAATTTTTTTTTGAGAAGACGAATAGGTACACGTAAATAATACTTGGTTTTTAATTTTTTCTTTGAAAAGGTGAGTACTAACACTACACGTAGGTACAACATTTCTTTATTTTTTTTAAAAGGTTAGTACCTACAACATATAAATAAGAATGATACATTATCAAAAACGATTAGGTACCTATCTCGACTCACCTTTGAATATCGCATTATGTAAATTATCACCTTATTGGGATAGTGAGTAAGAAACGAGGAAGAAGGAAAACAGGTAGGAGTATAGAACACATGTGTGCGTATGTGTATATATTTGTATGTGATGTGTGCGCGGGAGTGAGTACTATGTGTAAGAGCATGAAAAAACTCAAAATTGTTTCGACACATAGAACAAAAAAAATAAGAATATTTATGGTTAGTATAAAATTATTTAGCTGTGAGGCACCGGCTTAGAATAGTGCTTCCACTCTTTTCTATTACTGTTTTCGAGTGTCCCGTAAGAGCCGGGTAATCGAAAATACAACAGGCAACAATAACATCTGACATAGTTCAGCAATGAGGTTCACCACCCATTCTGAATGTAGTGCCTTTTTAGGTGAGACGAGACTGGTGTGTGGGTATACACATATGTGTTGTGCTCCCTTTTATAAGGAAATGCACACCCGCACACCTTTCGCTGGTTACCCCACATTGTGGGATATGCCGTGATGGTATGAATGAATGAATGAATGAAGGAAGAAAAAAGTAGTTACCTATTATACAAGATGGATAGGAATGTAAAACAATAAAAGCCAATCATTGCAATGCAAAAATGACCCATAGATTCTTAAAGAAGGGAACGGAAATACATTATATTTGACACTTTTAGTCAATTTTGTTTCGTAGAGCAAACAAATAGATCATAGCGCCATTGGAGTGATAATGTTTCATTGAACGGCGCTTAACATCTAATTAAATTATAATTTTTACTAATCAGTATTATTTCTAAATTTTATCGTCTCGATGCGACATTAATATTACTTGGTTTACCAAAGTCAAATGAAGTTCTTGGTAACCCTTTGCGAAATTCGGTCCATTTCTGAGAATACGAAACGAAAGACAAAGAAATATTCCACACCGAGTGATGGGGGGTGAGATGACGCGTGAGTTGACATTTATTAAAAACATAATATTTATATTATAATTTACTCTCGCACGAGACACTGATCAATCTATATATTCATCACATTATTGATTTATTTTGTTTGATATTTTTTGTTGAAACTCAATGGTGACATCTGTATCTACATACATAGACTACTTAAATCGTAATAAATAAACTGTGAAACTAAAACTATAGTGGTATTACTATGAACTGACGACTATGGAGTACTAAAACTAATCCGCATTATATTCCGATATATGGCAACGTTTTCGATGAATCATTTTTTAATGGTTGGTGTTTTGATATTTTCTTTCTTATTTAATGTAGGTATGAAAAGGTAAACGCAACCACTATCAGGTGCCAGACTCACTTTCTCATACTTATATTCAATAAGTTAAAAAATATTAAAAAAACAACCATTATAAAATTAATTGTTTTTTGACGTTGCTGTCTCTTAGCCTATTTGGGATGAGATAACAATGTTTTTTTTTTGTTTTCCCATCCCTAGATAATGCGGATAAGTGTAATCACCCCAGTTGTCATTTCATATTGATTAAACTATGTATAGTTTTTGTTTCACATACATTTTATTCTTTGTCTTGTGAGGTCCGGACCCGTAAAGTAAGTATTTCTTTTACACAATATGTCATAGTATGTGGTATATACAAGTTCGAATAAATAATATATTCGAGCGCTGATGAAAACAATACTTTAAATCTTTTTGATTGAATTCCTTTATCAATCCAAACTTATATAATATGTTGTGTCATTTTTACACCACTTGAAAATAAGCTTAAAACACCATCGCCATCTATGGATAAACTACGAAACTTTTTCTAACGTCATCTATTGAAAAATTACTTAGTTCGTAAACAATGAGAGCCACGATCCTCATAATATGAGGTGCCAATACAGTCGCATAGATTCTCTCCTGAACCACCCAAGAAATATTAGTGCATTCAATTGCGATAACATTTTATATACAGACACGTTATATGAGAGCAAAACGTTCTAGAAAAATGGTATATTTTAACGAATTCTTACAATATCGCCAAGAAAGAGAGCACACGACAGAATACTTTAAGTGAGAAAGAGATCATACAATAATAGACACACGCTACAGACAAAATTTCTCTTTTACTCCAGTGCAATCACACCATAATTTACTCTCATTCCAAATAATGACTGTGAATGGGACAAACTTATATTAAGTTATAGCTGTGTGAAAAAGCTTATACAACAACAGAATCCTTCTGCTTTGCTACAAGGGAATATGACTTGATTACATACTCTCTTTTTTACTCAAAATAAATATAAATATCGAAAAATCCATATACGTTAGATTAGTTATTAAATTAATACACAGCAAGAAATGATATAAGTAATACATTATTTGGTTGTTCCTTTACAGTGCTAGTGTAACTTTCATCACATAATATGGTATTTTGACTATGACAATACGTATGAACAGATGAACACTACAACATCTTGCGTGTAACTTAAGTACGGTAAGAATTATGTGAGGTATGAGCTTCCTTTTTTTACCGAATTTAAACACTTCTTATATTATATGATTGTAAATTGAATATTTTTATGATCGCATAATATGTATACGCAAACATACGATTTTTTTCCCTGTCGGCAGACAATGATATTACGACTGCAAAAATTTGAAAAAGTTTTGGTGGTACTAAAGTTTTGTTTGGTGTCTTGATCCTCGCGTCTGTCGATCGCCACTGGTGTGTCGTTGTAGCACCAGCCTTCCCTATCCTCCTCTCCGCTTCACTCCACGTCAACCACCACCCTACCCACACCAAGTGTAGGAGCTGCCCCGCAAAAGAGTGTTGGTGTTACAGAAAACTGTGACGGTTGTTCCAAGTAGAGACCCCAGGAGTAGTCCAAAAAGGAAACGACTGGAAGCAAACTATTATTTTAATTAGTATTTTTTGTAATTAACTGGCACCCAAGACAATATGCGCCCGTATTATGTTTTGATTTATAGGTATGTATCAGAATCAAAACGGCAGTGTATTTAACAATGTATTAAACCAAGATCGAATCGTGTCTCGAAATATTTACACACTTTACCTATAACACAAGAATTTGCTTGTTTTAAGCGATGTGTGAATCTTAGTGTAAACATGTTTAAGAGGGCATACAACGCTTAATGTAGTGACTGAAAACATGATTATATTCAAACCTCCTAATGCACTATGAAGTTACGTGTTAGTAAGTGTAACTAAAGCGTGCGATGAAAAAGGTTTATACGTAATTTAAATTATCGGAAACCCAAAATTTGTTGTATTTTTTTGCATTTCAAGAACAAACCTTACTTGAAAAGAGAAAAAATTATCGGACATTTACTTTCATATTATGCACTCTTTATGCACATAAAAGAATTATTACGACAAAAAGCCTATATTATTAATCGAATATTTTTATGGTGGCATATACGCAAACATTAGATTTTTTCCCTGTCGGGAGTCAATGGTATTTTTAATATCACATTATAGACTAAGTTGGGATATTGAGGTCGTAAGCCCTGTAGGTGCCTTTTCTGGATCTCCCTTAATATCCCAACTTCCTCTCTATTCAGATATTAAAAAAAAATTGTCATAAAAATATATCGTTAATTATTTATTTAGGGAATTTCATATTGAATTTTAAAATTGTGTGACAGTCACGAGAGAAATTTTGAGAATACCTATGGTATTTTTCACATACTTTCTAACATATTTGAGAAATTTTATTTCAAATTGGGGTGTTTAGGTTTATATAACTCATTTTCTAAAAAAAAATTACATCTTTGGCAATTTTGTGATGTACCTAATTCGAAATTTCATGTACAATCCTAAGTACATAGAATGTATTTGTTTCGTTTTCATATTGTGAAGTATTCATTAGTTCAGAGTATAATGTATATTTGTATAGAATGTATTTGTTTCGTTTTCATACTGTGAGGTATTCATTACTTACAAAGTATAATATTTGTATAGTTAATCATCGTTATCATTATGTACAAATACACATAGGTACATATTGGAAATTGTTTAATAGGTTCTCAAGTTAGCGCAATTTCACAACAATTTATAAGGAAATAAAAATGAGATTAAGGACATGACCTTTATTCGAGCAGAGATGACGAAAGACATACAATTAAAAAAAATAACCATATAAAAGTAACTAAGACAAAACCCGATTCCCAAATATTTCCTAGAGATATACCTACCTATGTATTACGAAGAAATTTCCATTTTACATAAGACTATGTAGTTGCATGTTACACATGAGATCCAACTATCGATAGCGATAGTATGTATAGTTGAAGAATAGGTAAGTACCAAACTATAAACCCATAAATCCAAATTATTGAATATTTTAAGATATTTGGTTTTCTATACAACACGTGTAGGTATGTAGGATGTCAAGATAGGATAGTATGGAGGTCAGTCCTTTTTTCATACCCAGAATATGTAAACAGCATGATGGTATGTATGTATTTATGTATGTTTGTTTGGAGATGATGTATCAAACTATGAAGTCTTCTTAGATATTGTGTATAGGCGACTGCCATACAAATTGTACCTATAAAGCGATGTCGTCACTAAATTCAATTTTTATAAAAAAAAATTAAAAAAAGTTTGAGATGTAGATACTACTACAATGCTGATATTTTTAATAAAAAATTAAATTATCTAGTTGGGGTGTTTCGGCTTTTTTCGATATTTTTAAAAATAAAAAATGTTTGAGAAACTCTGGAATTATTTAGAAAAATCAATTTGAGATTTTGCATTTGTCTATGTTCATACAAATTTTCAGCGTTCTAGCTTTTATGGTTTCTGAGATATATGGAAAAATAAAGTAAAAATTCAAAAGTTGATTACCCCTGACTGAATCTAAAATTCAAAATTCTGAGTACAAAAGTAGACCTATAACTATTTATATATTCTGAAATTTTGGTCTCTATAAATTGAGAGGATCAAAACTTATAAGGGGGGGGGGGACAAAAACACAGACACACGAAATGTTCTACTCCGAATTCTGAGTAAATCCGCATATAGAACATATATGCTGCGAAGCCTCTAAGTTGATGTTTTTTTAATTCAAAGTTGGAAAAACCGTGAAAAATATAGACCCTGTAGGTATACAATCTCGCGTATCTTGAGTTGATACTTTGTCGATATTTGAATAAAGCGACAGTTGGAAAAAATTCCACATTTTTTTTTCGAATCTACCATTTTTCTCATCTGTTCACGGCGATCGTCCGAAAGACGTTTCGGGAGGTTTTCGGGCTGAGTGGGGGGGGGGGGGGGTAGCGTTTTATTCCTCTAGGATTGTGTGTGTGAGGGAGATCCCACCCCTTCCATCCACCCGTCCTATTCTCCCTCGCCGTGGCCATAACGTAGTAGTAGCCTGCGCAGCTTAGATCTGACGACGAGAGGGGGGCGGGAGAAGAATGGAGAAGGGCAGAGAATAAAGACGAGGCTACGTCTTACACATAATATAATAGAGGGCGTTGTTCGAAATTTAAATTTGAATTCGAAAAAAAAAATATCGGAATTTTATTAAAATGTTCGATTTTCGAATAACAGTTTTTAAATTGACGATTGAATTGGATTTCCACTTTCAATTTTTCTTATTTTATGAATGGAAGAAAGTTAATAGCAATATAAATACAATATTTTAATGTATTTTTTTTTTCAAAAATTGTAATAAATAATAAACAATTATTATATATAATAACTATAATATATGCCTACAAATCATACCTACATTGATTTATTGGTATTACAAGTGAAACCTGGACATGGCAGAAGACGCATGAAAGTAGAATAAATGCAGTTGAAATGAGATCGTTAAGAAGGATTTGTAATAGAATGATGTATGACCGGGTAAGAAACGAGGATATAAGGAAAGAATGTAAGATTAAGAAAGATGTCATTACTAGAATGAAAGTGAACACATTGAGATGGTTTGGTCACATGGGGAGAATGAATGAGGAGCGCCTGACGAAGAAAATATACAGAGCGGAAAGGAATGGAATAAGAGGTCGGGGACGCCCAAGAAAGGGATGGCACGACCATGTGAACGAAATTTTGAAAGACGGAAATGTTAGATGTGTGAGCAATAGACGAACATGTATGAGACGATGCATGAATGTGGACGAGGCGAGGGATGCGTGCCAGGATAGAAAAATGTGGCGTTCGGTTCTCTCTGCCTACCCCGCAAGGGACATGGCGTGATGGTATTTATGTTGATACACAGAGAAAATACTCATAATTAATTTAAATGTCTTATATAATAATTTATTTAAAATAATATATATAAAAAAAAATATGTTTTTTTTTGTTTTAATAGTATTATAGTGTTATATGTATTTTCTTTGTTTTCTTTTACTCTTATTCTTTTGTTGTTGTACACACACACAATTTTGCCATACTTAGTAATCTGGTTTGGTTGGAAGAAATCGCCTGATGGTAATAATCCCGTATAATATATTTGTTTATATTATGTACAGAAAGATGAATAAATAAACAAATGAAATATTGTGTAAAAATGTGCGTTTAAAAATAATTTCATCTAAATATTTCATGATTTATAATAATAATTACAAAGTTTTTCCACAAACGGCCTTAAACGTAAAACGGCGTGAAAAATTGCGCCGTGCAAAGTTTGAGGTCCGTCCAATGTTATCACTACCTACATACATCACACACACACACTCACAATATACAAACAATAATAATATTATACTGAGTGTTGTAAAGTTTGCCGCTTAACATTCATATTAAAGTACAGGAACGGTCCCTTAATGTACGCATTATTTACAATCAACAAAAAACAACGTAGATTGGTGCCTAAAAGTGTACGTTAATAACCAGGTACATGCATACTGAGCAAATAAACAAATTAAAAATAATTAATTAAAATATAAAGATATTGGCACTTCCCTAAACATTATGGGCCTTACTTACTATTTGCAATTTGTGTTTAAGCTGATACTTACCCAGTATTTTGTATGGCCAAACTGTCTTAGCATTGGATTAAACTCATATTTAAGGCCCTATGAGTCTATACTAAAACTTCTTTTGGTCATTGAAGTATTTGTTATCAGCCCCCCTAGACAACGTGTCATTTATTTAGCTCTAGAAAAGAAACAAGAAAAGGTAACTCAGTGTATGGAAGTGTCACGTGACTGGCAACTGTCACATCCATACATTGACTTATCTTTTCTATTTCTTTTCTAGAGCTTAATGACACGTTGTCTAGGGGGGCAGGCTCCAATGATGTTCAATACTCTTACCAACGACATAAAATCATATATTTTTAACGTCTCAATAGAGACGAAGTTGGAATATTATAGAAGGACCAGGAACTCAAGGCACTCACTGGGCTTACTACCTGTCATCGGCCTGTTTGCGTGGTCACTTTATGCACTTGCGCAAGGTTCACCAAATAAAAGGTGTTGTGTATTGTTAAAAATTCTTCAAAAAAAAATATCATTTGACTCCAGACAGGGAATAAAATCCAATGTTTATGTATTTACATCCTTTATAACATATTCGATTTACATAGAATCATGCAATTCCTCACTCAAATTTAATACGATTGTCATATTTTCATTGTCCTTCTTTAGTTGAATTAAATTTCATTTGCAATTGTCATGGTAACCCAATATATAATTTTTGTTATTGCATTTATCATTTGAATTTTAAAATATTGTTACCAAGTAATTTTTAAAAGTAGGTACTCGAATGACGATCTAAGTAACAGATTAATTTTTAAAAGTATGTACCCAAATGTCGATATAACATACAGCATTATAATATTTTATAAACATAAGGAAAATATTTTATACATACGCCAAAATTGTTTTCTCGAATTAACAAACATACATTGCCTTATTATTACAAAAGCAGTTACACAAAAAATGAGAAAGTGAAAGTATTAAAAAGAAGACAAAAATATTACAAAATAAGACAGTTACAAAAAGACAAAAACAGCTTTAAACGTTAAATTAAACCATAAAAAAATCAGCATTTAAACATTTTAAAAAATAAAATTGTTTTAAAAAGACAAACACAGCATTTATCGTAAATAAAGAAATTAATATAGGGAAAAAGAAAAGGATAAGGAAAGAATAAAAATGTGGATAGGAATAGGGAATTTGTCACAAATTTCGCCTACCCATACGTGCCCTGTATCGACTTTTGGTAAGCATCATAGTTCTAATGGAATATGTCGATGTTCGCAAAATTGTTATTGCATTGTCGACAGATTCTGATGAAAGGAGAGTTCTGTCTATAATTTGTTCGACAGAATAGTAGGTAAATGAAATACTTCTGTTCTTCTAGTCGCTATTCCTTGAACTTGTAATGAAATGTAACTAATTATAGATGTACAATTTTATAGTATTATTTTTAAAGTCATTTTACAAAACCAATTTATCTTATTATGTAGGTACATATTAGTTTTGCTGTGAGACATGGTTCATGGGTGAAAGTGACCGTAAAAGATTGGAGTCCTTCGATATGTGGACCTACCGACCGAAACTTGACATATCTTGGAAGAACCATATCGATGAGGCGTGCAAATTGGATAGGCCATTAATATGTAGATATCTATTACATTAACTTGGAGGAATTGGTTATGGGATTAACTGGCTGAGGGCGTTTTTATATTACTTTTTTTAAACAAGTACATTATACATCCTCATACATTCCCTAATTCCCTAATGCTTGTACTATAGGTGAACAAAATCGGACGAGGCAGCATTCGAACTCGCGACCACTCCATTACTAACCCTAACCGCTCTGCCACCATCCATATGAAGCCAAAAAAGACCTATTAGTATCAATATGAGATGTTTTTATATAAAAAAAATCCCTGTATTTAATTGAATTTACGAGGCAAATATCTGAATTTGAACCAATATAATAATTATGGAGGTCAACAATTACTCGCTAAATTGAAAAATTCAAAAATTAAATGCTTTTTAGTTATAGTATTATCATATTTGAAACATTGAAAATGTATTACCATTTTATCAAAACGTTGTGTAATGTCTATCGAAAAATAATCAACTCATTATCAACATGCATAATATGATCTCATTAAGTACGTACATGTGGTATATAGTATTTTCATACCATATTCACATTTTGTGATATCCTCGGAGATCGTCGGCAATTGTCGGCGGTGTTCGGAAAAACAAAAGGATTCGATAGTTTGGCGTCATTCCGTGAAAAACCGTTTACATATAAACACCGTCTGTCTAGTTAATTTAATAAGAAGTGTGATTTTATAAATTAAAAATATAGGTTTATTATTTGTATTTAATAATTTTTGAATTAAAGTGGTATTGATAAACAATGTATTCTTTATTAAAAGACACCACAGTACATAATATCAATATGAAGTTAAGTGAACTTATATGCAGTTTAGGTTATTGAAGACAAATTTTCATAGTCCACCATACACCATACTCACAAAAACGTTATGATGTAACTCATAATATGTAGTATGTACTCGCTACATGATACATGTTAAAAATAATGTAAAAAAGGTTACAGACTCCATAGTAGGTAGTTACCTGGTGTAGAGTAAAGGAGTGGGTTGTGACCAAAGCTATACTCCTCAAATTTTGTATGGAATTTTTTTAGCATTTTCATGAAATGAGTTATAGATATTATTTTTGATTTAAATATTTTATTTTGAATACTTGATAATTCTACAATGCCATTTTATGTAAGTGATGTGCCTTTTTAGCAATTTCAAAATAAAAGTATCAAATTTTTTCTGCATGACCTTGAGGTCACTTTGAAATAATTGACAGTTCAAAAAAATGACAAGCACTAATCAGATATCTTTCAAAATCTAATGGGGTCTAAGTGAGTATTAGACACAGATACACTGTGATGAAACTTTCAGAATACAAACTCAGCATGATGCTTGTTGATAATCTGCAATAAAAAAATAACCATAAAAATTACAATTTTATAAACTCCCCACTATATCCCCCTGGGTTAGTGAGTAGTAAAAAGATTTCTACTTACGTTTATTTGCGAATTATCCAATATGAAAATATTGATATGCGGACTCTTAAGAAAATGTTTTTTTACTCCTCACTAACCCAAGGGGATATAGTGGAGAGTTATGATTTTTAATTTTCAAGGTTATTTTTTTTGTAGATTATCAACTGGTATCATGCTGAGATTGTATTCTGAAAGTTTCATCACAATGTATCTGTGTGTGTGCTATGTGCTGTGTGCAGTGTGCAGTGTGCTATGTACGGCGCGGCGTGTTCATTTTACTTTTGCGATTACAGACTAAATTACTCATTCGATTCTATTTAAATTCCGCAAATATTTATATCTAATACTCGATTAGATCCCATTAGATTTTGAACGATATATGAATAGTGCTTCTCAATTTTTTTAACTGTCAAATATTTCAAAGTGACCCCAAGCTCAGGAAAATTAAAATTTGAAATTTTTATTTTCAAATTGGTAAAAAGGCACATCACTTTCATAAAATGGCATTGAAGAGTTATCAAGTTTTCATAATAAAATATTTAAATAAAAAATAATTTAACAAACTCATTTCATGAAAATGCTGAATATTTTCTTTACAAAATTTGAATACTTTATAGAATGACTTGTTAGTGAGGAGTTTATCGTTGACCACAACCCACTCGTTGTACTATCAGTAGCTATTGAATTTCATCTATATACTGTCGTAAATAATAAACGGTTGAAAAGTACGGTCATGTTTTCCATATCTTTACATAGTTATTATCGAGAAAGTAGATAATATGAAATAGCGTTTTAAAATAAGGGATTTAAATAAGAAATATGGTGTAATGATAAGGTTTCTTCCCCAGGCTGCCTTGAGGGGGAGTTTGGAAGCAGTTAAAAATAAATTATTACAACGTGGGGTAGAAATGAGAAGAGGGAAGGTATATTACGTAAAAGTAAGTAGATAGGTATCTAACTAGAAATAATGGCTACAGCTTCTCATCTATGCGGTTATTAAAATAATTTGAAAAATAATATCTTCCTATCTACCTTAATTACTCACACTCGCAGTAATGTTTTACGAGAAGGAATATTTATTAATTTATATTATTTATTTAACTCTTCATTCTTTTTGGGAAATCTGAGCTATTGACTTCATACTGATATTGTATGTATGTGGTTCTATATAAATCTGAACTTTTTTACTATCCACTACTATTAAGGGGAGGAGGTAGCCTCCAAGGTACTTTTTTTGAAGTCTATTACGCAGTACTGTTAAAAGTTACGTCTTCGAAAAAAATAAATTGTATTCTTTCATTAATTTTCCATACATTTTTCCGTAAGATTTTTTTATTTCGCGTACTTTTTACGTAATAAATTTTTGAAAAATAGTCGTTTTTTCCAATTTAATATCCATAACTTAAAACTATTGAGACTTAGAAACATAAATCTTTTTTTTAAATGAAAGGCATTTTATAAATAGTATTCATCTTTATACTTTCATGCCATCTTCCTCATGGGGTAGGTAGAGAGAACCAAACACCGCATTCTTCTATCTTGACACATATCGCAACATTTATGCATTGCCCCATACATGATCGTCTATTATTAAAGCAATTTTTTTGTATAAATTTCTCAACAGATATCGTGTAGAGAGTGTATACTATGAATTTTTGTGTGCATGGTGTATTATGAAAACTTTTGTCATCAGGGAAACTAATATTTGTTTAGGAATCTAATAGAAATCTACCTACTTCACAAAAATCCATTTAGGTATTGTCAACTTTACAAGAAATAAAGTAGGTAGGTTCACTTAATATGGAGTGGAGAGTTAAGTGTTTGACCCAACCCACTCATTAGCTTAAACTTTGCATCTCTCAGATGAAAGCAATATATTTTTTTAAACTTGTCACTTTTTGCAGCGTGGAAAATTTATCGAAAAATTATTAATAGTAAAAGATTTTCAATTGATATATTTATTTTACACAATAATTATCTGAAAAACAATTAAAGTTTAAATACTTTGATACGCTCCACAAGTTCCTATCCTGGCAGACATCCGCCGCTTCGTGTACAGGGTACGAAAACCGTGATCCACAACAGATTGTTTCAGCCAAGATGAATTAGTAAATTATAATTCAGGTACGTTCAGCGATAAAAAAATAAACGGAGAATTAGGTATGAATCTTAAATCTTTTATGTGTAATCAACTTTAATATATTTTAATGTAAATTCCTTGAAGTTAGCATATTCGAAATAGCTACAGCAAACATTGTTCCAGGCTCGCCTCAAACAGCTTATTAATTTTTAATAACATCCGACCGACCCTTTTCATTTTTCCGCACAAAATAATATCCCCAACTCCCCCCCCCCCCCACCCACCCCCTCTACGGACCGCAGAAAAAAGGAAAAAGAGGAATGGACGGTAGGTAAACCCCTCTTACTTTCCTTTTAGAGAAAAAACATTATATTTTACTCCCACGTTTTGAGAGAGCAACTCTTGAAAAAAAACTTATAAGCGCTAATTTTCCTGAGGTAAAAAAAAAATCTTTTTTTTTTATATTAATGTTTAAGTATGTCTTGAGATATATTTCAATGATATCAATGACATGTCTGGGGGGCAAGTCTGGTCCATCCGGCGAAATCAAAACCTTCGTGATTACCCATATCATAGATACAATTATCATATGGAGTTCTATGACATCTAAAGATAGAACTCCATATAATAATTATATACATACATGATATGGGTAATCGTGAGGGTTTTGATTTCGCCGGTTGGACTTGAGAACTGGTTATGAACTCAATAATTTTTCCCAGTAGGTACCAGTAGGAGAAGGATTCTGGAGAAGTCCAGGGCCCACACAGGGCTGTAACGTCAATGATGATGCCGACCGCCGTGGCACAGTTGGTAAGCCGTTCGGCTTCTGTGAGGGCGTCCTGGGTTCGATTCCCAGCAGAGGAGAAATTTATTAAAATTCATTTCTCTCGCAAATATTGCTTCTCTGGGCTGGAAACACTGGTTAGGTGGAAGAAATTGCCATTTGGCAATAAACTCGCCACTTGCGCAGGGTGCAAGGAAGTGTTTATTATTATTATTATTATTATTATGACGATGATGATAATATACAGTTATAAATTGTGTTTTAGTCTGGACCTGTGAGTCTCCAGAAATTGTTATTGAGTGCGTATTTTATTAACATTTGACCTGATAGATGCCCGAGAAGTACATAATATAAAATAAAATGTATTTACCTATGTACAAAGCGCGCTTGAGGTGAGTTTTCACAAAAACGGCGCTATATAAATTATCTAACCATATATATGTTGTGTAGCATTTTTACATCGCTTGAAATTAAGGCGAATACACCGTCATCATCAATGGAATTTTTAATCATCGATTAATGTATAATTTTGTATTCAGATTTTTATTTCTTGCATGCGACGTTTTGTCTCATGTCCCAGCTAAAACCCGCCTGAATAACTTAGCTAGAATGAATTAAGTCGAGACTTTCGTAATAATTTATAATAGAAAAACCGCCCCTTCCTACATACACATAACGCGACCACCCCTATTTTTATGACTAAGTGTGGGGGGGCAGGGAGGAGGGTGGGGGTTACCGGGTGTATTCTTTTATAAAAAGGGAGGGGCATTTTTTACCCCCACTCCCTCTCGACATACGGCGTTTCTCTTGACCCGCCCCTCCCCTATTCCACTTAGATGGTAACAGAACAACCCTTATTACGGTAAAAAAAATCCACTTAGAATCATTTTGTTTAGACATATAATTATTTGAAATGGGGTTCTATTCGGTAAGAATAAAAATAGGTACCTACCATTGCTATGTCGTTATTTTTGATGAAACTAGAAAATAATCTATGTATTTATTTTATTTATATAATTTAAGTACCTACATGTGTACAAAGGCGGGTTTATTGCCATAAGGCAATTTCTTCCAACCAACCCGAGCAACGTGAAGTCTCTCAAGTTAAATTGGTACAATACTTAGTAAGTATCTAGTGAGAATTAAATTGATAAAATAACTAATAAAATAGACAAGTAAGAGAAGAAATACAAAGAGGAAAAAAGAAAAGAGAGTAAAAAAAATAATAATAAAAATAACACCTCACATAGCAATGAGGATATAGAAGGAATTCAAGAACTATTTGACAGATAAAGTTTTTTAGTTTACCTTTAAATATTTGAATGGTTTGAGATGACGTTACTTCATCACTTATTACGCCATTCCATAGTCTAGCTGATTGTACCTACTTGAAAAGAAGAGCTGAAAACTGTATTGTGAATGGGGATAGCTAGTGTAGTACGTTCAGCAGATCGAAGGGGTAGGATGTGACTTGACAAGAAAACGATGTTATTTTTTAAATATTGTGGTGTATAGGGACCGCAAATAATCTTATAAAGTAATGACAGTATGTGAATATTACGACGATCTCGTATCTTTGGCCAACGAAGTAGGTATATTTCTACAAGTCGTAAAATGATCATATTTATGACCATAGCATGATCATAAATATTGCTTATAGATTAAAAAAATAATGCTTATAGACCATTCAATATTTACCAATTTTTAACATTGAAACCAAGGAAGAAGAAGACCAAGAGTCAGCGACTACCAAATTACGTCATAGTATAAAGGCTGATTTTTTTCTGTAAAAGGATTCCACAGCAGGTTACAAAAATTGTATAGTATGAAACGTGGGTAGTTGTGGCTTTCGGAGATAGCAATGTTGCAAGTGGTGAAAATTACTATTTTAACACGTCAGTTATGATATGAAGCGTTATAGTAAAAAGCGTTTTTTTTTATATTTATCTTATATTACCTACTTCTCGGGCAACTAACAGGTACTTTGTCAAATATTAATTTAACACGCACCCAGTAACAAGATGCCACATTCTGGTGACTCACGATATCAATCGTCTCGCAGATGCAGACTGACAACACAAATAAAAACTGTGCCTCCACCGGGAATCGAGCCTGGGACCATTGGATCATTGTTTTCGAGTGTCCCTTAAAATTAAGGTAACACACGAAGCAACAATAACATCTTCATTCACACCATCACGGCATATCCAGCACTGTAGAAAACCAGCGACAAGTATGCGGGTGTGCATCGCCTTATAAAATAAAGTACGACACGACACAATAACATCTCACATAGTTCAGCAATGAGGTTCACCACCGATTCTGAAAGTAGTGTCTTTTTAGGGGAGACGAGACTGGTGTGTGGGCAAACACGCATGTGTCCAGGTACATTTTATAAAGTGATGCAAGCCCGCACACCTGGCGCTGGTTACACCACATTGTGGGATATCCCTTGGTGGTATGAATGAATGAATATTGTATTATGTATGTTTTATATAAAGTTTTCTGAAATAATTAGGTACCAACCTGGATTGTTATAATACCTACCTAATAATTAACACTTCCTTGCACCCTGCGCAAGCGGCGAGTTTATTGCCATATGGCAATTTCTTCCAACTAAGCAGTGTTTCCAGCCCAGAGAAGCAACATTAGCATGAGAAATGAATTTAAATAAATTTCTCCTCTGCTGGAAATCGAACCCACGACGCCCGCACAGAAACCGAACGGCTTACCAACTGTGCCACGGTGTAAGTATTAAAATTACCCTGTGTAATAGAGAAAATAGATCAAATAAAAAATATCGTGATTTATTTACTTAACATGTATATGTATGTTACATATACCTATAATTACATGTATATGTCGGTCTTCGTGGCTCAGTTGGTAATGTATCTGACTGCTGATCCAAAGGTCCCGGGTTCGATTCCCAGTGGAGAAACAGTTTTTAATTATATTTTCAGTCTGGATCTGTGAGATGATTAATATCGTAAGTCTCCAGAATTTGGCAACTTGTTATTGGGAGCGTGTTTAGTAAAAATCTGACATAGAACCTTTAGTTAGTTGCCAGAGAAGTAGGTAATAAAAAATCAAAGAAATAAAAAATGTGCCTGTGTATTTACATTTCCATCAAACTCATCTTGAATCCTGAAAATATGTACCTACCTATATATGTGATTAAATATAGGTATTTCCAAAGACCCACAAAGACCCAATAGATTAATTAAAATATATGTTCTCAAAATTAAATTTATTTTTTTGAGAATAGGATATTTATCTTTTCGTTTTATTTGTATGTATTAATAATGTTAAATATTTTTTCTTACGTATATGTAAAAGGCTGTTAAACCGTAAATAAGAATAAATAAATAAATAAGCTAACAAATAAATAAATGAGTATAAATTGATATAAATAAATAAATACGTGAATTAATTAATAAATAAATTAATAACCAACAAATAAATACATTAATTAATTTATAAATAAACAATAAAAAAATAAATAAATAAATAAACGTTTTGAATTGTTGATATTTGTGATCAACGACTCTCTTTGCCTACTTTATAGTGCCTTATAGTGAATGGTTTGTAAAAAACGGCAATGGTTTGTAAATTGACATTTTAATTTTAAACCAATTACTCATAAGATTGATAATAATTACCTATAGTCGAAAAATCGTCGTAAATAAGTCATTTTTAATTAAAAAAAAAATAGGTAAAACAGATCTATTGTATTTTATTAAACTTATAAAAGATCTTGTTACAGAAAATTTATAAAATCAAACTAGACTTTCTCATGCTGTCCAGTATCATAATTTTCAGTCTAACTAGATTCCGTAGCAAGAACAACTAACGCCACCTATGAACGAATAGTCGAAAGAACAGAGTAATTCTAGACTTAAACCTATATGATTATAGAGTCGTTTGCTGAAATAAAATTTATTGAAACCTTTGAATGAATAGAACAAACTCTTTCCTTGGTTAGTAATATTAGAAAAATATGAAAATGCAATTTTGCATATTATTAAATATTAAATTTATTATTTATTTATTTAACATAATAATTTTACAATAACAAATCAAGATATAATTCACATGTAATAATATTTTTACAATTTTTTGTGCTTGATGAGGGAATCACTTATAAAAAAAATAAAAAATATCAAAACAAAGCAATTAAACAAAGTCAACAATAGAGTAATTAAATCAAATCAACATGAATAAAAAATCAAATAAACATTAAAAAAGTTTGAAAATAAATGAAAATGAGAAATATACAAATGAGTAAACATATCTAAATACATATTCAAATAAAACAAAAGGAAATACATGAAATTAAATTGAAAAATGAGCAATATAGACTATTCAAACATACCAAAACACATATTTAGAAATAAAAAAAGAAAATACTGGCAATTGAAACAAATCAAACAAACAAAATCGAAAACTAATATTTTAGAAGATAGAAGTTAAGTGCAATTTTAATTTTTGTTTAAATTTTTTAAATTCTTTTATCTGCTTTAATTCATTTGGGAGGCAATTGAAACATTTTATTCCCAAATAAATGTAGTTGTTTTGTAATTGTCCTGTAATTACATTAGGGTATTTTAAAATCATTTTATATTTAATTAAGATTTTATGCTTGTTGTACATACCTGCAATAAAAAAATAATATTATTTTGAATACATACATTTAAATTAGTACAGATTGCAATGAAAAACATTTTCTTTTTGGTTACAGTTTTTTAATTTAATGTTAATTTATTTTTAATTATAAAATCAATATATATTGCATTAAAAATAAATTCCGTGTTATCACTGATATTTCTTTAGGTTTCTGTAATAAGTAAGTACCTACATACTTATTTTTTATTTTTTTATATTAGCAAAAGTTTACTGTAAATATTTGGTCATAGGTAGATGTATTTATTAAATTTTAGATAGGTTTCTTGTTGTTGTGATTTGAAAAATAAAAAGTTTTCCAAATATTTGAAAAGTTTTCCAAATATTAATGTGGAGTTGGATGTTAGTAGATTGTTTATTTGTTTATGTTGAGACACAGGCTTTATTGCTTCTCGAGCAACTAACAGGTAGGTACTATATCAAATATCATGGAGACTCACGATATCAATCGTCTCACAGATCCAAACTGAAAACACAATAAAAAATATGCCTCCACCGGGAATCGATCCTGGAACTTTGACTCAGCAGTCAGATATCTAACCAACTGAGCCACGAAGGTTGTTTTATTTATTTAATGTAGCTTCTTAGGCAACTAACTGGTACTATGTCAAATAATTAACAAGTTGCCACATTCAGGAGTCTTAGATATTAATCGTCTCGCAGAATCAGATTGAAAACACAATTAAAAACTGTGTCTCCACCGGGAATCGAACCCGGGACCCTTGGATCAGCAGTCAGATACCTAACCAACTGAACCACGAAGGCCAACAAGGTTGATTGGTAGTTATAGGCACAAATGATTATTGAACACGATTATGATTGGGCGTCATATTTAGCCTTGTTTTTAAAGAATATATTACTTAATATTTTATTCTGATAATTCATTACCAACTCTGTTTGACAGCCAAGAATAGTTTAATAATCTAAGAAACGAATATTAAAAAATAAAACTCTACTTTTCAAATAATTCTTGAACTTTTTTCAGTCTGGATATTATGTGAGACAATAAATATTATAAAAATGTGGCAACTTGTTATTGAATGTGTATTAAATTAATATATAACATAGAATAATTATATTGTTAAAATTGTATAATGAATTGCCAGAATGTATGAAGGAAATGTCTAGTCTTGCCGCTTTTCGTCGCATGAGTGCTGTATACAACATTGAAGAAAAGTATTTTAAATATTATACTGTGTGTTCCTTGTTGTTACTCCTCACTACCCCAAGGGAATACAGTGGGGAGTTATGATTCGCAATATTTAAGGTTATTTTTTTGTTGCAGATAATCAACTAGTATCATGCTGAGATTGTATTCTGAAAGTTTCATCACGATATATGTATGTGTATGTGCTGTGTACCTACTATGTGGTATGTACGGCGTGTTTATTCTACTTTATCGATTATAGACTAAAGTAGGTAGGTACTCATTCTATTCTTTTCAAATTTTGTAGACTTTGAAGGATAAGTGCTTCTCAACATTTTTAACTGTCAAATATTTCAAAGTGGCCTCAAGCTCAGGAAACTTACAATTTGAAATTTTTATATTCAAATTGCTAAAAAAGCACATAACTTGTAAAATAACACTAAAGAATTATCAAGTTTTAATAATAAAATATGTAAACAAAAATAATTTAACAAACTCATTTCATGATTATGCTGAAAATTTCCATACAAAATTTGAATACTTGGTGGAGTGACTCGTTAGTGAGGAGTATAGCGTTGGCCACAACACACTGGTATTTTTTTTTCTTTGCATTCTCTTAGATACTTTGTTAGATATTTTTGTTTTATTTTTATAAATAAATTATGAGATGCAATTTTGTTTTTTTCAAATAGATTTTTTTATATATTGTTAATATCAGATGTAAGAAAATGTAGGTTTTTATACATCTTAATTAAGAGGGTGACTGCTGCCAACGTACCTATTTTTTCAATTTGAATTTGCATCATTACTACAATACGAATCATTTTGAAATAAATAACCTAATTAGTTTGAATATTAATAAAGAAAAATACACCTTAACTTTTTAATTATGTTCTGTATATATTCTTGTAGGAAAATAATAAGCATACCCCGATTTTTGACATTTATCTTAAATTTCTAAAAAGCCATAAGGTATAGAGCATTGTATTTTTTTATAAATTAAAGAAGAACAAAATATCTGGAAAAATACGATGTAACGTTGCATTAATGCACCAGGTTAAGTTAATAAACCAAAAAAACTTTTATTTCGCAATGGCGCTGAATGGAAAATTAATGTTTTTAGGTTTATTTACTAAACCTGAAGCATTAATGCAACGTCATATCATATTTTTCTAGATATTTTTGTCTTCTTTAATTTAAAAAAAAATATGTTGAACTACGCCTTATATTTTATTAAAAATATAAGATAAACGTTGAAAATCGAGGTATCCCATTATTTTTCTACAAGAATTTATACAGAAAATTATCAAAAAGTAAAGATATGTTTTTCTTTATTAATACCCAAAATATCTTAATTATTTTTTTTCAAAACGATTTGATAATAAATAATGATGGTATATCAAATTGAAAAATAGGTACGTTGGCAGCAGTCCCCCCTTCAAGTAAGTATACATACATGACATGATTTATCAATACTTCCTCAGTCAAACTGAATGATGTTCAGAAAAAATATTTTATTTGTAACGCGATCTATCGTTGCTTCAACAAAGATGAATATAAAAGTGTAAAATAAACAAATAAAAATACTGTTGTAAATCCAATTATCACTCACCCAAAAACGAAATGAGTCATCAACAGAAAAAAATGGCTTGAGAGGGAAAACAAAATACATAATTCCTACCACCGATGTTGGATGGGTCGCTCTATGTATGTAAAACAAATCCTGTGATTTTTTCCCAACGCGATTCAATGAACCATGTCCCACAACGAAATGAACTGGGAGATTTCAAAGTGGCATTCCACATGATCCACGACGATCTAAAGATCCATGAAAAAATCATTTTTTTTGGCATTACAACGTGTGGAGTAAATTATTTTTATAATTAACATGTCGTTGTAAAATAATTACATATACATCATCATATTAATATATGTATACTTGTATTCCATAAATTAAGCATAATTTGCATGTACCGACTCGACGTACAAGACGCACGCCATTCTTCCATAATTATTGCTATAGAACTAACTCATCTTTAAGCTCATCAATAAACAGAATCCTCACCACTTACAATAAGCATCAAAGTACCCTACAACTAGATATTTTCCATAACTCGCCTTACAAATATATGTATTTATTTATTTAACTTTTTGTACATAATATAAACAAATATAATGCTCACTGGCGGACTAATTGCCAATAGGCAATTTCTTCCAACCACAACCAAATTATAGAGTGACAGAATTATATAATATGTAGGTACATCAATAAAAAATGAAAGCTTAAAAAGAACAAAGAAAATATTCATTCATTCGTCCTTTTCCTCATGACTGAGGATAGCGGCTGTAGTCTGTCGCCACACGTATGGCCCGCCTCCATGCCAATCTGTTTTGGACTGAACGCAGAGCACCAGTCACCGAAGACCCCATTGTGGACTTAACCAAATTGCTCCATCTGGTCGGTGAGCGACCACGAGATCTCCGTCCCTCGACGCTGCCCATCACAACAAGCTTCTCGAGGCAGTCTGGTTCCCTTCTGGCAATGTGTCCAAAGAATTGAAGGATACGTCTGTAACATATCGTCGATAGACGATCCTCGATCCTTAGCTCGTCCAGAATTGACAAATTGGTTCTTCTGGCTGTCCATGGGATGCACAACATACGACTCCAGCACCACATTTCAAAAGCATCGATCCTCTTTCGCTCTGATTCCCTAAGTGTCCATGTTTCCACACCATACAGGAACATCACACCATACAGGAAAGAAAATATACATCGTTGCAAAAAAAAGAAGGATTGGGAAAGAACAAGAAGTTGCTTAATGTTGCAGGTGCATGATTAATATTTCTTCTTTGGTAAATATTACGTAGCAAAGAGAAGGAAGGAAAAGGAGAGGGATCAGGTATTTTCGGAGAGATATCCCTCCTTTAGACTTTTCTTGAAAATGGAATATGAAAACTTACTGTCCAATTTAAAATCAGCTTTGAAAGATGTAATGAATGCGAATGTAATATCTTTGTAATTAATGTGAATGTGTAATAATTAATGTGTACGTTATTACTTATAATGAATTAGTTTGCCACAAGTAATTGACACTAGATAGGGATAGTTTGACACAAATATGCGCTCTGCGCACTCACGTGACTGGCTCAAGTTGTTTTCCCATAGCAATATTATTGCTTACATTGTTTATTTTATTTATCTGTGTATTTATATTAATGTAATTAGTTAGATTTAACTTATAATTTTTTAACTACAAATTTGTTATTAATAAAGCCACAGGTCTCGAATTCGATAGAGACGCAGTTTCAATCTAAAACTATGACTCAAGAATGTAGCTTTACATGTTTTTGGGTGGGTGTCGAATTCATATTAAATTTGACATCGTACCTGTACCTGTAGATAAATATCTAGTAGGTAAATTTATACCGAAAATGGGTGGCAACCACATACATTATTTTTTTTTTTTTTTATTTATTTTTTTTATTTTAACAATTATACATTAATGATAAAAAGAATTATAAACAGTATCTTAAAATTAAATTATTTAATATCTATTCATCCCTCAGTTGAGATCAAATCTCGTGTTCGAGGGAGGAGCACAGTCATTTTATCGGTTCATTTATTTCAATAACATATAATATTACTAAAAATAACACGCATATATTTAAATTAATATTACGCGAACTGGTGAACAGTTTACGGATGAACCCTCACCAATGGAGCATACTCTAGTATACGCAAGCGCATACTGAGAACCGCGAACTGCATTTGCCGTTCACAGGGCCCCACTAGCAGGCATTCACCGTTCACCGTCCACCGTCACGAAACAAAAACCATTATTATATCATGCATTTTCAGTGGTCTCTTTAATGTATGGTTATTATATATTCTTGTCAGTATTATTTATTTGAATCTTTCTGTAAATACAATTAGTGACGAGCTTATTGCCTAATGACAATTTCTACCAACCAACCAGAGTTAATTTTGAATATACAAAACAGAGTGTACTATGGCAGTAAGTTAATCACATTACAAACATAAACAAAAATGGCAGAAGAAAATTAAAAAAAAAAACAATGAAAATAGCATACAAGAACAATTCATAGCAATAACAGGAAAACTAAGTGATAAGGAAAGGAAGCGGGGAGGAAGATGTAATCAGGTATTGTCAGTTGTTATTTTTGCTTTAGCCTGTGGAAGACCACATCTCGAAATTTCTTTCGAGCGCGCGCCTAGCGACGGCAAGTACATTTGTTTATCGCTAGGCCGAGTTCATCGCCCGCAACGTCAAACAAGTGACAATACTCCTCAACTGGGTATGACACTTCAAATAAATAAGTCTAGAAAGTTCGAGGACATTGAACTTGCTACCCCCAGCGCAGCACTATTTAAGGGAGTCTACACTTGTACACTTCGTCACTTCATATCCGTATTTTCGTCACTTCGTTCGTCACTTCACGCCGCCGTTCTCGACCACGCCGTCTCGCCGACACTTCATCTCTCGACCTCGCGAGCACGATGGTACTTCATCATGCGAAGATTCGGACACTTCGAACACACCCGCTAACTCGCTCGTTATACCTACTCATCGTGAGAAAGTTCCTTTGTAAGTTATTTCATCAATTGTAAATTTACCTTTAAGCAAACTATTAATTGTGATCAATATACTCATTGTTACTTTTGACCATTCTTTCTTCTTCTCTCTAAACCACTGTCCTTGTGTTCTTATTTCAAATCATATCCTCTTGGGATATAGTAAACTCTCTTTACTGGTAACCCCTCTGGTTACCACATATATTTAATAGTAACCACTCTGGTTATTAACTACTTTCGATTGGTAACCCCTCTGGTTACCAATCAGCTTTATTGGTGACCCCGACGTGATTTGAACACGCAACCTCGAACTTTCTAGACTTATTTATTTGAAGTGTCATACCCAGTTGAGGAGTATTGTCACTTGTTTGACGTTGCGGGCGATGAACTCGGCCTAGCGATAAACAAATGTACTTGCCGTCGCTAGGCGCGCGCTCGAAAGAAATTTCGAGATGTGGTCTTCCACAAGCCTTTTCTTGAAGATGTTTAGTGAGATAGACGACGTAATATCAGGACTTAAACTATTTCATAGTCTAGCTTAGCTATCAATCACTTAATCCAGAGATTATAAAGTGAATCAGCCCGGCAGATACCAAAAGAAAAAAATGAATGTATCATAAAGCAATCCAGGGGTGTTGGTGGATAGCCACCGAGTGAAAAATAACAAAAAAATCCTCGCAAATGAAACGCTAACCAAGAATTAAAATTCCCCTGTGGAATATTGTTGGTAGGTATATCTAGACTCGTAGCAACTCGCAATGCCGTGCTGGACGGGGAACGTATGTAGGTACATATGTTTCACTTAAAAAACAATTTATTTTTACGCTACGCCGGATCCCGCGCGCGGATGTCCACTACCCAACACTTCTCAACATTTCATTCTAAGTCATGTTTGAAATTTTTTAACATGTAACCCTTCAATGAAATAATATTGAAAAATAAATAATATTCTATTTTGTATTTACATAAAAAAGGGTTCTTATTTACATTGACGGCTCTGGTAAGTAATATTTCTTCATCAAAGAAGAGAATGACGGCAATGGCTGTTAAATTTATTTTTTCTGGAAAACACTATTTTCCGCATATTTACTTCTAATCTTCCAATCTTTACTTTTAACCAATTCAATCGAACACATATTTTATGGATCCTTCATAAAATATGTGTCCGTGAATGTGTTAATAGTTTAGGTACTTTTAACATGAAATTTAGTAACTATTTACATTTTTATTAGTGTTGGGAAGGATTAAAAGATTACATTAAAATGGCTTCTGGATTCTCCTTAAATATTTATTTATTTGTATTTTCCAAGGTTGTGTAGCTATGGGAGGCCCCTTAGTCCCGCCCCACACGTTGTGAAGCGCCATCTAGCGGGGAGTTCCGGAACATGTGTCAGTACAGGACGACCTATGTTTTTCGCCACTTGCGGTTCCGGGGTTTTTTTCCTTTTCCCCTTCCGCCCTTTCCTCCCCCCGGAGGACTCTTTCTTTTGCCGGCACCAGAAGGCTTTGCAGGAGATTTATGAATCAGCCTCGCCCACTCCCTCACACCCCCTAACCTCTCCTCCGGGGATTTGTTGTTGCGGTTTCTCGTATTTATTTGCCTCCTCTCGACCAAGTGTTGTATATTATCCTCTTTTCCCCTACAGTTCATTTTTTTTTACTCTTTTTTAATACATTCAAATGTATCCCCATTAGAACTCGTTTGGGCGGTTAATTACAATATTAATTTGAGATCAGCAATGGGTGTGCAGAAAATAATTTTACTCACGAACAGATATACCGTCAAATGAAAGAAATACAGACTTTTATAATATTATCCTCCTAATGTTGATTAGAAGGGAGATACTACAAAACTATTGCCTCATTCTTTATCAACCGACGTTTATGATAAGTTAAATCAATAAATTTATTAATAGAATGAAAGTAAACACATTGAGATGGTTTGGCCACATGTGGAGAATGAATGAGGAACGCCTGACGAAGAAAATATACATTGCGGAGAGGAATGGAATGAGAGTTCGGGGCTGCTCAAGAAAGGGATGGCACGACCATGTGAATGGTATTTTGAAAGAGGAAATGTTAGAGCGCAAACAACAGACGAACATGTATAAGACGATGTATGAATGTTGACGAGGCGATGAATGTGTGTCAAGATAGAAATAAGTGGCGTTTGGTTCTCTCTGCCTACCCCGTGAGGAACATGGCGTGATGGTATGTATGTATGTATAGTAAATTTGTCAATTTTAGACTATTATCAGTAATTACTTGATTGAAATCCATTTTAATTTTCAAACAATAAAATGCAAAATTTATAACAATTCTATCGAAAATTTACTGAGATAAATACTAATTTCATGTGGTGCTTATTTTAAGTAGAAAACGTCCATCGCTCGAAACCGATTGCAAAAAAATATAATGAAATATAGTAATTTATTTTATGCTACACTTTTTTATACACTTTTTTACACTTATTTACTACACAAGAAAATACAGTGCTTTTTAATTTTAATATTCAAAGAAATGTTAATTTCTTTTTAAGATTCTGGGAAGTATTTTCTTCTTTTTAAGTAATGGACACAAAAGACTTCCAGATTAGGGTCGAAGGCAGCAGCATAGAAAGTAAATCGAATATTTTTATAGTTATATATATATATACACAAATATTGGATCTTGGTTTCTGGTTCCTTGACTTTCTGGTTTTCCTATAATGTTTCATCTTCGTCTCTATTGATAAGTAAATTTTTTCATATAATAACATGTATAATACCCAAGAAATACGTGTTTTTTTTAATAAACAAAATAATTACAACTATATTTTACCATATATAACATTCGACTGGATACAAAAAACAGACTGCTGAACTTGAAAGAAGAATCGGACTTAGTTGGGCTGCTTTCGAAAAAATGGGATATATCTTTAAAAAACCGGAAAATACCCATAAACCTGAAAATGAAAGTGTATGAAGAGTGTATGATGCCGGTTGCTACATACTGCATATAGCCTAGAAACTGTCACTCTTTCTAAACAAAGTGCCAAGAAACTGCGAGTCATTTATTTACTTACTTTTATTTGGGAAAAACCAACAGTTTCAATAATATTACAAAAAATATACATTTACGAAGAGTTAGGACATTTTAGAGAAGCCAAGTGGATTCCACGAAAAATAAACAGTAGCACGTAAAAGAAAAAACAAGTTAAAAAATGTAGGTACAACAAATTACACATTATACATTAATTAAAAAGAAAATAAAAATGAACATAGTAGGTATTAAGGTAACAGCATCAAGGATGAGGAAACAGGAAAGGAAGTCCAAATTGCTAACGTGACTTACAATTACCTACACCATGCATTGTTGAGGATTCATACTCCTGACAACTATAATTGCTGATAGTTTTGTAAATTTATTACCAAACAAATCCAAATTATTGAATGCATTATTATATGATGTGATGCAATTTTATTTTAAGGAGCATTCATTTTTACAATTGAATGACTGGTAAACACAAAATAAGTTATTTTGATCACTATTATACCGGAACGAAATTTGTTAATTTATATAATATACATTACTATATCTATGTAACCTCACCTAAAGACAGGTGAAGCCGTATAGGTGAGCTTTTGAAAAAAAGGAAACGAAACAGAGAAAAAGCTTAAAGTTTCATTGTTCATGTGTAATACATGTAGGTACTGTTAAGTTTTTTTCTTTTTTTAAATGATTGTATACATTACTGTTTTTTTAAATAATAATATTTATTTATTCTTTTATTCGGGTATCTATATAAAATTACACAATATTTTTACATTAAACAATTTATAACAAAATTGCAATGTCGATACTCTCTCGATAGAGTTAAAAACTCATGTTCGGGAGAGGAGTATCGTAATTACACTTAAAAGAAAAAATCAACATACAGGATTATAAATTGCGAAAAATTTGCCCTTTTAATGCCATTTTAAATTTGATTTAATTTATAGTTCTCTAATAATAGTGGGCAGGTTATTGTAAAATAATAATCCCAAATAGATAATAGAAATTTATGTGCATAAATTAAATCTTTAATATCATCTTTTTGCAGACGACCTTCAATTATATTTCCATTTTAATATCTCTAATATTAACAATGCAGTCCTTCACATGAATGAAGATCTTAAATTGATCTCTTCTTGCTCATCGGATCATGGTCTTCTTATTAATCCGACTAAGTCCCAGGCAATTATAATCGGTAGTCCTCGTCTGCTGTCATCTATAAGGAATTTACAACTCCCACTGCTGTATATCAATAACCAATGCATTCCTTATACCAGGGTTGTAAAAGATCTTGGAATCTTCATCGATGATGACCTTTCCTGGCATGAACAGGTATCGCATGTTAGTAAATCTATTTTCTTTGCCATACATTCACTTAATAAACTTAAAAAATTTCCTTCCATTCCGTTGTAAAATAACTCTAGCTCAATCACTTCTTCTTCCATTGCTTGATTATGCCGATGTATGCTATTTGGATGCAAATGAAGTGCATCTCAATAAACGTGAACGTCTTCAGAATATATGTATCAGATTCGTCTTTGGGTTGAAAAAATTTGATCGCATATCACCTTACCGCAATCTTCTTTATTGGCCCAGGATACGCCAGCGGCGCAATATACACATTTCTGACATCTGATCCCGATTTCCTCTCCTGTCCTTACCATATCCTTTTTCTTGCTATGAATTATATTTTTTTTTTTGTTTATAAGTGTTATACGTATTTTATTTGATTTCTTTTTCCTATCCATAATACAGAATTTCTCAGCTCTTCGTTCGAAGTACAATCAGCAAGATTATGGAATAGCCTTAGTCCGGATATTGCGTCGTCTAACTCACTTAGTATTTTCAAGAAAAAACTAAAGAAGGAATATTTATCCTTGAACACCTGATCCCGATTTCCTCTCCTGTCCTTACCATATCCTTTTTCTTGCTATGAATTATAATTTTTTTTTGTTAAATAGTATTTAAGTGTTATACGTATTTTATTTGATTTCTTTTACTCTTTTTTATTTGCTGTTGTACATACACAATGTTGTCATACTTTGTAATCTGGTTGGTTGGAAGTAATTGCCTAATGGCAATAAGCCCGCCAGTGTACAATTATATTTGTTTATATTATGTACAAGAAGATGTATAAATAAATAAATATATGTATAAATTAGACCTTTTAGTAGGCAAATAAAAATATAATGTGATAAAATTTATATACCTACAAAATAATTTTTCGTAAATATTTCTGGTAAAATTTCAACTTATAATTTGCGAGTGTAGTCGTGGCTGTTTACCACGCTCTTCCGTCTCCTTCGAAGACCGGAAGTGGCGTTTTCCCGCCAAATTAAATTATATCAAACGCGAATCGAATTACGCAGCCGGAAGAGGAGAGGTCACGTATTACGTTCGAACGACGCGACGTAAAATTACTGTTCAAAATTAGAATAAACGTAGTTTTGTAATTTTTGTGCTGATACCTACATATATAGAAAATTACATTTTTAAACCAAAGATCTATGTAGGTATGCTTTCGTGAACATCAAAAAGTAAAAATAGTTTTTTTTCTTTATTAATATATTTATTATTTCATCATTAAACAGCACACGCACACAGAAAACAATAAAATACACTCAATTCAGTTACAAGATTTTCTTCTTCTTCTTCTTTGTCCTGGCCTTTTCTTCCCATTATGTGGGATCAGCCCTCCTCGTCCTCATTCGCCAAGTCCTTCTCTCCTGTGCGTCTCCTTCGCGCAAGTCTGCCTCCCGCAACTCTCTTGTAATGGTGGAGTGCCACGTTGTCAGCGGTCTGCCTGGTCTTCTGGCCTGCACTTGGATGTCCATCGCTCTACGTATCATATTGTCTTCTGGTTGCCTTATGATGTGTCCGTACCATCTCAATCTACTCTCGAGCAATCCGTACTCTGTCCATCATAGTCACGCTCCCCGCCCATCTTCATAGAAGATTATCATAGAAATGAAAAAAAACATAATTCGACAGTTCTTCATGGAACTCCATTTCAATATCATTAATTAAAAAAATGTTCAATAATGAACTTTTTTTTCCTATTTATAATATTTTAAGACTACGACCTACAACTGGTTTCGTGCTAAGCACTTTTTCATGTAGTTTAATATTTTTTTTATTAGAATTAGTAAATATTTGAAGGAGGATAAAATTTAATTAATTTAAATTTTATTCCGAGTAGTCTCAGCGAAAACGATCGCTCTAAATATAATCTGTGGAATAATAAAGTACCTACTCATTAATAACTTTACTTGATTTAAAAAAAAACATTAATTTTCATTTCATGTAGCATCCTTTATGACAATTTTAGAAATTATTTTATATCAATTAGGTACATTAATTTATCATCATATCATTACATCAAATAATACATATGTTTCGTTTGAGTGAAATGCCTTTTAACAAAAAATCCTGCAATTCTTTCCTCCATTACATTTAGATTGGCACGAGGCAATCTCATTCAACCTACGTAAACATAAAATTGATAAAATTAAATCTGATCAACATTTGCAGCGATCCGCGCACCATCTTATAAATTTTTACCTATAATTCCCTAACCCCTAGGTCCTCATTCCAACAACTATGTCTTCGTCATGTCTGTGTAATCAGCTAAGACGTCCCTTGTTGAAATACAAAGACGGGGAGTGCTAAGAGGAATTCGGAAGGGGAAAAAAGTTTTTGGGGAAAATTTAAGATGTTAATGTAGGTAGGTAGGTACATAACCACCCTTACTTTCGTGTACAGAATTCTTAATTAGATTTCGCTGTTAACATGCAAATTCTTCTTCTTCTTCATTGAATCATTTCTTGATAAAGTTCATAGGTAAGAAAATCATCGATGGCAAGAGATCAGAGTTCACTCATGTAGAAACAAGTACTTATGTATTTATAAAAAATCTAAATTTATGTTTGGTTTAAGAAGAAAATATATGTTTTCAATTAATTGCATCATAAAAACGATAACAAACAAAATATAATAAGATTTTTAGATGGGTGGTGGTAGATCGGTTAGCGCGCTGGGTTAGTAATCCAGTGGTTGCGAGTTCGAATCCTCCACGACCGATTTCGTTCACCTATAACACAAGCATTAATGCTTATTTTAGGGAATGTTTGAGGACTTACTTGATGGAAGGACATATTCAACCATTAAAAAAATAGCTATTCAATTTTAAAATAATAATAAAAAAGATTGATAAAAATAATACCTAGAGATATGTAACAAAATTCATTACCACGATAATTCAACAAAATTCTTTCTCTTTTACAAAAACCAACATCAATATTCTTTTATACATTACGTGAGTAAAATAGTTTTTATATTACCCATGTGAAGAATACTCGCTAGTTACAAGTTGCGTGCGAACAATATTTCAACCAATTTCAACTCCTGTTGAAAATTGCTCTAAGAAATCTTGCTCTACCAAAAAATGAAAAACACAATAAAAAATTTAAACAAGTCAAGCACGCACCAAAAAGCTCCATACGATTTTATTTTCGACACTGCGGATAGGGCCTTTACCTTAAAATGACAAATTTAGAACCAATATAATAAAAATAATGATTCATTTTCAATTACACCTTTTCGAACTATGTAATTGTAATATTGGTAACAACGAATCAATTTCAAGAAATTGCTCAAACTAAAATACTTTCCTTAACATATAGATATTTTAATTAATTTGATTTTTTCAAACATAGGTACATGTAAGGATATTTATGTTCACGTAAGCATTTACGATGTAAAAAAATCCTTTCCTGAAACCCCTAGTCCCTCTCCTACCACATTTATTTCTACCCTTTTTTTCTTATTAATATTGTTGTGTTTATATGCTTATAATGTAATTGCTTTTTTAGTGGAAACCTGATATTAGTTTCTTGTTAATATTATCATATATAAATGAATAAATTATATTTTGAAACATGGCAGGCAGATCGTAATCGCAATCAACGATCGGACGTTTCTCTTGAAATAAAAAAACCGTTAGATAAGAGAAAAATTGATTCATTTTGCCCACAGAAACCTTGTTTGAAGTTTATTTGAAATTCTGAAGTTGGTGAATCGTCGATTGGCTTTAAAATATGTATATCTAAAGTAATAAAGCAATCAAAATGTTAGTGTATGTGTGTGTGTATGTGTGTGTGTGTGTGTTTGTCTCACGCCTTCTGAAAAACCAAGAGCATCTAAAAATCTAATTTATGTGCGAACGTGTACCAGTATACCTGATGCAGTGTCACGCTAAAAATAATGCGATAAAAATGCTGAATTTTAAAAATATTTCAATAATTATTTTTTTCATACAAAATTTTCCAAGTCATATCTGTCAAAAAAGTGTACATTTTGCACGCAAATATCTGTTAGTTTAAAAGTTAGAAGTACGTATTTACACGAAGAAAATATATTTTCAAGTATAACTTAGCGTTTAAGTGAAAAACATGGTGAATATTTTGTATAATTATAATGTTTAACTTATTTTTAAAGTAAGCGTTTTGTACAAATGTACATATAACCCCGCCATTTTAATATCTTTTCATACGATATTTAATTTTCCTACCGAATGAATATGTTCTTTAAAATAATATACCTTTGAAATAAATGTGATTATGAAATAATAAAATGAAACACAAGACATTACAGCAAGTTTTAAGACATATATTGTAAAAGTCTGTTAATTATTAGTAAAGATATAGGCATAATAAAATTGCATAATTTGTATGTAATATTTGATATTTTGGACAATTTTCGTTTTTGTGGCTTCGAACAAACCAATGTATGTAGGTACCTACCTACATATCCAAAAAAATGTATCGAGCCCATTTGATAGTAATATTTTATATGTTCGATGGTTACTATGGTTACGGAAAGATTCTGATATTCAAATAAAATTTGATATGAATCGAATTTATTTAGAACATTGTTGTAGGTAGGTACCTACCTAATACTATTTACTTACAAATCAACAATATACTGATTTCCTATAGGAAAATTATTTTATTTATTTATTTATGTATGGATGCATGTATGCTATGTGCTCCTAAACCGTTTGTCCGATTACAATGAAACTTTGGTGAATTGTCGAGCGTATGCCCGGGATGGTTTCTGGATTTAAATTTTTTTCTTATTTTTCTTCTTCTTCGTGTATTTGGTCATTTTACCAATGAAAGCGGAATATCCTGGGAAACGAAGGTCCGACTGTCTCTCCATTTCTTCGCAGGTCTTCCAGGACGGTTCCTGGATTTAAACTTTTTTCTTCTTCTTCTTCATCGTGTATTTGGTCATTTTACCTATGAAGGTGGACTAACCTGGGAGAAAAAGTTCCAATTGTCCTTCCATCTCTTCGCAGGTTTCTGGATTTAAACTTTTTTCTTCTTCTTCTTCTTCTTCATGTATTTTTGGTCATTTTACCTATGAAGTTGGAGAATACTGGGAGAAGAAGGTCCAACTGTTCTTCCAACTCTTCGCAAGTCTTCCAAGACGGTTTTTGGATATAAACTTTTTTCTTCTTCATCGTGCATTTGGTCATTTTACCTGGACATTTTAGGTGGACTATCCTGGGAGAAGAAGGTCCAATTTTCCTTCCATATCTTCGCAGGTATCTGGATTTAAACTTTTTTCTTCATCTTCTTCGTGTATTTAGTCATTTTACCTTTGAAGGTGGAGTATCCTGGGAAAAGAAGGTCCAATTTTCCTTCCATATCTTCGCAGGTATCTGGATTTAAACTTTTTTCTTCTTCTTCTTCGTGTATTTAGTCATTTTACCTTTGAAGGTGGAGTATCCTGGGAAAAGAAGGTCCTTTCATCTCTTCGCGGTTCTTCCAGGATGGTTTCTGGATTTAAACTTTTCTTAAGCGGCTGAAGGGACGGGATGTAATGAAGGGAAGGGATGCACTAAAGGGCCTGAAGGGATGGGAGGTATAAAAGGGCCTAAAGGGACGGGAGGTACTGAAGGGCCTGATTGGAAGGGACGTAATGATGGATTGAAGGGATGGGAGGTACTGAAGGGTCTGAAGCGACCGTTCGTGGAGTCTAATTCTTTTTCTTCGTTTTCTTATTTTATGTAGAACTTTGGTGAATTTTATACAAAACTATTTCCTATGGATTAATCTTCTTCTTCTTTTATGTAGACCTTTTAGTCAGTTTTTATGCAATCTATTTCCAATAGTCTAATTCTTCTATTTTATGTATTTTTTCTTATTTTATGTAGACCATTGAAATAGTTTTTTATACAAACTATTTCTTATAGTCTTATACTTATTCTTCTCTTTTTTATTTAGACTTTTGGGTTAGTTTTAAGTCTAATAGTCTATTGTGCAGAAATATTATTAACAATATGCACACTTGATGAAAATACATATGTAAAAACGAATGGGATGTGGGATGTGACGATGTAACCTGCACTAGAATATTTTCAATACTTTTGTTTAATCAAATTTAAACCATTTATATCATCCTATTTTGAATAATTTTCAACACCTTCATATTTGATTTCGTTGACGATATTTAAATAATGGGGGTTGTGGCCATTACTGAACTCTTCACAACGTTTATATTCAAATTAAAAACTATTTATTATAGTTTAAGTCTTTTTCTTCTTCGTTAATGTAGACTTTTGTGTCAATTTTAAGTCTATCAGTCTAATTGTGCAAAAATATAATGCACACTTGATGAAAAAATATAAAAACGAATGGGATGTGACCAACACTAGATCTTTTCAGTACATTATTTAATCAAATTTAAACCACATTCCAACATCCAAAATTACTAAATTTTCAATAGGTATATATTACAATTTGTTTTCGATGATAATATTTAAAAATGGGGGTTGTGTACAACGTTGATAAACTGTCATATTTAAAACCATTTCGCGTAGTCCATGCGTGCAGAAATTGTATATTATACTTCATTCACACTTTATAGCAATATATAAAAAAGAATGGGTTGTGGCCATCACTTGAACATTTTACAATGCTTAAACTCAATCAAATTTCAAACCACTTTTCATAGTCCGATATTGCAAAATAATTGGGTGACAATATTATAAAAACGATTGCTTATTCCTTCACAGTTTTACATTCTTGGCCAACGGCGGGACATAAAGGCTAGTCTAAAGTAATAAAGCAATCAATATGTTAGTGTATGTGTGTGTGTGTGTTTGTCTCACGCCTTTTGAAAAACCAAGAGCATCTAAAAATCTAATTTATGTGCGAACTTGTACCAGTATACCTGATGCAGTGTCACGCTAAAAATTATGCGATAAAAATGCTGAATTTTAAAAATATTTCAATAATTATTTTTTTCATACAAAATTTTCCAAGTCATATCTGTCAAAAAAGTGTACATTTTGCACGCAAATATCTGTTAGTTTAAAAGTTAGAAGTACGTATTTACACGAAGAAAATATATTTTCAAGTATAACTTTAAGTGAAAAACATGGTGAATATTTTGTATAATTATAATGTTTAACTTATTTTTAAAGTAAGCGTTTTGTACATAAACGCCGCCATTTTAATATCTTTTCATACAATATTTCATTTTCCTACCGAATGAATATGTTCTTGAAAATAATAAACCTTTGAAATAAATGTAATTATGAAATAATAAAATGAAACACAAGACATTACAGCAAGTTTTAAGACGTATATTGTAAAAGTCTGTTAATTATTAGTAAAGATATAGGCATAATAAAATTGCATAATTTGTATATAATATTTGATATTTCGGACAATTTTCATTTTTATGGCATCGAACAAACCAATGTAGGTACCTACATAATATTATTCAAAAAATGTCTACAAACCATTTGATATTTTTTACATGTTCTATGGTTACTATGGTTACGGACACAT